>LPNX010779120.1:430947-525125 GCA_001517045.1 Pseudotsuga menziesii | reverse complement strand
ATGCTTGTTCATTTTCCTTGTTCCCTCCATACATAGTATCAAAAATGAAAAAAAGACAAATGGGAGAAAAATGGCATACGACCAAATAAATATCATAAAAGGGATCATATCCATCCCCCTAATCCCATATCGCCTAACCCCATAACCCTTAAACCGCCTAACCCTGAATCCCTTAAACCCTAACCCCTTATACTCCTAAGCCTCTAATCCACCTAAATGTAACCCCCTAACCCTAGCTATCCCCCTTAACCCCTAAACCCCCTAACCGCTAAATCTAATAATGTGACCATAGTGACAATCTATGTATTCTATGCACATATATACTAAGCAGCTAGCATAAACAATTAACATCTAACATCTCATGTAACTAACATAAACAATGAAGTCTTATACTAATATATGTATTCAATGCATCTACCAAAGTTGCATGGACAATTCAGGATGCACCATAACACATCATTTAATAAAAAAGATGAAAATTATAGTCAACATAAAAAAGAAATGAATAGGAAAATTATAACAAGGACAATTTCATTCCAACAAGACAACCAATTTTTCTTCAGGAAGCATAAACGGAATTTCCTCTCATAGAGTTTCCCCCTCTATTATAATGCATGGATTTCATTTTATAGGCATTATGCATCTATTAGTCTCAATAGAAGAAGAACATCTGCATTTGCATTAAAAATTTATTTAGTGTGTTAAACTCAACATTGTATGTCCTCCAAGCACTTACGAATCTTGACAGGATTATCTTTTGAGTTGATAACAAGAACTCCATGTTATTGATGGATCTTCGACATCACTCAACAACGATGAAGGGTTTCATTTTGATCCTCCTTTAGCCAAGCATATAGAGAATCAATGGCTTTGGTTTTATAAATTAGGATTAATATAAAATTTAATTAATTTGTGTTGTATATAAATATAATCATTTGTGTTTTATATGAATATAATATTTGTTTTAGTTGTATTTTTGTTATAGTAGTATAAATAATAAACTTGGATCGAGGACGTTGGTCGAGAAGAGTTGTGCACATCGTGAATCAGGTGGGTGGTGACCTTAGATGCAAAATTTACCTGGCCACTAATGCATAAAGGAGGTTTAACTTTATAGTGATAAGGAGAGGTCATCACTGCATTATACGTATCATATTATGTGAGTTCAGGCCTGCAAGAGGTCGAGGAATCAAAATACTTACCTGAGACTCTAAGATGGGGTACTATCGGGCCTCTACCTTTACTGCATATGGATCTAAGACTGGTTCTTGGTCAGCACCCCAGTTTAATTATAATTGAGTCTTTGATTGGTTAAAATATTGTTCTTGGTGCTTCCACCAGTTCAATTATTATTGGATCAACTGCTACGACGTTTAAAGAAACTAAGCATGGTGAAGCTACGTCGACTGGTGCATCTAGTTTGACGGTCATAGATCATGATTGTTATATTGAAGTTAGAAAAGAACCCCAGTATGGGACTTGGGACTCTTACATTGAAGGATCAACAATTAGGTATGATGCTTCTAGGTATCAATATGGTACTCGTTCTAGTACCTAATTCGTAATTGTAGGAACCTAATTTTTCTTTGGCACGTGCTTAATGGTTTGCTTCAATGGTGCAACAGGAATAAAGATGCTCAAGAACAAGTTTGTACAATTGCTTTGTTGGATCTCTGAAGATCGAGGTGTATGGAACTAATATTACTAATAGAAGGTAGACAATTTACAAAAATTACTAAATTGTAACAATTCATTGTCACAATTGCAATTTTTCATGACAAAATTAAAAATGACTAACATAAATGACTAATTCATATTCTTCTAGCTAGTCATTTTTTATGTCGTGACTAAATTAGTCGTTTATGTTAGTCATTTTTAACTCTGTCACTTATTATTTAGTCATATTTGTTAACTGGTGACTAAATTAGTCGTTAATTTTAGTCGTTTATAGTTTGGTCAATAAAAAATGCTTATATTTAGTAGTAAATCACTTGAAAAACCTATGGTGACTAGAATTTTTAGTCACTTAGTAGCTAATTCCTCATTTTGTACTAGTGCTCTGAAAACCAACCGAGGGACCTTTGTCCAAAACTGAAGCTAAAGGAGAAATGTGGAACCTAGCACGAGGGTTGGTACGAACCCCCGGAGAAAACTGGGGGTCAGCCATGGAAGCAAGAAAGACCTAAACGAACTTGACAAAGGAAGATAAAAAACCTTTAGACTAAGAATTCCCACTTTTTTATTAAATCTTTGGTTGGTACTGGATCCATCCAACAGGATAGGTTTGACTCCAGAGTCCTCCAGGCCGCCTTACTTCTATCCTAGAGGGAAACAAAGACTGCCTTTGAGGAGAAAAAGAAAGAAACCATCGCCATAAAAGTATAAACCAAGACATGAGACTAGCTAAGGACAGAACCAACGACTTACACCAGGCTCATATGTCGAAGCCGGGAACAAAACCATCGAAAGGATAAGGAAAAACCTTTGCCACCTTCCTATACGTAAGCAGAAAAAAGCTTCGTAACCAAATGAAGCAAATAATTATTCGCTCATACAATATTTTTCACCAGAACACCTGGAATATTCGATAAGCCATAAAGCAAGTATATATTAATGATAGGATAAAAGATGATTACAATGGTTGATAACCCGCCTATTAAATAAGGCTTGGGAATTGTGAATGAAAGGTCATGTACTTTCATCTTAGGTATAATTAATTATGTTTATTATTAATTACTTAATTATTATATTTATTTTATGTTTGTTACATTGCCTTCCCCTTAAGGGAATCTTTGTCCTCAAATATGTATTGACATTAATGTCCGCTTTACTTTAATCTGTCGTCTCGGGGTTCTTTCCCTTTTTGTATTTGCGACATTTGAGAAAATGAGTCGATACGAATTACAGATCCCTCAGGAGAATTGTCGCATCGTATCTACTGTGGTCCATCCCAGATCTATTTTTATCGAAGCTCTAAGATATTTTTGTGGGATGATTCGTCTCAATTGTTGCTTAGTATGTCGATATTTTCGCATGTCCACATAAGTCTTCTATGAATATTCATTTTGACCCTGTCGTTGGTCAAAATGACGATTAAAATTAGGATGTCTGTAAGGTGTAGGTGTTGTTTGTTATTTTTTTTTTGGACTGCGGCGAGGACTGTCTTCGCTTCCTCGATTTGATTTTTGGATGCTTTTTCCTGGATTTGTGCTTTTTGGTTCTCTAGTAGATTGTTGTGATTCTGAATCTTTTCGATTCTTTCATCTTGCAATTTTTTTTCAATTTCTAACTCCTTGATTTGACTCTGTAGTTCCTGATTACGATTATTTCGACACTAGTTTTCTTCTTGCTTTTCCAGTATTTTTCCTTCGAGGTCTTCATTGGAGTGTTCCCTCTTGCTACTGTTTTTCAAATTTTTTTATTTTTGTAATCATTGTTTTGTTATGATTTCTTAATCTGAAAATTTCTTCAAGATTGTTGGATATTGTTTTAGTACTCTTTGTGATATCCAACTCGTGTTATTTTTTTGAGTTGCTATTTTGTTGTTGAAGAACTTTTATTTGTTGTTGATACTGGTCGACCACTGATTCTTGATCTTCTAATTTTTGTCGTATGTGCTTCAGTTCTTCATCTTTGTTGTTAACGATTTTGTTCAAGTGTATTATTTAAGCTTTGTAATCACTTATTTCTTTCTTTATATCTTGATTTTTTAGTCTCTGATTTAATTCACTTTCGTCTTTTAATTTCTCAATTTGGGCAAACAATTTTTCTATATGATTTTTCTGGTCAGAAATTTTTTGTTCCTTGCGCTCTTTTTGCATCTTATGTAATTTAATCAATACTTCTGATTTTGTCTTCAAGTCTTATAGCTCTTCATTGTCTCTTTGATAATGTTTTAACTTGACCTTCTAATTTGTCTATTTGTAGTCGCAAACCAGATTCCATGATTTCTTATTTCTTCAACACTAAATGGTCGTCTGGACTATAGATAGTCATCGTTTTTTTATTTTTTATTTTGTTTTCCTTTTTCAACGATAATTGGTCTTCTTCTCATTAGGTTAAATAACCGTTTTTTTTAAATAATTATTATAAACAATAATTATTATAATTTTTTTTAATATAATAATTATTCATTATATTAATTATTATATAATAAAATTTTATTTTATTATTTAATATAATAAAACAAATTGAGAATATTATAAATATAATATATTATAACTATATTATAATATATTTGAATATTATATTATAATATTATTTTTTTGTTGAAATATTATAATAATTTGTTTGTTGTTTTTTGTGTGTGTGCAGGTTGTGGGGAGTGACGACGTGAGGATGGTGGCGTGAAGATGTGGCAGATGGAGGAGGTGGCGAAGGGAGCAACGAGGGAGCAACGAGGGTGGTAGGTGGCCGGCGTGGAGGTGGGTGGACGCGCAGGGATGAGAGAAGTGCGCAAGGAGGGAGGATGGAGTAGTGGAGGTTGAGCAGTGCATGGGAGATGGTGGAGCTGGGCACGGTTGGAGTGGAACATGGGCGTGGAGGTGGCCGAGAGACGGGGAGCTGCGCAGAGGCTGGAGCAGCAACCAACATGAGGTCGTGGAGTTTGGGAGAGTCGGGAGGTCGAGAGGTAGGATGGAGCAGGTGGGCGCAACTGGAGGGAGAGCAGAGGTGTAGGAGAGGCACTTGAGTGTGAGCAAGGGCGAGAAAGATGAGGGAACGTTGAATGAGAGGAGGAAGAGGAAGATGTGGGTTGGTGTTGGGGGAGTGGAGCAGCGAAAGGAGATGCAGAGGGGAGACTACAATTGTTTTTGTTTTTTGTTTTTTTAATATAATTTCGTTTTTTAAATATTTTTCTTCTTCTTCTTCGTGTAGATGGCCAACGGCCTTTTTGTTTCGTCAAAGACCATAAATGAGAGAAACTCTCAATATGATGGCTAATAGCTTGAAATCAGTGAGGCCGGAGAAAAGGTCAGCTCTGATACCACATGAAGCGAATAATTATTCGCTCATACAATATTATTCACCAGAACACCTAGAATATTCGATAAGCCATAAGGTAAGTATATATTAATGATAGGATGAAAGATGATTACAATGGTTGATAACCCGCCTATTGAATAAGGCTTGGGAATTGTGAATGAAAGGTCATGTCCTTTCATCTTAGGTATAATTAATTATGTTTATTATTAATTATTTAATTATTATATTTATTTTATGTTCGTTAAAAAACTTGACAAAGGAAGATAAAAAAACCTTCGGACTAAGAATTCCCACTTTTTTATTAAAACTCTGGTTGGTACTGGATCCGTCTAGCAGGACAGATTTGACTCCAGAGTCCTCCAGGCCGCCTTACTTCTATCCTAGAGGGAAACGAACACTACCTTCGAGGAGAAAAAGAAAGAAACCATAGCCATAAAAGTATAAACCAAGACACGAGACCAGCTAAGGACAGAACCAACGATTTACACCAGGCTCATAGGTCAAAGCTAGGAACAAAACCATTGAAAGGATAAGGAAAAATCTAAGTTGTTAGAAAAACCTTTGCCACCTTCCTATACGTAAGCCAAAAAAAGCTTCGTAACCAAACTGACCAAGACCGCAGAAAATGGGCCACAACAAGAGAAAAATAGAAAACCTTACTAAACCCTAGCCTCCGAGTGGCCCACCCAAATCATGAGGCCCTCAGTGCCATCCCAAAGGGGATCAACACTCAAGGAAGGTAAACAATCCTTGGTAAAAACTCCACAAAAAGCGGAGCCGGGGACAACGACCCGCCAGAGGAAAAGAACCAAAAGGGTAAGTATGAACCCACCACCCATGCCGCCTTCCTGTGCGTGAACAGTTAATACTTCCAAAAAGGCGACGGAGGTGAAGACAGAGAAAAAACAACAGAACAGATCTGACACCCCCGTCGGGAGGCTCAGACCACCAATACGCATAGATTCAGACACTAGCAGGACGTAAAACAAGGAGCGAGGACCCAAAAGCAAGAAATAAACCGAAGACGACGACCAATAACAGAGAAGAGTGGCAGTACCAAGCTGGCCATGACCGCAAAGACAAGAAAACAATAGAAAACTACCTTACTGTAACCCTCGCCACCATGAAATGCTCGCCGCCATCAAACCCTCGCTCGCCAGATGCCATCAAAACCTGGTTCCATATCTATATCTATATATATATATATATATATATATATATATATATATATATGTAGAAATGCACTTATTATTATTGTATGCCACAAATTCTACATACATTAACGTACACATTGATGTGTGTATCGCAAATACCAATACAATTACAACACAATATACCAACCCTAACTTTATAAAATGGAATGTGTACATGGATACTACATTGACGTGACTGCTTTATAGCGGACGGATGTGCCTTCAAGCAAACTCTAAAGATTTTTTTTTAAGAGGAAAAAATACCAGTCTTTGTTATTCATAGGAATCAAAAGACATCATTTACATATACCATCTTCTTGACAGAGAGAGAATATAAGAGACCATATCAGCACATAGACATAAAATTGAAACGAGCCTGCAAACAACCATCCAGAAGAATGAAATGTAAAGACTGATCATAGCAGACTTTTCTCATCATCCCTGATAAATCAGGTCAGAATATGCTGAGTGAGATCAGAGGTGATCAACAAACAGACATTCCTGAGCAAAACTTGCTGGCTGAAAAGTCTCATACATGACATACATAGAAGAACAAATAAAAAACTGAAAGTCAAACGCTGAAAAACAATGAGACTCAGCAACACTAAAAAAGCACAAATTGGCTATGATCTATGACCATTCCATCCAGTGATTCAAAGAAGGTTCCATATCCCATATCCAATTTCAGAGCCTGTTTGGAGAGGCCGTCTACAACAAGTTATGCTCACGGAATATATGTTTGAAAATCACCGGAGGGACAAGTTGAAGCATATTTCTTATATCATCACACCAATGCATCAGAGAAGGAACATCAAGCACAGAAAGTCTGTTGAGCCAGGAGATAATAACCATAAAGCCACCAAAAATCAAGTGAATGGGTAGACCCATCATCAAACTCACTCTTAGAACAGCCCATAGAGCCAATAATTCCGCTCTTGTGTTCGTGCTGCAACCACAACCCATAGAGAAACTAAAAAAAGGGCATCATTAAGATAGATCACAAAACCTGAACCTCCTATATTCTCTGCAGCAATCCCATCAAAAAATCCACAAGGAAAGACCTTCAGAGGTTTTGGACCGATATTTCGGATTTTATGAATTTTTTGTGGAGCATGATATAAATTTAAAAAGCACTCGACCCTGGAAATAATAGCATGAACAACAGGCTTCCTGTTTTCAAAAAGACAATAATTCCGGAGAATCCAGATACACCAGAATGTAAAAAGGGGCAAATATCTATAAGGAGCTGAGCGCGCAATAGAGCTGAACCAGTGAGCTAGAAATGACGGGACAGAGTTGAAGAAGGGAAAAGTGAACCCATACTGAGCTGCAAAGTGAGAGAGAATACTCACTGAAAAGGGGCAAACCAAAGAGAGATGCTGGGTATCCTCGAAATTTCTATCACACAGAACACAACCACTCGGGCCCTGGAACCCACGAGATTGAAGCTGATCCCATGTAAGAATCCAGCCTTTGTCCAATAGCTAGGTGAAACAAGCTATTTTCAGAGGAATATTTTGAGTCCAAAGAAAATCAAGTACAGGGTCCTGATCCACTGAACAACTGATAGAAGATATACATTCATAGCCTTTTGCTGCATTTAAAGGGCCAACATAATTGTTATGTGACCAGAGAAGAGTGTCACGATGATCAAAAAGACGGATTCTGCCATATTCCAGCCCCCTGATATAATTTTCCCAATGAATTTTCCATTCACCACAAAGATCAAGCTTGTCCGCCGAGAATTAGTAACCGGAAGCAAAGGATTAAAAAAACCTATGTACATTTTTTAAAGTAATCTTCACAAAAACCTTTATGAAAATATTCACAGTCGTTATCAAAGGTTTTTATGCATTGTTTTTTAAGAATTTTAACTAACTTTGTGAGACTAAAAATCTTTACTTGTTTAGAGTAAAAATATAATATCTTAAAACATCTTATCTAAGTGGAGATGATGTTTAGTATTTTTCTAAATTTCTAATATTCAGCTTGAGGTGATATTCATTATCTTACTATATTTGAAAATCAAAGGATTTTTCTTTCAAATTTATTTTATGTTATATGATAAAATGTTGATTATAAAACACGGAAAGGTTTTGAAATGTCTCTCATAAGGCTGGAAATGGAATTTTCTTTCTACATTTAATTTATGTTATAAAAAGAAAGGTGGGTTACGAAACTTTATGTTTATCAAAATTTTCTGGGTTGAACTTAAAATGTTTTAAAATATTTTATTTAAATTTAAATGAAGCATTGTGTTTATCAATTTTTTTATTTTATTTTTAACTTTAAAATATTTTGAAATATCTCATTTTAATTTAAGTAAAGCTTTTGAAAATTTTTATTATATTTTTATACCTGTCGATAGGCAGGTTATATTGTTGTCAATTAGCAATCAAACTAAATTAACTTTATATTAATCTATAAATTTATAAACATATTTTTAAAGTTTAACTTTGGATATTAAAAAATAATAATTTTTGATAATTTTTAATTATATTATAAATTTATTTATTTGAATTTCTATTGATTTATAATATTGAAATGACAATATTTATCTAGTTTTAATTATAAACTTAAATAAGATTTTCAAAAAACTTTTCAAAATGTTATATGTACTAAATTTATTATCAATTACAACATATTTATTAATTATTAATTACATCATATTTATTAACTATCAATTATTTTGGAGGAAGATTGAGCAAATCCAGAAGCGGTTTATAACTTATTAGCTCAAAATTAAAAAACAATATGCCTTATCCTACTCTCGTCATAGAAATGGGTCTTTTTGCCATCGAGAGCATGGCTATAACTAGGTACCTGATGTACAAGCATAAGATAAATAACATGGAAAATGAGAGACTTCCTAAACTTGCTTTAAACTCAAGTCAAAACCAACTATGCCTCAAGTGGTGTTGGTGTAAAGATATAATGGCTTGGTTAAACCTTTGGGGCATTGATGAAAACGACATTTTGCAGAACATTGATAATGTCAAAAATATTATTACTTCTAAGTTTAAAGAGAAATTGTGGTGTGAGGAAAATTTAGCAGTTAAGAGAAAATTAAGATACTATAAGGAGGTCATTAATCATAATTTGGAAGATTAGAAGTATCTCTCTGTGGCAACTAGTTTACAGAAGAAAATTAATATAGCCAAGATTAAAACAAACTCTCATGAACTCCATAGCAAAACAGAGCGTAGGTTTATTCCTAAAACTGGATGGAAAGGGTTTTCCATTTGTATGAGTCTATGAGCATTGACAATGAAAGTCACTTTTTCTTAAAGTGTCCTGCTTACACCCATATTAGATCTGAGTTTCATAGTATTTGTTACAATATAAACCTTTATAACCTCTTAACTTGTCAAAACTATATTAAGCTTAGAAAGCTTGGGAAACTTCTTGACAAGCTTTTTGAGCACATAAACAAGATTTTAAAGTAAACCAAGTATTGTTCTTCTTAAAATTAGATAGACCAACACTAATCTCAATAAACATTAATCATTATTATCATTATCAAAAATAAAAAATACTATGTAACAAACTCATATAAATGTTTGTGCGTCACTCCATCAATAACATTGGCATAGTATTATTATACGTAATAGAACAAGGGAGTAGCAACTCTCGATAATAGGAAGGGCCAAAATGCCACCTTACCTCCAATAGCACGAGGAATATAAGGATTCATTAAATTCTTTTTCTTGTATTCCTCCGTTCTCCGGAAGCAAGGGATGATGCTTATAAAAACAAATAGTTATGAATTAGCTATTCGTACACAGAGATAGAAAGTTCAGTTAAGGGTAGGTGGCTTAACAAATTTATTTATTTAGTTTTTTCAAAAATCTATGGTAAATAAAATGATTAAGGTATTTTTGTGAATGTTTGACATGTTTGTTTTGTTTTGTTTTGGTTTGGTTTGGTTGTTTTTTTTTATTATCTTTGAACTAGAAACTTGTATTTTTGTACACAACGGAGCTAGAGCGAGAGTAGATCATCGAGTCCAAATTAGTAGTAAACCTGGATCGGGGCTAGCCTTAGTTTGAATGTGAGAACGATCTGTCCAACATCAAGTAGAACTGTCACCGTGTTTGCACGGGGCATTAAAGGATGACAACACTTCCCGCAAGAGAATACTACGACCACCCCTGCAAGGAAAGTAACATGAGCTTCGATTGGGTCAGCCAGAATCCACACCACTGGCTCACAAACTCAACCCCTCACCATGAGGTTTAAACATGAAACCTCATGAAGACGAAACCCCCCAAAGGCCAACTGATCTACACCTCATGGCTTTGCTTGTTTTTCTATTATAGGTGTAACTAATTTTATGGCCATGAGAGTTTTTCAAAACCATATTTTTTAGAAATGTAAAAGGCAAGAGTGTTAGTTAAAAAGGTAATTAATATAAAGCAATTTTAGGTTTTCTATTTTTAGTTTTATTTCTTTTTATTTTAGTAATGTTATTTTTTTAAGCTATTAATAAATTATAAAAAATAGTATTTTCATTAATTTTTATTATTATTTCTTATACTTGTTAGAAAAACAGTATCGCAGAGGAATAACAATAAACAATAAATAAGATACAAATAGTAAAACACATTACAAGAGAGACAAAGATATAACGTGGTTCATCCAAGATGGCCTGTGTCTACACAGAAATTTCCAGTGCTTTATTTCCATAAATGAAGGGATATAACTTGTAGCAACCTCGTTGCACTTCTTCTTCACTCTCTCACAATCACAGAGATCACTTTTACAATGCTACAATACAACACATGGTTCTATTACAATGCCTTCCTTTTATAAAGGGAATACCATGGGAAAATACCACAGGTTGCCCAAAACCATGGGCCCGTAAATCACCCATTATTGACTAAGTCATGACTATGAAATTACAACATTTCACAAGGCATTTTTTCCTAAAATTTTGCTAAGGGGGCGCCACCCCCGAACCCTCACCAGGGGGGGCTCCCAAAATAGTCGCCCTACCCCCCATGGACCCCCTTAACAACTATAGTGGGGGTGGGGGGGGGGGGAAGCCTCCCCCACCCCCCCATCAGGTGTTGGGATCCAAACACGACTAAAATAATATCTCTGAATTAGGAAGATCATGTTCCACAACCAACAATCTCCCACTTGGACATTGATCATAACAACTCCACCGCTACTACACTTGCTGGAATATGCTATGAAAGGCTTGTACCTTGCAAATTTCTCATCTTCACTTTCATGCTTGAAGGCCAGTAGAAACCGAGTAGGAACTCAACTTCTCTCTGGTTCCTACCTTTGTCAACATGTCTGTAGGATCCTATCTAGTATGTATCTTTTCCAACTTGAGTAGTTCATCTTCCAGAACATATCTTATGATATGGTACTTGAGATGTATATGTTTAGTCTTTGAATGGAAGGCTAAGTTCTTTGCAAGATGAGTGGAACTCTGGTTATCACTATACAACTTACTATTCTCCTCCTTCTTACCCAATAAACCTCCATAAACCTCCATAAACCTCTGCAACCAAATAATCTCTTTACTAGCCTCTGTAGTAGCAACATACTCTGCTTTCGTTGTTGAAAGTGAAACAGCCTTTTGCAGTTTTGAAATCCAAATTAATGTTGTTTCACCTATGGTAAAAACATACCCCGTGGTGTTCCTCCTGCTGTCTTTATCACCTGCCATATCTGCATCAACATATCCCTGTAGAACAATGTCTGAACCTCCAAAACATAGTGCATGAGAACTGGTACCTCTCAAATACCTAAGAATCCACTGTACTACTTTCCAATGCTCTTTACCTGGATTGTCCATATACCTGCTCACAACTCCCATTGCATGAAGGAGAGAATCGTTCAGGGGGTATACTTAACTCGGTAGATATTCTTACACTTGTAGGAGTTTGAGGTACCGACTACCATTCTTGATTTTTTGGTACCTTTGAAACTTCATTTTCTTTGATTTCATCAAGCATTGTGTACTTTGTGTTTTCCTTTTCCTCTTTCTTTCCCCGCAACTAATCTTTGTACATAACATTTTCATTGAATACTACATCTCTACTCCTAATGATTTTGTGATTTTCATAATCCCGTAAGCGACAACCAAAATCATCAACCCTGTATCCAATAAAGGTGCATTTCTTGGATTTAACCTCAATCTTTGTTCTATTTTCTTTATCAATATGGACAAATGCTTCACAAACAAAAGTTTCGAGAAATGAGTAGCTTACAATTTTACCTATCCATGTCTCCTCTGGAATTCCATGATCCAAAGTGCTTGAAGGACCTTTGTTTATTAAATAAACAACAGTATCTACAACAACAAACCAAAATTGTAAGGGAAACCCTGCATGCAATCTCATACACCTTCCGTGCTCCATGATTGTCATATTCATCCTTTCGGACACCATTTTATTGTGGTGTTCCTGGGACTGTCTACTCTCTACGAATCCCATTGTTTGAACATTAACTATCACAATCCTTGCTACAGTATTCACCTCCATTATCAGATCTGAGACACTTCGATCTTTTCCCCGTCTCATTCTCAACCAAAGATTTCCACTTCTTAAAAGTAGAAAACACATCATATTTCTGTCTAATGCAATAAACCCAAGTTTTTCTAGTTGCATCATCAATAAAACTAACATAATAATGAGATCCACCAAGATATTGTACCTGAGCCGGTCCCCATACAAATGTATGCACAAGCTCTAACTTTTCACTCTTCTTATGTTTCCCAACCTTGAGAAATATGACTCTCTTATGTTTTCCATAAACATAGTTCTCTTGGTGGCTTTGTTTTCCATAAACCACTTACATCACTTGGATTATGCCTAACAAACATGTCTTGACCAAATCCAAGCTATGCAGGCTTAGAGTGTGGAGAATGTTGAAGTGCTTATTTCACCATAGGTGATGGTACATCATCACCTCCCAAACATATGCAACCTTTTGTCCCCTACCTCGAGCTAGTCACATTTGAATAATTGACCACCTAATGTATGACTGTGTTGTCATCCATCTAGGCTAACACATCATATACCTTTGAATATCATATCCTTTGTGGCAACATGCTTTCACATATCTCCAATGTACTCATTAATGATGTTGTCTTGCCATGAAAAACATACTATCCACCACATTTATAAATCACATCATTCTTTGCTAAGGTTGCATTTCAATGCCTCATTGGTTGTTTTCCCCTACTAGGCTAGTCATTGCTGGTCCTCCACATTGAACTAGTAGACCATCCCAACCCTCTTACAAATCACTATGATTGGTGACCAATGCTACCAAAACATATAGACTCGCCATTCACCCTCAACCAATTTTTCTCAATGTGTATTCCACTATGCCACACGTAGTGGTACTTCAAGTGGGGTCCTTACATTCTCCCCTGCACTCCCTCACTTGATTTGTTGAGATCCTCGTCAATGTGGCCCCATCAAATCCTTTGATGAAAGGGGTACACCATCCTAACTCTCTCATGAATCATCATTATTTGATCACCAAGACCATGGAAACATATAGGCTTGTCGTACACCCTCAACCAAGTTTTTCTAATGCATCTTCCAATCATACCATTGCCATTAACATCTCAACCAAATTCCTTACATTCTCCCAAATATTTTCCACTTCAACTGTTAACATCCTCAACAATTTAACCCTAACCCTTTAACTCTCTTAGTGAAAAGAGAAAAGCTTTTCCAAGTTGTTAACATTTTTCCAATGTGACCCTTTCAACTCTTTCAAAGCTTTTCCAAGTTGTTAACGTTCTGTCAATGTGACCATCTCAACTCTTTTAATGAAAAGAGTGTTAAGAGCATTGGTGACGAAGAGACAATTCTACAATTTCCAATTTTCCACATACCTTGTAACCTTTTAATTAACAATTGGATGAAAACAAAACAAAACAATGCTTATTCAGATCCTCAAGCAAGCCCGCCACAACAATGGAAAACCCATAATGAATAAGAGGAAGAATATGATGGTATTCTTTATCGACGTAATGTTTCACCATTTACACAGAATGTATACAATTAATACACAAGCCAATGTCTACACAAAATGTCTATAGATAGGTATCAAACCCAATTGGTTAACTTTTCTAGTGTTATTCTAGCTTGTGCCGGATCGGGATTTGCTGGAACATGGTGTAGAGATACATGAATAAGTGATGAGAGGAAGATTTGGGTTTGAGGTTATAGTCATCACTTTCCTTGTAGACATGTATGCAAAATGTGGGAGGATAGAGAAGGCATGCCAATTGTTTGACACAAATGTCAAAACAGGCTGTAGTCTCTTGGAATGTCATGATTGCAGGGAATATGTAGAATGGAAATGTTGATGAGGCCACGAGGATATTTGAGGAAATGCCTTGGAAAGACCTGGTGTCATGGACTGTGATGATTGCAGTATTTACATAGAATGGGCAGGGTGGGCGTGCATTAAAGCTTTTTCAGCAAATGGAATTTGCATGGGGTTACACCAGACCATATAATGTTCACTAGTATTCTTCCCATGTGTGCCGGCTTTTCAGCTCTACATCATGTCATTGAGATCCATGGAAAAATAATTAGGAGTGGTTTGTAGTGTCATGTATCTATTGCAAACAACCTCATAGACATGTATGCCAAATGCGGGAATGCTCAGAAGTCACAAGATTTGTTTGATAAAATGCATCAGTGAGATGTTATGTCTTGGACAACAATGATTCCAGGATATGCAATCCATGGCTATGGCAAGGAGGCCCTAAATATATTTGAGGAAATGAAATACTCCGGCTTGAGTCCAAACAATGTCATTTTAGTTTGTGTATTATCTACATGCAGTCATACTGTTCTAGTGCATGAGGGATATCGGTTTTTCAACAACAAGAGTGAATGTTATCACATAATGCCCACTAGGGAACATTATAGTTGCATGGTCATGTGTTGTAGCCACAATGGTCCCATCTCATGCTATATGGGAAACCCCATTATATTAAATTTTCTTTTAAATTCTGTCTTTATTTTTGTTTTATTAGTCGAGTTAATTAATGCTTATGTTAAATAATGAAAAAAATGTAAAACAATCTAATAAAAGAAACCCTAAAACAAGATGTCCGACTCCAATATGAGATTAACATAAAAGTCTTATAAAATCGAATAAAGTTAGAAGTCAGAACATTTTAATTTTTGTTCATAATTTTTTTCTTCGACTTGTGACTCTCGACTCTAGCTATTTATTTTCGAAAGGCGGAAGTAAAATCTATTAAACAATGACCATTTTTACAACCCAACTCACCGACTCTGACTTTTCGGAAGTTGGAACTCGGAGAGAATTTTTTTTGTGATGGATCCTACACTCCCTGACTCCGAACATTTATTGTTTCCGACTGTCGGAAGTTGGAAGTTCACTTAAAATATTGATATATTTGTCCGAATTTCGATGCCCAATTTCTGGGCCTCATCTTCGAAAACGTGTTGGGATTTCAAAATTTGTTATGATTTCACATGGACTTGCATTGAATTCATTTTATGATCTAGACCTGCTAAATTTGACACTTTAATTGATTGACTAAATCCCTAATCTTTTCATTTTAAACCGATTCAAGATTTGAAATTCGTTTTCCCTACTGTGTGAAAAATTAACTCTATAATTCACATCAGCTTAATATTTGAAATCTCCATTTTCTCTGCTTAACAACTATTTTATTGTTTTTTCAAAATTTCATTAAGCTTTGTGATAAAATTTCTGCATCATGTTTCTTCCATACCCTGTAGAAATTTGGAGAATAAGATGGCTAAGAGAACCAAAGCCAAACCATCAATGTAATATTGGAAGATCGACCCCAATTTCAAATTCTTTTACACATTGACGCAAGGGTTTCTGATACCCTTTGTCTGGATTGGGATAGGATATATGTTATTTTCGATAGAGATGAATTCTCCAAATTCGAAGAAGACGCTGAGATTTATGAGAACATCAACAAATCAATTTTTCATACGATCGCCGCATGACCAAGAATACTCCTGTACATGAACCTAGTGAAATGGGTGATATATTTCGTTGATATTCCCACCATCACCTTCAGCCACATAAGATCTTTTTTTTTTTCAGAAGAAAAAATACCAGTCTTTGTTATTCATCAGAATCAAAAGACATCATATACATACATCGAGGATACATTGATGATCAGTTTATCCACATACAACACATACATACAATCAGAACTGATATTCAATGATAGCCATCAAAAGAGGGTGATCACAAAGTCTGATCCAAATCAGACTTTTTCATCATTCCCGATAATTCGGGTCAGATTTTTCCAATCATATCTGGTGTCCTATCAAACATACATGCCAAGGAAATGTCAAGTCTAGCTGACAGTTTTCTAAAGTAATACCGCATGTGCATCAAAAACAAAAAACAACCAATGCTGAATATAATAATAGCCATCAAAAAAGAGTGAAATGTCCCTCTCCAAGGACCAGTCCATCCATAGATTCATAGTAGTATCCATGACCCATATCCAGAAGCAATGCCTTCTTAGAAAGACCATCAGCTAGAGTATTGTGTTCCCGATATGTATGATTGATGGACACCGGTGGGACCAATCGCAGCATAGAAAAGATATCTTCGCGCCAATGTATCAGATTGGGAACATCAAGTTTGGAAATTCTGTTAACCCAAGAGATAATCACCAGAGAATCCCCAAATATCTGCTTAATGGGCAGTCCCATCAGAAGACAGATACAGAGGACAGACTAGAGTGCCAGGAGCTCAGCACGTGTATTCGTGCAATATCCACATCCAACCGAAAAGCAAAAAAAGTGGGTTTCACTAAGAAAGATTGTGAAGCCTGCCCCCCCAATATTATTTTTTACAGCACCATCAAAAAAGCCCGCAGGATAGGAGTGATAGGGCCGAGTACCAATCTGCCTGCACTTGACAGATTTTTGAGGAACCGGGTAAAGCGACATAAAACATTCTATCCTGGTAATGATCGAGGAGGAAGAAGGATTTAAGTCTTCAAAGATACAGGAATTACGAAGGATCCAAATATACCAGAATATAACCACAGGAGCATATAAGAAAGAAATAGAGGGGTCGTGGGCGTTATACCAGTAATTTAAAGAAGACAGAATATTATCAAAAGGCAGGAAAGTGAAACCCAGACAGGCCGAGAAGTGGGCAAATATATGCTTAGTAAAAGTACACTGCAAAAACAAATGTGTACAATCCTCAGCATGTCTCTTACATAAAATGCACAGGCCCGGTCCAATAAACCCCCTTGACTGTAAGTGATCCCAAGTGAGTATGTGGTCCTTAATCAGCAGCCAGATGAAGCATATCAGCTTAATGGGTAATGTCGAAGACCACAACGATTGTAAAGCCCGGCTGTGTACCTCATCAACATAATCATTTATGAGTCCCTCATAACATCGAGCAGCCGTGATGAGTCCCTCATAAGATCTTATACATGCTTTCAGAAACAAGGTTGAATCAAAAGTGTTATTCAAAAGTTGGATGGTTGACCACAGTACATTCATTATCAGACCAAATAGACAATATCCTATTATCTTGTTAAGAGAACCCTAAAAGTTATTGGCGACAATGCTATGCAGATTCTACGAAGTGAAAAGCTGTCAATTTTTCAAATTTGAATGGGAACCATTGGCTTACTACATCATGACTACGGGTAAGATATTCAACCGGGCTCAAATATTCTCAATTATGTTCAAGGACTCTATCCTTTAAGTACAAAAAACCATAGAAACCAAGAAACCTACTTTTTATTTGTCGGCATCTATGATGGATAAAATATGCGCTTCATTTCCTCATCCTGCAATGTATTGGCACTGGACATAGGAAAAAAACCCATTCATATTTATTGTTCCATTATGTGGGAAGACAACTACATACCCCACAACTATGATATATGCCATGATTTATTTGGGGCTGTATATTTTTCCATATTTAAGTAGAACACAACCTATTTATCTGAGAATACACTATCCCTAGTTGCAACCAAGGGGGATTGGTACTGCACATAATTATTCACAAACTTCAGGATATGGGGAAGCAAGAGTATTCACTTGTTGCCCATGATTGTTCCAGATAGAATGGCATTGACAAATATAGCTTTCCAAACAGTAGTGGATGGTGTTCACAACTAAATTTATGCAAAGAAGAGAGGGGCTTGGCCCAAATTTCCCTTATACATTGGACATTTGGCAATACAAAATGAAGGACACAGGAATACTATTGCCAAGGAAATAGTCAAATTGAAACTAGGATTAGCAGACAAAAGGATGCATGATCCCAAAGGGTTCATCCATGTAAGTAATACCTATATTCATTAGACAAAGCCAGATGACCTAATTTTCTAAGCTATTCATAGTTTTAAAGAGGTCACAAGAAAGGTCAGTGATCCAATTCAAAGAATTCTTATTCATGAGACACAAAAGTAGTTTAAATTCAGAGTATTAGAAGACAAAAACAAGATATTTGAGCAGAATGAAAGGAAGGCAAAGGAAGAAATGAAAGAAACAATTAAAGTTGTGGATATTCCTCCTAATGTTCACAAAGATGAAGAGAAGCTGAAATTAGAGAAGAAACAGGGCATTCAACCAATTAGTGATGCTCATCCCACTTCTCCTCTCTCTAAATTGAACACTTTGATGCAAATATCCCAAGACCTAAAAGGTAAGAGTGCATATACCATATCTGTTTATAATGTTGAAAATTTTCCCAAAAACTTACCTAATATCTCTATAAAAATAGAAGGAGGAAATAAACCCAACCAACCAAATCCTATTTCAACAATCAGTGATTTTATTGATTTAAAATTGGGACACCTTGATGAGATTGTTGATCCTACACTAGTAGATACAGATCCACCTCTAACTTAAACCCTTACTTCTCATGATATGAGCAATGGTAAAGGAGAAGAATCATCAAAAGAAGATAAAACCACTGTTAATACTCAATCTACCATTCTGATTCATGACCCTGAACAAAGCCCTATAGTTGAATACCATTCCTTATTATTTGAGACCACTCAATAAGATCTATCAGTATTTAAAGGTAATACTCTTCCCCTGCAAAATTGGAAGACACAACTACCCATGAATCCCAAAATCAAATACTTAAGCCCGATGTCGGTATTGAAACTCAAACCAGTCTACATGAAACTTCCCACATAAACCTTGCCTATCTTTATCAATCATTTTCCACCATCGACACTTCTGAATTGCTAACCTCCAATGGAGAAGACACTGCAAACTTTGGTGAAAAAGAAGTAGTGGTCTTCGGAGATTATGGCTTTAGTAAGAGACGGGAGGAAATTTTCAAAAAAAGGATAGAAAAGCAATAAGGAGGGCCATATACTTGAGGAATGAGTCACAAGTAAAATTATATGGAAAGCATCATCAAAAGATCCACAAAGTGGAGCTATTGAGGTAGCAGTAGATATGGTAGATTTAACAAGTGCCAATTTTGATGCAGTTTCTATTTTGAACAAGGCACTTAATGAGGAGAAATATGAGACTCTGAAAATACAAAGTAAAAAATAATCCTTACAAGAAACCTTGAACCAACAAGTTGAGCAACTCAAAGCTAAACATAACAATAAAATACATGGATTAACATACCAGATTAGTCAGTTGACTAGTAAAAGAGATATTGCAGAAGATGAAGTCATCAAATAGGCCACGAAAGTGGTTGATCTTAAAGATCAGTTAGAAGAGAATAAAGAATATCAATCCTCTTTTTTATTTTTCAAATTGTATAAGAGTTCAAAGATGAAGAAATTTCTTGCAATGAAAGTTTTAAGAAAACTCAGATTTCATTTTTTCAAGGACTTAATCAAATACAAGAAGATTATAACAATTTTGAATGTATTTCAGATTTACTAGCTGATCATGTTAGAAGGAGGAAAACAACAGATCTAGGTTTTGATTAGTTAGGTGAGAGACAAAAATATATCCAAGGCACCCCTCAATACTTACCTCCACTTGAATCATCAAAGATTGAAAGAGTCATTTTGATAAAATCATGGGAAATTGTATGTCATTGTGTCAAGCAACTTATTACTAAATTTAGAAAACTATGTGCAAGACAATGTATGTTGACAGATGAATTCATGGAGATGCTCGACATGCTAGTTTTTGATGAACTTGCTCATTCATACCCATCCAATCTATATATAGCCGCAATTTAAGATCAAAGAGATTTTTTTTTCTACAATCCAAAATCTATCTCAAGTGGATTTTTCCTCATTCAAACTCTTCATTACTTCTCTAGCTCAAATTCAGATCACTCTACAAGGGTTCTTAGACAGTTGGTCTAGAATCCGGTTCAACAAAATAAGGACACTGTTATGCAAAACTCAACTTCAGTTACAACACACGAGTTATTTAGATATCACCGAGATGTTAAATGTCCACTTGAAGTGGACAAACTTGTTTTTGGATTTGGGTAGTTTAAGTTTTAGTAGATGTATAAGTTAACTGAAGTTATACACTAATTTCAAGGGGGGCCATGGTTGTGTTTAAGAAGAAAACCTGTAAAGGTTAGGGATCTTTTTTGGAGGAGATTTTTTTGGCTGGAGAAGGATTGTTGCGATTTGTTGCACATAATTTGTATGACTATTTCCTATTACAACCAAGTAAGTAATGTTTTACAGGTTGGTAATGTGATGGGCATACTGTCTTGCATGTAATTATACAACTATGATAAAATAAAGTTTTTCTTATTGTTATCCATCTTCCATATGGCTTGTTTTCACTGGTTAAAATTTTCTTGAAGCTTAACATTATGCATAGATTTTTCTATTATAATGAATTGATAACACGAATTCACATGGGTTTATTCATATGTTTGTGTTTGATGTGGATTTAAAATTTGGATGACAGTGATGTAGTGGATCTAGATTTATTTTCATCTTTAAGCTTTTGTGTTTCTTTTATCAAAACTTGAGTTGGTTTTCCTACTGAGATCAATCAACTACACCTTATTTTTAAATGGAATTAGTGATTCTGAAAACATACATATAAACTACATAAGTATCTTTCAAAGATAAAAACCTATGCTATGGAAGCTCGATCTGTCAGTAGCGATCAACCCAAATGACTGGGAAAAAGGTAGTTTTATGAGGAAATATTTTGAAGTTCTTAGATCGGGTTGTCTACCTTTGCATTGACACTTGAACCTATTTTACATTAGAGAGAATTTGAGGTCAAAAATGGGCCTCAAAAGGACCAAAATGTACTAAAAAAATCAACCAATTACATTCTAGTAGATGACATCATCCCCCATGGTTGAGGTGGCATTGCATGAGTGAAGAATGCTTATTTGTCACATTTTCTATGGTGGATGAAAACCCATAGTTAACCAAGATAGTGGTACAAGTACTTTTAAATCATAAAGTGAAGTACTCACAATAAAAATCATTTCACACTTTCTCATAAAATAATATTATTGTTATTTTCAAGTAAAGTACTCACAATTCACTTTCTCATAAAATAATATTATTGTCATTTTCAAGTAAAGTACTCATAATTCATAAAAACGTCTTTTCACATTTTTTTATAAAATAATATATTGTCATTTTCATGTTTTTTAATTTTAAATTATATATTCACTCAATTTTATTTAATATCATAATGTCAAACTAATATATCTATATATCTATATATCTATATAATCTTGTACTTTTAAAATAAATTAAATTCATGAATGATATTTATATGAAAAAATATGTTTATGCATATAAATTAAATTCATTTTTGTTTAATTTTATTTACAAGTTCAAGACAAATAAATACTAAAGGATAATCAATTTTTTGGAATTTACAATGAATCTTAGTCACATCATTATAGAGTTATTTTATTAATTTTATTTATAGTCAATTTAGAAAAGTAACTCAACCATGGTTATTTATATTGTGCATAAAAAATAGTGTAGGGGATGAGTTGTCATATATACCTACCCCATAAAACTCCTAACTCATAATATTTTAATATATCTTATATTTTTGTAGTACATCTCCTAGGAGGCCCATTTTTGACCTCAAATTCTCTCTAATGAGGTGTCAACAAATGATGCTAGAAGGAGGGCCTGAAATTAATTAATGGCTTTGAGACATAATAGGAAAACTCCTCCACGTTCCCCAGTTGCTACGCGTAGTTGTGAAAAGACATTAGTCACATCTGCCACTGCTACAATTTCATAGACCATAAACATTATTACCCCACCCCTGCAATCCACAAATTATTTAGGTGTTCGTGCTTATCTCATGCCTCAATTTGAAAATTCAACACTTCATCCTCTGGTTGAGAACACACAACACACCTTTGAAAGGTCTACCAGAACCCAATATTTTGTCAAATGATTTATTCAATGTTTTAGGGATTAGGTAAATGACACTAAAAGATATGTTGAAATTTTTGCTATCAGTCCTAAATCCCAAGACTTCACTCATTCCAGTGCTCCCATTCAATCCCTACACAAAGATTTGATAGGAAGATCAGATTCTGATTTCCTTGTAGATCCCAACTATTCACTTTTCAAATTTAATCCAAAAGCAGGAGGATCAGGTCAACTGCCATCGCCTCCCAATTATCCACCTAGAAATCCTTGTAGACAAAATTATGGAAGTGATTCTTCTGAACATCATACCTCTAGTTCATATGAGGAATCTGAAGAAGAAGAAATTCCTCATCACATGGCTCACAATCAAAATATACCCTGGAGGGATCAAGACACTGTATCAGTCCCAAGTGCGCAACATCCATTACCAAAAGATCTTGAGAAATTATTTCCCAATTTTGATTCAGATGATAGGAAAACAACTGGTGATCATATAAAAAAATTCACGCTAGAAATCTGCTTATGAAATGTAGTACACAAGGATGTAGTATTCCGATTATTTCCTTACACCTTTGAAGGAAAATCCTCAACCTAATATTTTTCTCTTCAACCACAAACAATAACTTCTTGGAGTCAATTTGATAAATTATCTTTATAAAATTTTGGTGATGATAAAACACCAGAATATTTAGTAATGGAATTATCTACAATGAAAATGCAAAACAAAGAAATGATAAAATATTTTAACCAGAGAGTCCTAATGGTTAAGATATTAGTTTTTCTTAGATATTATTAGCTTAATTAGGATCTTTGTCTGAAAGAATAACAAGTACAACAAGATGCATAATATAGAACAGATACATAAGACACAAAGATTTTCATCGGGGAAACTATTAATGAGAAAACCCTGCAAACTTCCTCATAATAGTACAGTCACAAATATTGTGTGATAAGATGATCAAACTCAGTAATAAGAAGCATTCAACAACTATATATATCTCCTCCCTTGTCTCTCTCTCTCTCTCTCTCTCATGTGAACTTGAGAGAGTGTAATGTGTATAAATGAGGGAGAGCGCCTCTCTGTTTATACCTTTTGAGTGACTAACCTTTTACATGAATGGGGCTGACTTCTTTCACTAGTAGTGTCGACTTCTCCTAGAGCAACTCCAGAGGTTGTACCTCAAGGTCTAGACACAATAAAGACATCTCGTAAGGAGGAAAACACATCTCCAATGGGGGTACAAGAACATACAATGATAATATACATCAAAATATCTTCCAAAGTTACAAATACATCAACACTCCCTCTCAACTAGAAAGGTATTCTCTCTCTTCCACAGTTATCAACACGTATGTCAAGTCTTCATCACAGAGTCATAGAGTCATCATCATAGCTGTTGCCATCATCATATTATTATTGATCATCAAATGGTACTATCTGTCATTAGAAGTTTCTACAGAGCCAACCCTATTTCAAGCTAGGTGTAGGCCTAGTCTTGATCCAGGTATTCATCACATCTAGAGCGATGAATCTCGTAGGAACTATCCAGGACCTTCTTTACAATGCCATGACAATAAACTATGTCTCCTACCTTTATCTTGTCATATCCAGATCATCTCTTCTGTCCCGAACAAAACAAAATAAGGCACACAGAGCATCCACGATCAACCCGCATTCTACCAGTAAAGGAGAAACACCTAGGTGCACCTCAAGTGATTCATGACCTAATAATCTCAACATGGGAACATCCACACATATAGGTATATATGTAAGTACTAATTATGACCAAACAACCTGCTGCATCAGGAATTTTAGGTTCTAGGTCAACCTCAAGGACTTATTACATTTGAACAACCTATGTCTAGGATCTTTTCCATTCAGACAACCTTCAAGGTGAATTAGATATGAGTAACCTGCGTACCATGCCAAGGATTGTTTTACACTCAGACAACCAATAAGACTTATTACATTCGAGTAACCTGCATACCACGCCACGAATCATATTTACACTCGAATAACCTGTCTCAGGACTGATTACGTCCAAGGATAACTCACAATCTTTGCTAGGACTAATTACATCCAAGGAAAACCTACAAGAATGATTACGTCCGAGCATCCTGCTTCACCTGGATTTTTCTCACTCAGACAATCTATTTCATTTCCCGTGTGAGATATTATGCAACCACTATTTCTAGCATATAATCATATCAGGACTGATTACATCCAAGGTTAACCTGTGAGCTTCGCTAAGACTTATTACATCCAAGTACAACCTACATGACTGATTGGATCTGATCAACCTATGATCTTCACCAATACGTTACGCTCATACAACCTGTCTCTCTAGATACGTTAGAAAACATCACTCCATCTTTTGAGGGGTATCAATCTAGATCACACCAAGTATTTCTATAAAGTACTCGAGCTTCACTCTGGATAGAGGCTTGGTCAACACATCGAATATTTGCTTGTCTGTTGCCTAGTACTGGAGCTTCACTACTGCTCTCTGCACCATATACCAGATATAGTGGAACTTAATCTCGATGTGCTTCGACTTGTTATGGAGCACAGGGTTTTTCGACAGCTTCACACAAGTCTGATTGTCGCAGAAGATACAAGTCACATCCAACTAGAGATTAAACAATTCATATAGTATATTTCGCAGCCACACTACCTCGCAACTAGTGGAGCAAGCAGTAACATACTCTGCCTCAGCTGTACTCAGCGCCATGCATGATTGCTTCCTACTGAACCAGGAGATCATGAAATATCCCAAACTGAAGCAACCACTTGAAGTTCTCTTCTTGTCAGTGGTGCTACTTGCCTAATCTGAAGCAACATAACTGTGTAGGTTAATCTTCTTATTCCCATTGTATTTGAGCTCATAATCCATTATACCTTTTAGGTACCTCAGTACATGCTTTGCAACTGTTAGGTGAACATGTCTCAGATCCATCAGAAACTGGCTTAGGGTGTTCACTGCAAAGAATATGTATGGCCTTGTATTCATCAGATACATCAATGAGCCAATCATATGACAATACATCATGGCATCAACCGTCTCAGATGAAGCATCACTTAGAAGCTTCAAGTTAGATGCAATAGGTGTGGTTATTTCCTTGCAGTCCAACATTTCGAATCTCTTCAGAATATCCATTGCATACTTTCCTTGACCAAGGAATATCCCATTTGCACTCTGCCACACCTACATGCCTAAGAAGTAGTGCATCATACCAAGGTCTTTCATCCTGAAATCTGTATAAAGTATCCTCCTTGTATCTTTAATGAGTTCCTCTTCACATGTCAGAAACAAATCATGGACATATAGAAAGAGCATCACTGGTCTTCTGTATGCAACCTTGAAGTAAAGGTTGGAATTCTCTTTACTTTTGGTAAATATTATGCTCTTTAGGAAGCTATGCATCATCTCATACCATGTCCTTGGTGCTTGTTTCAATCCATACAATTCCTTCTTCAATTTGCACACATGGGTCTTCTAGTCATGTGTCTCGAATCCCAGTGGTTGTTCCACGTACACTTCCTCCTCGAATACACCATTCAACATAGCTGTCTTGACATCCATATGGTGTATTTTATATGTCATAACTGCTACCAATGTAAGTATGGTATTAATGGAAGTGTACCTCACCACGGATGCAAATGTCTCTTCATAGTCTATGCTGTCTTTTTGTGAGAATCCTCGTGCTACGAACCTTGCCTTGCATTTCTCGATGCTTCCATATGCAACATGATTGATCTTGTAGATCCACTTTGAAGTCATGACAAACTTCTTTTTCGATCTTGGAACTATCTCCTAGGCATCATTCTTCGTGATCGACTGATATTCCTCGATGATATCATCCTTCCATTATTTATTTTCTACAACCTCTTCATAGGTGGAAGGTTCTCTGTCAATGATGTCACACAGTAGGGCCACATAGCTATTGTAGTGCTTTTCCCATTTTCTCTCTCTATATATTCCTTTCGAAGCGCCATAAATTTCTGCTTCTCATATGAGCTCCCATTCCCATGCTGGTTTCCTCTTGTGGAAGTCCTTCTCGAGGATTGTCTTTACCGGTTCTTGTGGTTATGCCTTGTCATTATCTTCATGGTATTCTAGAATTGCTTATCGAATTTCTATATCTCGAGCTCTCGTATCTTCAGGTTCCTTGACCTCTTGAATAGGTGTCTTCTTGGATTTGAAGTATGTTGAGTCTTCATCAAAGGTTACATATCTACTGATGTCAATATTCTTGAATCCTAGGAGGTATATTCGGTAGGCCTTTGATGTATCATCGTATCCTACAAATATACCCTTCCTCCCAGAAGGATCGAACTTGGTCCTTTTCTCGTTTGGGATATGTATGTAAAATGGACATCCAAATATTCTCAGATGGCTGACTTCTGGTTTCTCTTCTAAGAAAGCCTCTTCAAGAGTCTTATTGTCAAGTACTCGATGAGCAGTACAATTTTGTACATACAAATTTTTCCTTTCTACCTCCACCCAATGGCACATAGGAATATCCTGGTCATGCAACATTACTTTTGTTGCTTCCATAATGGTTCGGTTCTTTCATTCCACAACCTGATTCTGCTGAGGATTGTATGGAGTTCTCAAATTCCTCTTAATTCTAGACTCTCTGTAGAGTTTCTTGAATTATTCTGAGGTGAATTCTCTTCCATTATCCAACCGCATATTCTTGATCTTCCTATCGTTTTGGTTCTCGACCAAGGCTTTATATTCCTTGAACTTACTGAAAAATTCATTTTTCCCTTTCAATAAATATATCCAAGTATTACATAAGAAATAATCTATAAAGGAAATATAGTACACATACACACTTAATGAGCTAGAAGACATGGGTCCACATAAATCCAAGTGTACTATCTCCAGTATTCCTTTGTCCTTGCTCTCACTACTTGGAGATGTCTTCTTCGCATTGTTTCCTTATGCACATCCTTTGAAAATGCCTTCATTCTTTTCCTAGATATCTGGTAGTCCAAAGAGTGCTTTGCTTACCATCGGTAGTGCTCTGTAGTGCACATGTGCAAGCCTTCAGTGCCATAATTCGCTTGTTTCAATTGATGCATTAACCAGTGCTTGTTCAGGCTACCCCTTTATCTTGTACAAGCCTCTGTATTCTTCTCCAATTACTATTGCATCCTCTGTTGTCTTCCCTCTGGGCCACATTAGAACTTGGCCATCGATAAATGCAAATCTAATTCCCATTACATCTAGTGCAGAGATGGAGAGAATATTCTTCTTCAATATTGGAACATATAGAACATCCTTCATCTTTAAGGATTTCCTGGAGTCAAGCTTGTATGAATATTCTCCACTCCCTTTTTATGGGGTATTGATAATCATCCTCAAGTTTTACCTTGTGTGGTGACTAATGTTCAGACATATTGGTGAATGATTCCTTGTATCCCGTCATGTGTTTGGAAGCTCCACTATCCACAAGCCAATCATTGATTCTGTGTGAGATGGTGCTAGTAAGTGCAGAGATTACTCTTCATCTGAATCATCCTTCTCTCTTCTGAATATTTTGTTTGTTGGTTCATAGTCTTTGGAAACATGAGCATGTCATATCTTTTTCCTCATGGGACAATCTCTTGCAAAGTGTCCATTTTCATCACAAGTATAGTATCGAACATTGGAAGGATCTCTCTTCGTCTTCTTTTGTTTCTTGTCCTTCTTCTTGTTATGTTGAAAGTTCTCCTTCTTCTCCTTCTTCTTGAAGTTCTAACTTGTGTGAACCGTGATATATTTATCTTCAATTGCTCCCATCTTCTCTTCTCTTGTCATGAGTCGAGCTTCTTCTTGTGCACATTCTTCTTGGAGTCTGATTAAAGAGATTGTACTCATTCTTGCACAAATTCCTTGAATGAATGAGTCCCATGATCTAGAGAGACCATTCAAGGTAGTCATTACAAGTTATCCTTCTTTGACATTCTCTTCAACTGATTCAAGTTGTTCTTTGATTTGAGAAACCCTTGTGAAGTAAGACTGTATAGTATCGGAGTTATGTATCTTCACATTCTTCAATTGGTTCCTCAAAGTCATCTTGATCTGGTTGATGTTCTTCCCTTCGAACATATTTGTTGAAGAATCATATTCTCTTGGATGAAGACACAGAGGGAATGAGGTGATCCTTAATAGAATATGTAATTATTCTCTTGGCCTTATCCATGCTTCTCTTATGATCATCCTTAGCCTCATATCCCTCTGGTTCTAGAACTTCTCCAGTGATGTACTGATCCAAATCATTCTCTTCAAGGACTAGGGAGATTCTGTACTTCCATGCCCAGAAGTTATTAGCCACTCCAAGCTTGTCCTTAAGCTGAGTATGGTGAGTCATATTTTCAAATGAGAAACTCAAATGGAAATAGCAAAGATTTAGATCTTACACATTTGAGGTGTTTGACCTGGTTCTGGAGCTAGTTGACCTAGGGTTTGTCAGAGAAATCCTAATTTTCCAAAATTGGAGTTTGGGAATTCCGTTTGGATAGAAAGATGCGCCTCCTTGAGGAAAGTTTCTCAGCAAGGTCACTTTTTGAAGACTGAGGTGGAAAGCCTCCAAAACTTGATGCTCTAGTTTCTCCCAGCACTAGTGATAGGGTAAAAAATGAAACTTCTTCAAATACAAAATTTCTTCCACCAAAAGATGCGCCCTATTGAGGTGAGTTAACCTATCTCTCTTTTCGTGATGATATGTGGAGAGAACACCTTGAAATAGGAAGCCTTAGTTTCTGTTGCCGCACAATGCATTCTTCCGGAGAGGCTCTCATACCATGTTAGTTTTTCTTAGATCTTATTAGCTTAATTAGGATCTTTGTATGAAATAATAACAAGTACAACTAGATGCATAAGATATTGAATGCACATAATACACAAATATTTTCACCAGGGAAACCATAAAGGAGAAAACCCTACAAACTTCCTCAGAATAGTACCGTCACAAATACTGTGTCATAAGATGATCAAACCCAGTAATAAGAAGTATTCAACAACTATCTATCTCTCCTCCCTTGTCTCTCTCTCTCTCTCTCTCTCATGTGAACTTGAGAGTGTGTGGTGCGTATAAATGAGGGAGAACGCCTCCCTATTTATACCTTTCAAGTGACTAACCTTTTACATGACTGGGGCCGACTTGTTTCACTAGTAGGGATGACTTATCCTAGAGAGAATCCAAATAAAAATTACATGATGTTACACTGGGGACTATTTCCCCGACTTACAATGAAGGTTGTACCTCAAGGTCTAGACACAATAAAGACATCCCGCAATGAGGCAAACACATCTCCAATGGGGGTACACCAACATACAATGATAATATACATCAGAATATCTTCCGAAGTTACAAATACATCAACATAAGAATAAGATTTGTGCAAAATAAATGCCTGCACAGAAGCTTTTGGTAGCATATTATGTGAGATATCTATAAACTCTCTTAGACATGTGGGTAAAAATAACACATAAACCAACTCTACAAAAATACATTGATGAAGATATATTGGTAGAGAAATATATGCTAATCCTTAAAGATAGTCCTGATGTTAACACTAGTCAACCTATTACTTCTAAAAAGAAAGATGATCCTATAACTACAGACAATACACCTAAGAAAGAACAAAGTGATTTTTATTTTGAAAATCAACAAAATGTGCTTCAGAAGGTATCCAATGAAGTAGTGGGCATAAAAAAGAATGCTATTGAAGGCCCATCCAGTAGAAAATGTTATTTAAGATATCCTCAGAACAAATGACCTTATCAACAACCAATATATGCCTCCTTCTGAAGGGATGAATACTAATGATGTGGTTTCTGTACTAAAATCTATACTTTCAGGACCACAACCTCCCTCAAAAAACTCAGATAATAATTTAAGTGAAAACACTGGGTTAGATGATAATGAACCTGAAGATCCCAATACCCACTCTCTAAATAATTTCTCAGAACTTCTTGGGTATGACAAAGGAGACAATGAAGAAACAATTTATGTGGTTTATCATCCTTATAACACCTGCGTGAAGGAAAATTAACACAAGATAATGCTTCTGCTTCCAACACTACAAAGAATGCACTTGCAATTAACAAGAGCACTCCTTAGAAAGATAATATCACATTTGACCTAGACTATGACCTTGTAGAATATTTCAAGAAATGTAAATCTAATATTTCTATATTTGAATTAACAAAAATTACTCAGATTAGGGATAAAATTGAAACAGTCTAGCCTCTACAAACATAAATTTGTTGAACGCAACATAGTAGAAAACCCTGGTCATGATAGAACTCAAGAATCACCTGCTACAACCTCCACATGAAAGAAAACGAAAACACCACCATTCCTATTATCCTTTGAGATCCTCAATAGAAATTCCTATAACTACATGGTAGATTCTGGAGAATATTCTAATGCAATACCTTTATCATTCTGCCAAAATATCAATGCAAAAATACAACCTTCTCCTACACAAATAGTGCAACTAGATAGGTCTAGAGTAAATGTTGTAGGTGAATTATAAAATGTCATGATTAGACTTTCCTCTGGCCCGAGGATACATCAAACTATCGATATTGTTGTAGATGATGTCCCCGAAGCCTATGGGATGTGGTTGAGTCAGGTCTGGTCCCAAGAGTCAAAGGATAATTTGTAAAATATTGGTCACACTTGTGGTTACCATATCTGGGTACGTCTAACAAAAAAAAAATGAAAGAGTACCATACATAAAACACATCATTACATAGCTTGATGATCCCGGTGAGCCACCGGTCACAATAAATAATAATTCAGGAAATTACTCTATGGATACATTTTTTGGAATTTTTCCTGCTGACAAGTCTCCTTTTAGTCAATATTAATGTCAATTATAAGTATTAAACTATTCTCAGATGGATTATAATCGATCCATGCTGCATAACGTCTATAATGTCAACAACAAATTTAGGTTGGATAAAACTTATTGGACCCTATTATTTGATGGTTCTAAATCAAAACATGGAGTTGTAATTCATTGTATCCTAATTGAACCATAGGGAAATAAAACTATGATAGGATGTTCGCTGGAATTTGAATGTGCGAACACCGTGACTGGATATGAAGCATCAATATAGGGTCTCAGAAAATAAATTTATTTGAAGGTTAAAGTTATTAAAGTTTTTAAAAATTCTGAGATTATTGTCAGACAAATAAGAAACACCATTCACTATGTCTCTGTAGATATAAATAATTATCAGAGGGATTCATGGGATTTCATTAATCATTTTTAAGCTTTTGAAATAAAATCTGTACCTAGATCTCAAAATTTCGATGCAAACTTATTAGCCAATGTTCCCTCTAAATTGATGCATGCAGAGGGTTTCTCACCAGATGCTTTATCTATTGAATTGATACATAGAACTTCTATTCTTGATAATATAACAAACTGGAAAGTATTCAATGATGATCAAGAAATTTTCAATTTCCTTACTGCAGATGCAACTTTTAAAGATGTAGGTGTTGATGAAAAAATTCATGATCAAGCATTAAAAGAAGCTCAAAACATTCCTAACTCACCTATCCCTAATTCCTTAATTCCTAGATCAGTTGTTATGTTGGAGAAATTTATGATTTATGAGATAAGTTCAAAAATGTGACAAATTGCAAAACAAATAGTTCTTGCACGAATTATCAAACAATTAATCTAGGGATTGAGGAAAATACTCAAAATATCAATTTAGGAAGTGAATGCACACCTATTGAGAGAGAGGCTTTCATCAAATTATTTAAAGAATATACAGAGGTGTTTGCATGGACATATGACGATTTAAATTTTTTTGACACTGACATCATGAAACACAATATAGCCGTGAAATCAAATGTCAAACGTTACCAACGGTAACTCAGGAAGATTCATTCTATCCTTGAACCATCTGTAAAGAAATAATTGGATTAACTCGTATATGACATAATAATATTTCTTGTTAGACACACTTAGTGGATATCCAATCTAGTCCTAGTACGAAAGAAAAATGGTGATATTAGACTCTGTGTTGATTTTTGAAATCTAAATAGGGCATATGGGAAAGATAATTACCCAATACCCCCAATGGAACATATTTTTCAAAAGGTATCTAGATTAGAGATGCTTTCATTATTGGATGGTTTTTCTAGTTATAATCAAGTTCTGGTTTCTCACACAGATCAACTCAAAACCGATTTTAAAACACCATGGGGCATGTTTTCTTATAGAAATATTCCTTTTGGACTAATAAATGCAGGTGATACATTTCAAAGACTCATGGACATTGCATTCAAAGGTTTAATTCAAAACTCCGTAGTAGTTTATCTTGATGATGTAAGTATTTTCTAAAAATAAAGGCAAGATCATTTGTCACAGTTAAGACAAGTATTAAAAGGAGTAGAAAACATGACATATCACTCAATCTTACAAAATTGATTTTCACCGTGATTGAGGGTAAGTTGTTAGGTTTCACCTTTTATAAAGATGGTATTATGATATATCCATAATGAACTCAAGTTATATCTCAAATAATTGTTCCTATCTCTAAAAATTCTATGCAATCATTTTTAGGGAAAATAAACTTTGTAAGGAGATTTGTTCCTAACTTTGTCTAGATTGTTAAACCTTTGCAGGATATAATGAAAAATGATGCAGTGTTAAAATGGAATGATGATTAAAAACAATCCTTTTGTAAGATTAGAGAAGCCATTGTTGAATCTCGTGCTCTAATGTCCCTAGATTTTTCAAAAAATATATTCTATATACTTTTGCTTCTGACATTTCTTATGCTGCAGTACCGATTCAACATAATTATGAAGGTAATGAAATTAAAATTTCCTTTATGAGTTCTACTTTAAAAGAAAATGATTTGAATTATCTAGAGGTGGACAAACAAGCCCATGCTGTACACATGGTAATCAAACATTTCATATCTTACCTCCTATAGTCTCGGACTAAGGTTATTGTCCCTTACTCAACAATGAGGAACATGTTAATCCAGAAATACTTATGGGAGAAACGCACTTATTGGGTCATTGCACTACAAAAATATGATCTGGAGATTCAACCTACTAAAATTGTCCATGGGAAAGGGTTATGTAAGTTAAAAATTTATGCAAAAAATTCACAAAATGATGAGAATGAAGAAGTGGTTAATGAAGAATATTAAGAAGGAGGTCAAATATTTGTTCTCTCCAATGCCACAAAATCCTGGTATAATTATATTAATTTTCTGTTAATTTACAAGTATACACCTCAAACCCTTGAACCCAAAAAGAGAAGACCCCTCAGGCTCAAAGATGTTCCACATCAACTTATTAACAATGTTCTTTATAGAAATAATTTCAATGGTATATTATTAATATGTGTGGAAAAAGATGATACCCCAAGAATATTAAAAGACTTACATGCAGCTCCTGCTGGCGGTTACTTTGGGGGTTAAACTACAATGCATAAAATCACAAAGGTAGGATAATATTGGGATACCCTCTTGGTTGTGGAGCCTGATATTCTAGATCCAGAGATATTATTCAGTTGTGTTTGTACCCTAGGTGTACTGTACACTCAGTCCCCCTGCCTTGGGGTTCGGGGGCGGAGCCCCCAAGAAAGTTTTTGGGATGTGTGTCAGCCAACAGTTTTGCGGACCCATGGTATTGGGTTAACCATAGTATTTTCCCATGGTATTTACCCTTAAAAGAAAGCATTGTAACACGACTGTGTATGTTATTGTATTGGAAGAGAGATTGTGAGAGCGTGAAGAGGAAGTGCAACAATTTTGCTACAGGGTGTATCCCTTCATGTTTCTGGATTGTAATAAAAGGACTGGAAACTTATTTGTGGACGTAGCCGATCATTTGGGTGAACCGCGTTATATCTGTGTCTCTCTGTAATGTTTTAATGTGTTTTGCATCTTGTTTATTTATTTAACTGTATATCTGTTATTGCTCTGCGGTCCTGTTTTCTAACAATTGGTATTAGAGCCAAAAGGTCTATTTGGTTGGTAAACTCACAGGAAAGAAGGGTTCTTGGTTAGAGTGGGAGCAATGGTAGAAGAAGGAAAGTTTAGGGTCGAGAAATTTAATAGCCAAAACTATTAGTTATGGAAGATGCAAATGGAGGACTATCTTTACCAGAAGGATCTGTACCTGCCGTTGGGTGGAAAAGCAAAACAGTCGGCGACTATCAAGGATGAAGAATGGGAGGTTCTTGACAGAAAGGAACTGGGAACAATATGGCTGTGCCTGGCTTCATCAATGGCCTTCAATATTTCTAAAGAAAAAAAAACAGATGGTGTGATGAGCGCATTGAGTAATCTCTATGAAAAACCCTCAGCTTCTAACAAGGTATTTTTAATGAATCATTTATTTAATATGAAGATGTCGGAAGGTGGATCTGTTGCTGACCATTTAAATGAGTTTAATACACTTATCGGTTAGTTAAGTTCTATAAAAGTGAACTTTGATGATGAGGTTAGGGCTCTTCTAATCTTCTGCTCATTGCCAGAAAGCTGGAATAGCTTGGTCATGGCTGTAAGTAACTCTGTCCCTAGTTCAAACACTCTTAAGTTTGATGATGTTGTTGGTGTTATTCTTAGAGAGGAAATGCGAAGAAAAAGCACAGGTGAGACATCAGGTAATGTGTTGACCATGGAGAGCAGAGGGAGAAAAAACGAGATAGGAAGGACCCCAGTAAATTGCAGAAATTCTAAAAAGGGAAGATCCAAGTCCATATTCAAAAAAATAGTGCTGGAGCTGCGGTAAGAAAGGACATCTAAAGAAAGACTGCCGAGCACCAAAGAAGAAAGGTGAGAGGCAACAAGAGACTACTCAGGAAGCGAATGTAGCAGGTGATGTGTTACAAGATACTTTGATTCTTGCATTAGATAATACTAGCAATTACTTGTTAGTAGATTCAGGGGCTTCATGTCATGCTACACCCCATAGGAAATTCTTTCATGATTATGTTCAAGGTGATTTTGGACATGTTTTATTAGGGGATGATGAACCATGTAAAATTGTTGGAAAAGGTAAGGTACATATTAAGTTAAATAATGGAAGTGAATGGCTGCTAAAGGATGTAAGGCACATTCCTGCTATGAAAAGAAATCTAATCTCAACAGGGCAATGGGGAGATAGTGGCTGTTTGTCTACATTTGGAGAAACGTGGTGGAAGATCACTAAAGGATCACTAGTAATAACAAAAGGAGATAGGGTAGGTATGTTATATTTATGTCCTCATAATACTAATTATTCTATCTCTGTAGATTCCATAGAAACAGGTGCGGCACTGTGGCATCATAGGCTTGGCCACATGAGTGAGAAGGGGATGCAGATTCTCCACTCAAGGAAACTGCTTCCAGATCTAAAGCAGGTAAGTTTGGAATTTTGTGAGAACTGTGTTTATGGAAAATAGAAGAGAGTTAGATTTCCTAGGGTTGGGAAACAAAAGAAGAGTGAAAATTTAGATCTTGTCCATACAAATGTATGGGTACCAGCTCATGTACAATCTCTTGGTGGCTCTTGTTATTATGTTACTTTTATTGATCGTGCAACTAGAAAAACTTGGGTTTATTGCATTAGACAAAAATATGACGTGTTTGATAATTTTAAGAAGTGGAAAGCTTTGGCTGAGAATGAGTTAGGAAAAAGGTTGAAATGTCTCAGATCTGATAATGGAGGCGAGTACTGCAGCAAGGAGTTTGACAGTTACTATTCACACAATGGGATTCACAGAGAGAAGACAGTCCCTAGAACACCCGAAGAAAATTATGTGTCAGAAAGGATGAACAGAATGATCATGGAGCATGTAAGGTGTATAAGATTGCATGTAGGGTTGCCCTTATAGTTTTTGGCTGATGTTGTAAACACTGCTGTTTATTTAATAAACAGAGGGCCTTCAAGCGCTTTGGATGGTGGCATTCTAGAGGAGGCATGGACATGTAAATAGGTAAAATACTCATTTCTGAGAACTTTTTGTTGTGAAGCATTTGTCCATATTGATAAAGATGATAGAACAAAGCTTGAGGCTAATTCCAAGAAATGTACCTTTATTGGATACGGGGTTGATGATTTTGGTTATCGCTTATGGGATCTTAAAAATCGCAAAATCATTAGGAGTAGAGATGTAGTATTCAATGAAAAGGCCATGTACAAAGATCAGTTGTAGGGAAAGAAAGAAGAAAAGGAAAATGTAGAGTACAAAGTTCTTGATGAAATCAAAGAAAATGAAGTTCCAAAGGCACCAGAAAATCAAGAGCAGCAGCAGGTACTTGAAACTCCTGCAACTGTAAGAAAGTATACTAGGTTAAGTAGAAACCCTGAACGATTCTCTCCTTCACTGTATTATTTATTGATGACTGATTTTGGTGAACCAGAATGTTATGAAGAAGTAATGCAGGTAGAAACTAGAAAGAAGTGGGAAGTTGCCTGCAAAAACAAGGGCATTGTAGAATAAATGGGTTAATAGGTTGAAGGAAGAAGATGGACACAAGAAGCGGTACATGGCTAGAATTGTTGTAAAGGGGTTTGCACAAAAGAAAGGTATAGAATTTGATGAAATATTTTCTCCTGTTGTTAAAATGTCTTCAATTAGAACTATTTTAAGTCTAGTGGCGGTAGAAGATTTGCATCTTGAACAATTAGATGTAAACACAACATTTCTCCATGGGAATTTGGAGGAAGAGATTTATATGCAGCAGCCACAGGGCTATGAGGTCAAAGGTAAGGATAATTTGGTTTGCAGGTTGAAGAAGAGCTTGTATGTCTTGGAGCAAGCTCCAAGGCAATGGTATTTGAAATTTGATAAGTTTATGATAGAACAAGGTTATGATAGATGTCATTCTGACCACTGTGTTTATTTCAAGAGGATAGATAATGGAATATATATTATCTTGTTATTGTATGTGGATGACATGCTTGTTGTAGGGTCTAACATGTAGGATATAAATGTGCTCAAAAGAAAACTAGCTAAATCATTTACGATGAAGGATTTGGGTGCTGCAAAGCAAATCCTTGGTATGAGAATAACAAGAGACATGAAAAATCGCAAATTGACGTTGTCTCAAGGTGAGTACATAAAAAAGGTGTTGCAGAGGTTTAGAATGCAGAATGCAAAATCAGTCAGTACACCTTTGGCCAGCCATTTCAAACTAAGCAAGGATATGTGTCCATAGACACAAGAAGAGATAGATTACATGTCCAATATTCCATATTCATCAGCGGTTGGAAGCTTGATGTATGCCATGGCATGCACAAGACCAGATATTGCACATGCAGTGGGAGTTGTGAGCAGGTATATGAATAATCCAGGTAAAGAGCATTGGAAAGCAATACAATGGATTCTCAGGTATTTGAAAGGTACCACTTCACATGCATTATGTTTTGGAGCTTCAAACACTGTTCTACATGGATATGTTGATGCAGATATGGCTGGTGATAAAGACAACAGGAGGAGCACCACAGGGTATGTGTTTACTGTGGGTGGAACAACAGTAAGTTGGATTTCAAAACTGCAATAGGTTGTTTCACTTTCAACAACGGAAGCAGAGTATGTTGCTGCTACAGAGGCTAGTAAGGAGATGATTTGGTTGCAGAGGTTCATGGAAGAATTGGGTAAGAAGCAGGAGAATAGTAGGCTGTACAGTGATAGCCAGAGTGCCATTCATATTGCAAAGAAATCATCCTTTTCTTCAAGGACTAAACGTATACAACTCAAGTACCACTTCATAAGATCTGTTCTAGATGAAGAACTGTTAATAATGGAAAAGATACATACTAGCCAAAATCCTGCAAACATGTTGACAAAGGGAGTAACCAAAGAGAAACCAAGTTCATGCTCGGTTTCTATTGGCCTTCAAGCATGAAGGTGAAAATAAGAAATTTTCCAAGTCCAAGGTCCAGAGCATAGTCCAGTAAGTGCAGTAGCGGTGGAGTTGCTGTGATCAGTCTCCAAGTGGGAGATTTTTGGTTGTGGAGCCCGATCTTCTAGATCTAGAGATATTATTCAGTTGTGTTTGTACCCTAGGTGTACTGTACACTCATTCCCTTTGCCTTGGGGTTTGGACCCATGGTATTGGGTTAACTGTAGTATTTTCCCATGGTATTCCCCTATAAAAGAAAACATTATAACATGACTGTGTATGGTATTGTATAGGAAGAGAGACTGTGAGAGCGTACAGAGGAAGTGCAGTGGTTTTGCTGCAGGGTGTATCCCTTCACCTTTCTGGAATGTAATAAAAGGACTGGCAATTTCTTTGTGAACATAGCCCATCATTTGGGTGAACCACATTATATCTGTGTCTCTCTATAATGTTTAATGTGTTTTGCATCTTGTTTATTGATTTTAATGTATATCCGTTATTGCTTTGTGGTCTTGTTTTCTAACATACCCTATTCAAAGATGCACAAGAATTCTACCACAAATGTGAGGGATGTCAAAAATCTACTGAAAGAGTAAAAAACCCTACAGTCCCTCTACAACCACTTGTGATGGATGCTCCTTTTCAATAGTGGGTTTTAGATATCATTGGCCCAATAAAACCCATCTTCCATGCAACATAAGTATATTCTTACTACTACCGATTATTTTACAACATGGTTGGAAGCATCGCCATTAAAAGTAATCAAAACAAATAAGGTGATTTCGTTCCTCGAAAGCAATATTATAACCAGGTTTGGTGTTCTTGAAAGTTTATTTTTTGACAATGCTTCATATTTTTATGTTGTGGACCTTACTCAATTTTCATTAAATAAGGGCATTAAAATCAAGTACTTGACTAATTACTATCCCCAAGGGAATGGGTTAGCTGAATCGACTAATGATAATTTGATCAAAATTCTTAAAAGAACTATAGCAAGCAATCATAGAAACTAGCACACTCAATTAATCAACTCTTTATGGGATGACAGAGTAACACCTAAAGCTTCCATTGACATTTCACCTTATTGCCTAGTTTATGGAAAATAAGCTATCTTACAACCTAATCTAGCTTTACCTTCACTTCAACTAGATCGATCTATACAAGATGACGAATGTTTTGCATTAGAACTCAGAATAAATGATTTACTTCCATTAGAATAAGAAAGAGGAAGAAAAAATAATAAATCTATTCAAAATCAACAGCTGGTTAAATGATGGTTTGATAAAAAAATATGCTTCTCAAAAGGATTTTCAAGTAGGGTATCTTGACTTAAAATGCGACAAACCACATGAAGAAAAAGGTGAACATACTAATTTCCAATGATTATGGTTAGGTCTATTTACTATTACTGAACAACTAGGCCCATGTACTTTCCGATTTAGACACTTGGGGGGTATCTTGAGACTTACCCAATGAATGCTCAAATCATTAAGAAATATTTCTCCTAGTTCTCTGTGGAATAGGAATGCACATTATTTAGAATAGGTTTGATTAGTTTTATTTTTCTTTCATTAAAGTGACTAAAATGGTACCTTAAATTTCTCCATTCTTTGTAAAAGTCAAAGGGGATATTTAAATTCCTAAGAACATGTTTTTAGGAATTAAATTCCAGTTCTATTAGAAAACTCTTCACATAATAAGGAATAATACAATTTTTTTTGAGATAAATCTCTTTAATGAGAAGATGTTAACATAAGTAACGAGTCTTAAACTGGCACACCTTTACATCCTTTACGCCATTCCTAACTCTTAAGGAGTTTCAAAAATTGCTTCCCCTTTACACTCAATAACTTTGCTTAGAAATAACATAGATGGATTGCAATATAAGAGGTCTCATCACGAGCCAGCTTATCATGATAATACATGTTTTTGGAATGAAATATCCATTGTTGGTCACCAAGCCAAGGGGATGGATTATGATTGTAACTGGAATATATGGGATCTTGTTGTCAAGTCATCCTATTCATGATCTGCAAGCATTAGTGAGTAATAATGCTATCAGTTGGTTACCACACCACAACATTAGCTTGCAATTTATATCCCAAATAAAGATTAAAGAAATAAACAACAGTAACTCAAGGAAAGAGGGTCTTATTGTCAAGTCGACCCGACCATGATCATAAATTATTTTGGAATGATACTATCATGATATGGATATCAAACTAGGATAATGCCTCTAAAGTATTAAATTTGAGTACAAGGGGTCTCTTCGAGAGTCAAATTGATTAGTTTATATGAGTATTTGTGAATGGAATTATCATCATGTGAATACCATATCAGGATAGTGATCCTTTAGTTATTATAAAAAAAAAGAGAAATGTTTTCAGAATTAATGTTTAGAGTGAAGGGGGGATAGAGAAATATCGATGTATTAAAAGGAAACCTTGTTGAGTCTATAAATGCTTACAGGAAACAGAGGAAATTCCTGTGATATTGGGATTCTATCTTAATGCTACTCATATTTCAATTTGATTTTGTTCCAACTTTTTCTCAGCTTAAAGGGAACCTGTTATACACACTGTTGTGTTTCTATTATCTATCATAACATTTGATCAATATGTAATTAAAATTATTTCACTCCGTGGACTGTTTCTTTTGGGAAATCAGTGGATCCATGTTTTTGTAATGAAATTCAGCGACATTGTAAGTTCCAAGATTTCAAAGTATCTGAATAACTGATACAATTGAACACCGATAACTGGTTCTTCCCAGAGAAACACCATTTTTTTTAGCCACAACGATCCCATCTCATGCGAGATGGGAACCCCAATTAGATTAAATTTGATTTTAAAGTCTACCTTTATTTTATTTTTAGTCCAGTTAATTGATGCGTATGTTAAATAATTAAAAAAAATGAAAAACAATCTAATAAAAGAAACCCAAAAACAAGTTGTTTGAATTCAATACACGCTTAACATAAAAATTGTCTGACACTTTAATAGAATGACTAAAGCCCTAATTTGTTCACTAAACTGATTCAAGATTCAAAATCTGCTCTCCCTATTGTGTGAAACATTCACTTAGCAATTCACATCAACTTAAGATTTCAAAGGTCCATTTCTCAACTTAACAAGTATTTTATTGTTTTTCAAAATTTCATTAAGCTTTGTGAAATTATTTCTGTATATAATCATGTTTCTTCTATACCCCACAGAAATTTGGAGAAGAAGATGGCTAAGAGAACCCAAGCCAAAGCATCTACAGAAGATTGGAAGCCCAACCCTAATTTAGAAAGTTTTTTCAGACATTGACACCAGGGTTTTTGATACCTCATGTCTATATTGGGTTAGGATATATGTTATTTTTTACGGAGATGAATTATCCTAATTCAAAGAAGACACCGATATTTATGAGAACATAAAAAAATCAAATTTTCATACGATCTTCACATGACTAGTACTAATCCTGTACATGGACATAGTGAAATGGGTAATATATTTCATTGATATCCCCACCAACACCTTCAGATATGTTAGCCAATCAATGCTCACTAACATCAATCTAGACACATTCACCAAGATATACAGTTTGAAGACCGTAGAGAAATTACACACACATGATCTTATACAGGATTTCAGAAACATGGTTGAATCGAGAGTGTTATTGAAAAGATGGATGGTTGAACCCAATACATTTATTATTAGACCAAGCTAACAATATCCTATTAACTTGTTAAAAGAACCCTACAGTTTATTGGCGACAATGCTATGCATATTCTACGAAGTGGAAAACTATCAATTTTCTATCTTTAATGGGAACCATTGGATTACTACATCATGACTATGGGTAAGATCTTCAAATGGGCTCAAATATTCTCAATTACGTTCAAGGAATCTATCATCCAAGTAAATAAAACCCCAACAACAAAGAAACCTACTTTTTATTTGTTGACATATTTGATGGATATAATATGCACTTAATTTCCTTATCCTACAATGAATTGGCACTGGACAAAGGAAAATCCACCCATTCATATTTATTGTTCAATTATGTGGGAGGACAACTATATACCCCACATTTATGATATATGTGATAATTTCTCTGGGGCTATATTTTTTTTCCATATTTAAGAAGAACACACCCCGTTTATATGATAATACCTCATCCCTAGTTGCAACCATGGGGGATCAGTACTGCACATAATTCTTCACAGACTTCAGGATATGGGAAAGAAAGAGTATTCACTTGTTGCTTAGGATTGTTCTAGATATAATGGCATTGGAAGAGATAAATTTACAAACAATAGTGGATGGTGTTTACATCCAAATTTTTGCAAATAAGAGAGGGGCTTGGCCCAAATTTCCCTTATACATTAGAAATTTGGAAATACAAAATACAGGAAATGGGAATACTATTGTCAAGGAAATATTGAAATTGAAACTAGGATTAGTAGAAAAAAGGATGCATGATCCCAAAGGGTTCATCCCTGGGTTATTTAATCAAGCTCATTTAAAGAATACCTATATTCATGAGACATAGATAGATGACCTAATTTTCCGATGTATTTACAATTTTGAATAGGTCACAAGCAAGGTCAATGATCCATCTCAAAGGATACTTATTCATGAGGCATAAAAGTAGTTAAAATTCAGAGTATTGGAATACAAAAAGATAATATTTGAGCATAATGAAAGGAAGGAAAAGGAAGAAATGAAAGCAACGATTCAAGTTGTGTATACTCCTCCTAATGTTCCCAAAGATGAAGAGAAACTGAAATTAAAGAAGAAACAGGGAAAGCAGCCAATTACTGACCCTCAACCCACTTATCCTATCTCTAAATTGAACACTTTTATGTAAAGGTCCCAAGACCTAAAAGGTAAGACAACATATACCAAATCGGTTTATAATGTTGAAACTATTCCCAAAATCTTACCTAATATCTCTATAAAATAGAAGGATAAATTAAACCCAACACACCAAATCATCGTTCAACAATCAATTATTTTATTGATTTAGAAATGGGACACCCTTATGAGATAGTTGACCCCACACCAGTAGCTCCAGATACACCTCTAACTTCAACCCTTACTTCTCAAGAGATGAGCAATGGTAAAGATAAGAACCATTGAAAGAAGCTAAAACCACTGTTAATACTCAATCTACCATTCTGATTCATGACCCCGAACAAATCCCTATAGTTGAAAAAGATTCCTAAGTATTTGATACCACTCAGCATGATGTACTAGCGATTAAAGATAATACTATTGCTATGCAAAGTTTGGAAGAAACAACTACCGATGAATCTCAAACTCAAATACTTAATCCTCGTGTAAGTATTGACACTCAAACCAGTCTCCCTCAACCTTCCCACATAAACCCTGCCTCCCCTGATCAATCATTATCCATCATCAACACTTATAAATTTCTAACCTCCAATGAAGAAGACATTGCATACTTTGGTGTAAAGCTAGTAGTGGTCTTAGGAGATTATGGCTTTAGTAAGAGGTAGAAGGCAATTTTCAAAAAATCATAGAAAAGGAATAGGGAGGGATATATACTTGAGGAAACAATCACAAGTAAAAATATATGGAAAGCATCATTAGAAGATCCACAAAGTGGAGATATTGAGGTAGCAACAACTATGGGAGCTTTTGTGGGTTCCAGTTTTGATGCAGTTTCTATTTTGAATAAGGTACTTGATGAGGAGAAAGAAAAGTCTATGAAAATCTAGAGTGAAAAAGAAGCCTTACAAGAAACCTTGGACCAACAAGCTGAGCAACTCAAAGTTCAACATAACACCAAAATACATGGATTAAAGGACTAGATTAGTCAGTTGACTAATAAAAGAGATATTGTAGAAGCTAAAGACATCAAACATGCCATAGAAGTGGCTAATCTTAAAGCTCAATTAGAAGAGAATAAAGAATATCAAGCCTGTTTTTAATTTTTCAAACCCACTATACAAGAGTTCAAAGATGAAGCAATTTCTTACAATGAAAGTTTTAAGAAAAATCAGATTTCATTTTTTCAAGGACTTAATCAAATACAAGAAGATTATATCAATTTTTAACATCTTTTAGATTTACTAGATGATCATGTTATTAGGAGGAAAACAAAAAATCTAGCTTTTAATAAGTTACGTGAATGGAAAAAACATATCCAAGGCTCTCCTCAAGACTTACCTCATGTTTACTCATAAAAGATCAAAAGAGTCAAGATATTGATAAAATCATGGGAAATGGTATGTGATAGCGTCAAGCAAATTATTACTAAAGGTCAAAAAATCTGTGCAAGACACTGGATGTTGATAGAAGAAATCATGAAGATGCTCAACGTGCCATTTTTTGATGGAATTGATCATTTAGACCCAACCAATCTACATATATCTGCAGTTGAAGTTCAAAGAGAACAAACAGTCTCTACAATCCAAAATCTATCTCAAGTGGATGTTTCCTCATTCATACTATTCATTACTGATCCAAATCAACTTCAAATCAGTTTATAAGGATAGGTGGTCTAGAATATGGTTCAACAAAATAAGGAGATTGTTATGTAAAAATCAGTTTATAAGGATAGGTGGTCTAGAATATGGTTCAACAAAATAAGGACATTGTTATGTAAAAATCAGCTTCAGTTAGAGCATGCAAGTTATTCAGATATCACCGAGATGTTAGAACTCCACTTGAAGTGGATTTTGTTTTGTTTTGGATCTAGGTAGTTAAAGTCTTTGTAGATGTATAAGTTAACTAAAATTATACTCTAATTTCATGGGGGAAAATGATTGTGTTTAAGAAGAAAACATGTATGTTAGGATTATATAATCCTCCCTTTTCAATATATAGTCTATTGGATCATTTTGCCTAACTTAGGAGTCATTTACTTGAGTTTGGTGCCACCATGATATTGGGTCCACCAGTGCCATTGGGTATGCTGGCGCCATAAGTTCCATTGGTGCCACTAGTACCAACAACTAGAGTGTGGGGAACACATATAGAGGTTAACTGACACTTACTGCATGTTCATGCATTAGTTAATGTGCCTATGAGACCAATCCCTACAATTTAGGAGCCAGTCTGAGTGCCACCAACAACCTCCATCAGGTTGTTGTGGTATGTAAGTAGTTATGCTAAGTTAACCTCTAGTTACATTCAATTAGATTTATTTCAGTTCAATTAGTGCTAGTCTTGCATGGCTACATGGGAGTAGGAACCTTTTCTCACCTAGCTCATCAGTTTAACTGGTTTAACTAATTGATAGATTGAATTAGACATGTGGAGTTATACTAGTAAGCTCTGATAGTGATTTAGACACTTCTAGTTATCCAGTCAGTCAGGATTGAGTTGGTAGATTCTAATATTATCCACATGATTCAAATTCTCCTTATTGTAACACTATTGTATTCGTCTAGAATTAATGAAGATTAATGTTGTAATTTACTGATCAATTCTTATCAGATTTGTCTCAAATTTGTCTTGTTCAGTGTTAGCCACTTTTCCTAACTCACGCGACCCAGGTTCTACACAGCCCATTAACCCAACAAACAACTGAGATACCATCCTGACAGAGCAAGCCCCATCAGCAACTCTTGCAAGGTGGGCACAGTATCACCCAAGATATCTCTTCTATGGGTAACCTCCATAACCATGTTTCCATGATTGTCGATGGATTATAGTCCCTTGGCGCATGGCTAAGGAGCTCAACCAAGTCGCAAGGATGGAGTCATTTCCGTCGAACTGTAGTGCATATATTTTATTAACCACTAAAGGTATGACATAGATTAGACCTTAGTAATTTAAGCATAATGAAATATAAAAGCAACTAATAGACAGGTGGAACATACAGATGTGCAACAACGCTTGCGCTGTAAACTTAAACTAATACTCAGAAGCAGCACATCATATCCTATTCATACATTCAGGCTCTTATTGACAGTGCGACATTCATTTAGTCATGACAGGACTTGCATTGTAAGCATAAACAAATAGAAACATAAACAACCATACACATTCGATCATCAACACATAGGAGAGTTCACATGGAAACCCATATGGGAAAAACCACAAGGCACTCTTCATCTGGCATGAGAAATATATGGTGCCTTCAGCCTACATCTGACTGTAGACTGTCCTAGATCTAGATTTCAGCTCAGACTCTTTCTTTCTCTCATGCTCTCTGTCTTATTTCTCCTAATATAATGCTACCATCTACTGATCCGCACACGGCCTGGATCGACCTCTCTAACATCTGCACCTCTCTAGCAGAGCTTCTCTTCTACTGCACTAAATCTAACTATAACCTACAGACTTCCAACTACTCTACCACTCATATCTCATAGCTTCCCCCTTCTCTCTCAGAGATATTCCCTTTAATAACTATTTAAAGATACTAAAAGTAAACAACAACTAACCATTTTCGGAAAACCAACTAAAAAGAAACCTTCTAACTATTGAAAAACCAACCCTCTCACTACTGAATCCCTCCTATTTATACTATTTTACATGACCACGGAGGGTCAATTGCATACATGCAGTTTATTAACTGTCACCATTAGCCGCCCCTCAGGCTATAGCTGTGGTGATCACGACTTGACACAAGGCACTAACAACCTTACTTACAATGTGCTTTCACTCGTGTGGCATCCGCCAAATTAAACCGACTTCAACACCCATGATCTCCCTATCGCTTTCAACTATTATTCTGCACTTGTGATACTATTTTACCCTACAACATCTTCCTTCCATGCAGGTGACATATTTTGCGCCTACTCCTTCTGCGCAACTTTCCTTGCTCGTAGTTTCCTTTGTCCACATAGATTTCCTTGTTTGCGCTTGCGCAATGGGATGGATTTTGCACGTTTCTTCGCTTGTGCTTATTTCTTGCGCGCTTTCTCTAGGCCCAACATTCAGTGGACATTGTTCTTGAGATTCCACTACACAATCCACTTCACAATTGCACTCATTGCTTGTAAATCAACGATTCAATAATTCAAACATGGTATCAGAGCCTTGTTCAAGCTAGCAACAAGTCTATCCAATCTCTATTGTACAACATAAGCATCTAGGTTCCCACATAATTCTTGCAATATTTTCCTTTCTAACTCTCGATTCGTCCAGAGAAGTCTTTGCAGGTGTGACAGACCCTTAGATAGTGTACATGTTGAGATGGAAGGATTGAAACTGACATGATTGTGAATTTGTTTTGGTTTTTGTAGTGATACATGCAAGTACCTACATAGCTTGTTGAAGAATTGGCTGTTGAAAAGAAATATTGATGGATTCCTCAGCTCTTATACCCCTAATCCTTAAACCCTTCAACTATGATGATTGGAGGGCAGATATGCATTTATCCTTGCGATATCTTGGTTTGCTTAGGATGAAAATGGGCAGAGAGATAGAGCCACATCACCCTACTAAGAAAAATAATTTCTTGAATCGGTTGGATGAAGCCTTTGGCTTCCTATGCACTCATATCTCCCGGGATCTTGTATTTCACCTTGAGGTATTGAAGACTCTGAAGGAAGCTTGGGAGAATATAGAATCACATCCTCTTGGGAGGAAGCATTCTTCTTGATCCTCTTCATCTTCTTTTCCCTCTTCGTCTTCCTTTTCCTCTTCTTCTTCCTTTTCCTTGTCTTCTTCCTATTCCTCTACTTCTTTTCCCTCCTCTTGCACATCCTCTGGTGAATCTTTCAGTGCAGATTGTTCTACGCTTCCAACCTTCTATTGGAATTGGGAAAAAATGGGACTAAGGATTTCTATCTCCTGGCAGGATTCTTCTCCCTGCTGCTCCAATTCCTGCACTCTGTCGGAGCTAGGGTGTTCCAATGACGTATTGGCCAATGACTACATGAACTTGTTGATTCGCTGCTGGATAGGATGAATTATCCCTATCAAACTTTCAGCTTCAGCTTGCTTCTTAGCGATCTCCTTGTTGCGCATGTTTTCCTGGTCACATAGGGTTCTTTCCTTGTCCTTGAGATACTTGAGCTTAGCACCTTTGTTGATTTTCTCCTTGGTTGTAAGCTTCTTAATCTATGACTTCTTGAGGCAAGATTCTCTATAGTCTCATCGTTGATGAGATTCTCCCTTGCCACGAAAATTGCTTCCACCGCCTCTGTGCAGATCTTCTCAGCTTCCCTAAGTCGTCTAACAACTTGATTTGCTGATTCTTGCCTTTGCTGCACAACTTCAAGGGGTGTGCTCGGCTTCTAGTTGGTCTTCATTTCCTGAACCTATTTATTTAGGTCTGTGGCCATTTTAAATAACCGCCTCAGTTGGTGCACAGGTTTTGCCTCTCCTTCTTCTTCCTTGTCTGATAGTTGCGCGAATGCCTCCTTTATGGATTCTTCCAGTGAATTTTGCCTTTGCGCTTGTGCTTTGAGGTCTTCTTGCTGGTGCTTGGTTACTTGTCTGTGTGCCTTTTATTTCCTAGTTTCCTTGGCTTCCTGATATGCAACCGCATTTTTTTAGATTCTTATCTCTATAGCTGCGACATGCTGAATGGAATAGATTTGCAACAACATCAGCTTAGAGAAATCCAAAGTTAATTTGTCCAAGCTATGGACACTTGACTCTTTGTCTTCTTCATATGTAGAAAATTCTTGCACGGGAATTTCTATTCTCAAGGGTGGGAGCAGCACTGGCGTCCCCAAAGTGTCCGCTGGGTCGACATCATAGGTTTCAGCCTACACGGTGTTGCATACTTCTGTGATGACATCTGCCAACCGATTAACTTGTCCAGTGATCGAAGCTATCCAATTGGTTTTCTTGCGTGTGATATCACCCAAATTATTCTTAGCTACTTCGGTGACTGCCTCTCTAAGAAGAGTCAGATCCTCTTCTGCTATGTTCATGACTTGGGGTCGGTTAGCCTTTTGTTTCTTTCTATCTGGGATGCCTAAGGCTTCTTCATCTTCCTCCATTGTATCTTTTCCCTTCCTCTTCCTGGTTCTTTCGGTGTGCACCTCCTCATTAGTAGGGGTGTATTCTTCGTCGACATTGGGTGGGTTTCACTCTTCTTCTTCTTCTTCTTCTTGGGAGTCATTTCAATGCTCTTGGGTGCTGGTATTGGATTGGTCTTAGGGTGGGTTCTCTTGTGGACCCCCCTACAGTGCTTGCTGCTCTGTAGGCACCTCCTCACGCTGGCTAAGCCATTATTTAGGCCAATCTTTGATTTCCCTCTCGATATCTGCATTTCTGATGATGAAGAAGGTTGAAAGTGCCTGCTTCTTGGGGTCATTGCATAGGTACAAGATGATATTGTGCGGCCCTGAGTAGAATTTAATGAAAGGATCTTTTTCCACCATCGTAGGAAACAATCTACATTGTTGGCACACGATTTGTCTAAGTCTTTCTCCCTGGAGAAAGAATTCAACCTTTGTATTGGCCTTGGGCTTGCTGTCTTTGTGGTCCTAGAGGTTCTGGAATGACGCATCAAGGAGCTCAACTGGGATGTCCATGGGTTGATAATTTGGTGGAGGAGTCTAGGCTATGACTGAGATCAAAATCAGCAGCCACACGAAGTGGAACTTCATCGTTAGATTTTTCTGCGCGTCAACCGCATCATCCATCAGTTCGTTCAGAAGGAATTGGAACCAGTTAATGTGCACTCCTTGCACACACTGTTTTTCTATCTCTACTATTGCAGTAGTGCATTTAGAAGGCCACATCTTGAACATAACCTTACTGCACAATATGTTTGCTGTAGCCCTCACAGCAGCGTCATCGATAGAGCTAATTAGGTAGCCCTTTCCATCATGGACAAGTTGGTACTTTCCCTTCATGTCATTTTTGTCCATTTTTTCCCTGTCCTTATGCAGGTACGGGGTTGGGTCAAATCCTTGCCGTGGAAGACCCATGATGGTCAAGACTAGGTCGACCGTTACCTCATATGGCTTGTCCATCCAGAGGTAGCCTCCATGGAAGCAGCCAGAAGCTACTTGACATACATCCCAACTGGGGTAGTGCGGCCAAAATGTGGCATAAGGAGCAGGTTTAAGATACTTGAATACTCCAATCCACGCACCCATTCCCTTGCAGAAACTGCATTTGCATTTGGTGATTCACCGGGCACGTCGAACATGAACTGATTTCTGGCTTTCTCCTCTTGTTTCCTGGTGTCGTAGTCTTCAAAATTCAAGTCCTGAATGTTGGGAGTGATTGTATCCGGGGACCGTGTGATGCCTTCTAGGATGGTGGAATCTTATAGAAGTTCTTGCACGTCCACTGTTACTTTTGCAACACCTGGTACCTTAGGTAACACATACGAAGGAAACAAGTTATTTTCTTCATCAATGAGCTCTGTGTCCGATGGTGGTGGTGGTGGCAGAACCAGGTCGTCTTTGCGGGCTTTGGGTATCTTCTCTATGAGGCTCCAAGGCCCATAAAGACGACCCAGTTTTGCCACCAAAAACTTGAGCTCCAGATGGTGGCACTGGTGGTCAGGTTGCAGGTACCTGCGTCAATTGGTCTCATGCCGGTGGCGGGCATGGTGGCCTCTGCGGTGGTTTCTATGGTGCCTTCGGCTTAGCCTACATCTTCTTCATATTTTCATGGGCCGACTGGGTTCAGGGATGTAAGGCACCTATACTATCGGGAAGGGTAAAGCTGGTGAAATAGTGGAGTCTTTGCTTTCACTAGATAGCTCAACAATCATGGGCTTTGGCTTTGAGGGAGGGTTTTGGTTCACTCAATGGGTTTGACTCTCTGGTTTCTTGGCTCGATAAGGCAATGTAAAGGTTACAATGACAGAGGTAACTTCTTTTTACAGGCAATCAAACCTCCAAGCCATGACTGGACTCAATGATGGACCATCTGATGGAGCACATGGGCTTGTCCTTCGTCACCTTTAATTGCACACTTAGGTTGAATTATGTACTTCTCAGGGTAGTTAAGGGTAATACGACAGATGGGACCAAAAAGCACACCGCCATTCTCCTTGGATTTTCCAAATTAATACTACTGAGCTGTTTCTAGCACCAAATATTTTTGAAATTCCCATACATTTAATGGTCCATCGGTGTCTGCTAGCTATCTGCCACTTCCTGGCTTGCTTGTTGGCGGNTATATATATATATATATATATATATATATATATATATATATATTTTCTGCGTGCCTTGGACTTATGGTACCGTAATGCAGTCGTTGCAGTATTGTTTTAATCAGCTGCCATTGATCATACCTGGAACCGGTGTTCCATCCAACTTATGTATTTTAACCATGCTTGCTTCAATAATGTGCGCAACCACATATGGGCCTAGCCAGTGTGTTTTGAGCTTACCTGGGTGCTTGAGAAACTTGATGTCATACATCAGAACAAGTCCACCAAAATTGAACTGCTTCATTTTGATGTGGCGGTCATGCCATGCTTTCTGCCACCGGTTTTCCACATTTTGATGGAAGCCTGCAATGAAGCGTTCTTCCTCCATTTGAATCAGCTGTGAAAGTCTTTCTTCTACAACGTCGGTATTTGTCATATCTGCTAGCGCAATAATTCGTAGTCTCGGTACAATGTACTCCATGGGCACGACTGCTTCTTGTCCATAGACTAAATAGAAAGGAGTGTATCCAGTTAGTAATTTGCATGTTGTTCTATAAGCCCATAATATTGCTGATAATTTCTGGTCCCAGTCATCTCTATGTACATTACAAAACTTGGTCAAATAATTCTCCAGTATCTTGTTGAAAGCCTCAACAATTCCATTTGCTTGAGGATGGTAGGGTGTTGTCTTCTTGTGCTGGATTTGGAATTCAGCAGTCAGTTCAACAATTAGCTTATTTACAAAATGTGTACCTTGGTCACTGATAAGTATCTTTGGGAAACCAAATCTTGTGACTGCAATTTCAAAAATAAACTTCGCTGCAGTTGTGGCGGTGCAATATTTCATAGGTGCTGCTTCCACCCATCTTGTCAAGTAATCTGTAGCGGTTATAATATAGCGCGCACCAGTTCATTTCCTTGGCGGACTTATAGGGCCAACAAAATACACTGCCCATTTATCAAATCCCTGTACTTTAATTTGTGGTGCAAGTGGCATTTCATCACGTCGTGATGTTTTACCTGTTCTTTGACACTTGTCATAATCGTGACAGTATTTCCTTGTATCCATATGTACACTTGACCACCTGAGTCTAGCTTGCAAAATCTTGCGCACAGTTTCCTTCCCGACGTAGTGTCCTCCTGAAACACCCACATGTGCTTCAGCCATTACCATTGTCTTTCATGATAAAAAAACATCTACATAGTATTTCATCTAGTTCCAACTTATACAGTTGTCCTGTGATCAACGTGTAGTCAATAGCCTTGAAAACTAGTTGTTTCTTTTGCTATGTCGTATAATCTTCAGGCGCATAACATGTATTCAATAAGTGTATAATATATTCAAACTCTTTATCAACAACGTTTATATAAAAAAACTGTGCATCAGGTAGATTATCCTCTAAGCTGTTTGGTTCCTCACCACTTTCAATGCACGACAAGTGGTCTGGCTCAACATTTAGTTGATCTGGATTTACTATGACTTCAAATTCAAATTCTTGAAATAGGAGGAGCCACCGATAGATATTCCCCCCCCAACAATGGATTATTGACCAGGTACTTTAGCTTAGAATGATTAGTGAACATTTTGAAGTGCCCACCCCATAGATAATGTCTGAACATTTGTAGCGCATAGACCATTGCAAGCCCTTTTCTTTCAGTTGTGGTGTAGTTCTTCTCTGTTGTTGACAATTTCCCACTTGCAAATGCAATTGGGTGGTCCATTGCGCCCTCTCCTGGTTGTGTTAATACTATACCCAGTGTAAATAATGATGCATCAACATGTACATGGAACTCCTTCTTCCATTCTAGGAATATCAATATCGGTGCAGTGTCCATTTTGTTTTTCAGCTTATCCAAAATTCCTTGACAGCCTTCGTTCCACTCGAATTTGGTGTCCTTCTTCAGTAGCTTCTCCATTGGGGAAGTTATCTCTGTGTACCCTCTTATGAATTTTCGATAATATCCAGTATGTCCCAATGTGGATCTGAGTTGCGTGACAGGTACAAAATAATTGCCACTTTCATGGGATCGACCAGGATTCTATCATGGCATACTACATGGCCCAACAGTACACCAAATGGTGCGCACAATATGCATTTTCTCAAATCCAGCATCATTTGCAGATTCTCAATATGGTCTCTCACCATACCAAAGACCATCCAGTCATCAAAATATACTTTAAGAAACTTATGAATGAAATCTTTAAAAGCAGAAACTACTATTCTAGAGAAAATAGCAGGGGCATTTTTAAGGCCAAAGGGCATTACTGTGTATTGGTAGCATCCCCATTCCGTTACAAAGGTTGTTTTATGGTGGTCCTCTTGCACAATTCTGACTTGATGGTAGCCCAAGAATCTGTCTGTGAATGAGTACATTTCTTTTCCAGTGACGCTTTCCAACACTTCATCTATAAATGGTGTTGGGAATGGATCATGTAAGCAGGCATCATTTAGCTTCCTAAGGTCGAAATAGATCCTGACCTCACCTGTCGCCTGTTTGTCTTGAATCACTATAGGGCTTATCCACTCAAACTCTTCAACAGGTTCAATGATTCCTGCTTCCAGCATGCGATTCAGTTCTACTTTCACTTTTTCTTTATAGTACGGATTTAGTCTGTATGGGTGTTGTTTTACTGGTCTTGCATCGGGTTTGAGCAGAATTTTCATTTCACCCAAATCTCCTACTATCCCCTTCATTTCCCTGAAGTTCGTTGGGAATATGTCTTGGAAATCATGTAATAGATCAACGATTTTGGCTACTGTCTCTTCGTCCCAATAGTCTCCAATGTTACCAATTTTGGATTGTCTTTCGACCCAATGTTAACTTTCTTAATATTTAAGGGCTTGATGAACTGTTCACTATAAATTCCGCTTCCTTCTACTGCATGCGATCCTTCCGACTCTGGAATATTAATGTCAGTCGGATCATCCTCTGGATCTCTGGAGAGGTTATAGCAGGTCATCCAGTGCTGAATGATCTCACAACATTGGTGGGAATGCGTAGTGCAGGGTTGAGAATATGCAACCTCCAGTGGAATCTCTATGAATATATTCTCCTTAAGGGTATTCAGTGCAATATCAACTATTTCTTGCTCATCTATGAATTGGAATGTGTATGTGAAATTATGTGCAACCTTTTCCCATTCCATTGTTTCCTGGTGCAGCTCCATGGATGCGTACTAACCTCTGGGTGCCATTTTGAGAGTATGGATGAAGTGGTGAACCCAATCTTGGCGCGGATAGTTCGAGAACATTATGGAACACTGCTCCAAATGTTTGACAGGGTTTGATAACCCTGTATACCTTTGTCTCACAGTTGTGACCTCATCTCTGAACCTTACTTCTAGGAGTTGTCTACACTGCAGCCATTCAGTTATCGATATTTTGTGTGTACCCCACCATAGCGTGGGTGTAGATTTTAGTGCAAATTCCATCATAGATAGTCACTATGGCTCTGTTACTAATTATTCAAACTCAGTCAAGAATGTTTCCAAGTTAGGAAGTCTTTCATATGTAGGCAGCGACCATGACTGATTTCCCACTCATTGGACAAACTTAGTTATCCTGGCACATCTCCTCGTAGAGACTTCATGTAATTGGTTCTTCCAGTTCTCAAGTGCCTCCCCTGAGTCTGATGTACATGAACTTGTGCATCTCCATATCATGTTACCATCCGCAGTAGGATTAATGTAATCCTCCTTAAGGGATGTGACATTATATATGTTGTCAAGGTGATCACCTTGCCCTTCGTTGAACACCAGTTCAACATATCTCTATCCTTCCAGTGGATCGAGGGGCACAACTACCCTCATATCATAATCTTCAAATGATAGGGTCCTTCTTTTGAAGTTTATAATAGTTTGGTTTCCCATTTCCCAATCAATCCCCAGCAGCGCGAGATATGGGTTAGTGTCATCTACTATATTGATGACCTCGAAGTCCGCAAAAGTGCGCAATCCTTCAATATCCACTTGGACTTGACTCAGCCAACCAATGGGTAGGACCTTTTCCTGATTAGCAAGCCTCAATTGAAATGGGGACCATTATGGGGGTGGCTTGCCCATTCTTTCCCATGTCTGGCGCGTTAAAATGTTAACATTAGATCCCAGGTCGAGGATGATATAGTCCATGTCATAATCACCAATTTGTGCAGACAACCTGAGTTTGTGTCATGTTTTGAACTTTTTCTTGACACTGTTAACCTTCTTCGCTGGTGGGTCTTCCTCCGAAAGCGTTTCTATAAGTGCTTCCAAATTTGCAAGTGCATCCTTATCCTGTATTAGTGCCAAACAACTTGATAGGAATGGTTTAAGATTACTAACCTTATCTGCACTCTTGCTTGTAGTCTGTTGTTCGAGTATCTTATGGAGTCTCTCAGGCATATCTTTCACTTGGCCTGAGATAGATGGTTGTTCCATTCCTACGAACTGTGGGTGCACATCCATGAATATGCGCTTTTTCTCTTGAAAATCAAGTGGTGCTTTTTTCTGCGTGGCAGGTCGCACCTACAGTTGCGCTTATGCCGCAGGCTCTGTTTGTGTAGCTTGATTTGCACCCGTCATGACACCTCCCCTTGTTATCACAACTACACTTGGTTCTTATGGTTCTATGACTATCATCTATATGTTGGAATTAGCATTCGGGTTGGGAGAATTCAGCACAGGATTTGGTGCTGGATTAGCTGCTCCAACCATCTGCGCTTGCCATATAATGATAAGTTGCGGACATTGCTCCACATTGTGCTCTTGTTTGCAATATGAGCAAGTCTTCGCAGGTTCAAGGAAGTCTCTAGCATAGTGGCCCTGTGCTCCATAATTATATCATACTACTAGCCCTCTTCCTTGGCCAAATCCTCCTCCTCCTTGGCCCCTGTAATTGCCACCCCCCCTCAACTGAGGTTGAGGTGGTTGTGGAAGGCATTGTGGTTGCACATACTGCTATTGATACGGGTTATACTAGCCCATATGATGAAACTATGGTGCCATCTGAAACTATTGTGCAGGCTGAAACTGACGCATAGCCTAAAGTTGAGGCACAACTTGAAACTAAGGCACATCCTGGAACTATGCTTGTGCCTATTCAATCCTTATTTGCTCCTCAATATTCATTAGATATGCATCTATCTCTTTCTCTGTTAGAAGTTGGTAGGCCCTACAATCTTTTTCATCATGGCATACATATCTACAAAATTTACAATACAAACTAGCTGGGGTACATACCATCTTTTGCAGGAACATGCAATCTATGTCATGGTGTCCTCTTGTCTGGAAGATGTTGCAACATGGAATATGCTGGGTATTCAATGGGTTTGGCACATCAGACGAGATGTAGTTCATGTAAGTCTGGCAGTCATCTTTGGTATGTCCATTGGTCTGGCATCGCATACACTAGAGGTCTTCCTGCACCTCTTTTCGTCTTTTTATGTCTGGAAGTTGAATATTCAGATTAGCCAACCGTGACTGAATCTGTATCATTCTTGTGGCACCATATCCAATAGGTGAAGCCTCTAGCTTCATCGCCAATTCCAGTGCCTCCATTTGCATCGCAATATTTTACTGCAGTAGTGGTCATGTAATTTGTGGCAACAATGCAAGAATAAACCACTCTTTATGCTGCACACCCGACATCTGGAAGATTACTTTGGCCATCAACGTCTTGAGCCGCTGATCAAAGTCCCATACTGTCTCTACTGGAGCTTGCTTAATATCCTTGATCTTGGTTATACAGTGGGGCTTAGATTTTGGCTTTCTGAATTTTGAGATCATTGCGCGTCGATTCTCCTCAAGAGTCCTTTGTGGCTGCCCTAGTGGTACTGCACAGTATTTCATAAACCAATCCAGCGTGCAAACCCATAGAGTCGTAATCATTTTTTCTTTTTGGATGTCATCATTGATCACAAGACGGACTGTCCATACTGCCTCACAGAGGAACCAGTGTTGTTCTAGATCCTCTGTTCCATTCCCATTGAATGTGGGTAGTCTAACGTCTGTCCCCACTATTAGGGTGGCATTGGGGTTGTTCACTGGAGTCCCTGGATTGACTGGATTTACTGGGGTCACTGATGGGATTCCTTGCGCACCAATCCTAACACTAGGACCATTAATGTTCACAGAATGCTTAGGTGAGGAACTTCTAGGTCTCACTTCAACTGATATTCCTGGAATGTTGTAGTCACATCCTATCCTTGGCATCTCTGCATACTCTTCTAATTCTTCTCTCTTAAAAATTGGACTCTACTCCTCCTCTTCGTTGTAGGACACTTCATCTAGGTGCGAATCACATCCATATTCACCTTCCTTGGGTAGTCTGTAATCCCTCCCGCCTTTTGCTACCTTCCTCCTCTTTCCTAACTGAAACCTCCTTCTGCTTCTTAAGAATCCAGTGTCCAAATCATCTTCTGAGCTTTATGGGAACATTTCTTCTTACTGCCTTCCATATTACTCCTAAATTTTACACAGCATATCCCTTTACGGACGGCACGACTCAATCAATGAGTTGTAAAATACCCTTTTCATAAAGGATCATTTTAATCCATAGGTTTATACACATAAGGTACCTTCCCTAAGGTCCTTGGAAAAAATGTCCCTTTTCTTCGCTATACGAGGTTATCGCTTCAATAGAGAAATCAATAACATATCCTTCTAATATGCTATCAATCCAAAAATCAACAGCTCTGGAAATAGGGTTACTTAATTGTGCCACTTCTTATGTCAACTGGTCGGTCCACTTAGTTACTCCTCTTCTCTAAAAGTTAGCCTGCCGGGATGCTAACTCCGACAACCATTCCTTCAATATAATGGGGAACTCCGTGAAAAAAATTACATGGATATCCGAATATAGATATCGCTGCAACCAGTTCTCAGGGGTCATCTACAAACCCTCTCTTTCCTTCTGTGCTAATATCAACATCTTTGACTCTAGCCAATCCTCTACTTCACTCTTAGTCAGGTGCCATAACATTTCCCTCGATTTTGACAAGAGGTCCCGACATTGGAACCATTTGTTGGCCACTTTTCCTTACTTGTGCATCCTAGGTTCTGTGCAGCCCATTAACCCAACAAACACCCGAGATACCAACCTGATAGAGAAATCCCCATCGGCAATGCCCATAAGGCAGGTGCAGTCTCACCCGAGATATCTCTTCTATGGGTAACCGTTAGAACCATGTTTTTGCGATTGTTGAGGGATTATATTCCCTTGGCGCGTGGCCAAGGAGCTCGACCAAGTCTCTAGGATGGAGTCATTTTTCACTGAACTGGAGCCAACACCACGCATATATTTTATTAACTACTAAAGGCATGAAACAGATTCAGCCTTAGTTCTTTAAGCATAATGGAATATAAAAGTAGCTAACATATAGGTGCAACATACATACGCACAACAGCGCTTGCGCCGTAAACATAAACTAATACTCAGAAGCAGCACATCATAACCTATTCATGCATTTAGGCTCTTATTGACAGTGCAACATTCATTTAGTCATGACATGACTTGCATTGTAAGCATAAACAAACAGAAACATAAACAACCATACACATTCAATCATCAACACACAAGAGAGTTCACGTGGAAACCCATTTCGGAAAAATCACAAGGCGCTCTTCATCTGGCATGAGAAATATATGGCGCCTTTAGCCTGCATCTAACTGCAGACTATCCTAGATCTAGATTTTGGCTTAGACTCTTTCTTGCTCTCATGCTCTTTGTCTGATTTATCCTAATCTACTGCTACCATCTACTGATATGCACACGGCCTGGATCGACCTCTCTAGCATATGCACCTCTCTAGCAGAGCTTTTCTTCTACTACACTAACTCTGATTGCAACCTGTAGACTTTCGACTACTCTACCACTCAAATCTCATAGCTTCCCCCTTCTCTCTCAGATATCTTCCCTTTACTAACCATTCAAAGCGACCGAGAGTAAACAAAAACTAACCATTCTCAGAAAACCAACTAAAAAGAAACCTTCTTACTATTGAAAACCAAACCTCTCACTATTGAATCCCTCCTATTTATACTATTTTACATGACCATGTAGGGTCGACTGCATACATGAATTATGTTAACTGTCACCATTAGACACCCCTCAGGCTATAGCTGTGGTGATCATGACCTAACATGAGTCACTGATGGCCTTACTTACAACATGCTTTCACTCATGTGGCATTCGCTGAATTAAGCCGACTTCAGCACCCACGATTTCCCTGTCGCTTTTAGTTATTATTTTGCACTTGTGCTATTGTTTTACCCTACAATATCTTCCTTCCATGTAGTTTTCCTGCTTCCACGTAGGTGACATATTTTGCGCTTACTCCTTCTTTTGCACAGCTTTCCTCGTCCGCAGTTTACTTTGTCTGTGCATATTTCCTTTGTCCACGTAGATTTCCTTGTTTGCACTTGCGCGATGGGCTGACTCTTGCACATTTATTTGCTTGCGCTTTCCCCAGGCCCAACATTTAGTGTACATTGTTCTTGAGATTCCACTGCATAATCGACTTCACAATTGCACTCATTTCCTGTACATCAATGATTCAATAATTCAAACACGGTATCAGAGCCTTGTTCAAGATAGCAACAAGTCTGTCCGATCTCCATTGTACAACATAAGCATCTGGGTTTCCACATAATTCTTGCAATATTTTCCTTTCTAACTCTGGATTCATCTAGAGAAGTCTCTGCAGGTGTGACAGACCTTGAGATAGTGTACATGTCAAGATGGAAGGATTGAAACTGACATGATTGTGAATTTGTTTTGGTTTTTGTAGTGATACATGCAGGTGCCTACATATCTTGTTGAAGAATTGGCTGTTCAGAAGAAAGATTGATGGATTCCTCAGCTCTTGTACCCTGAATCCTTTAACCCTTCAACTATGTTGATTGGAGGGTAGATATGCATGTATCCTTGCACAAGATTGTCATGTTTAGGATGAAAATGGGAAGAGAGACAGAGCCTCATCACCCTACTAAGAAAAATAATTTCTTGAATTGGTTGGATGAAGCCTTTGGATTCCTATAAACTCATATCTCCCGGGATCTTCTCTTTCACCTTGAGGGATTGAAGACTCTGAAGGAAGCTTGGGATAATCTAGAATCATTGTTTGGAAAAAAATATGATCTTCGAGGGAACATATTGGAGAATGAGCTCATTGCATTGCAACCCAACATTTTTTAAACTATCCAACAATTTTTCACAAAATTCAAGTCACTAGCACTACAATGTAAAAAATGCAGAATAGAGAGGAAAGATGAGAAATTGGTTCTATCAGTAATGAGAAATCTAGGTTCATAGTAGTCTATATTTGTCTCTACCTTCCATTTCGGAAGAGCTTCCATCCCCAATTGGAATATTCCTTATCTAGATGGATTTGCTGAGTACTTAATACAAGAGCAGGATAAGTTGGTTCAAATGGGAGTGATTCAAACTTACAAGAATCAAGCTCTATTGATGTCAGAATCAACCAATGCAAAAACTAAAGGGAAGCACAAGGGGAAGGATCCAAAAGCCTCTGATTCGAAGCCAAAAGAGAATAAGAAATCTTTTTAAGGAACCTCAGGTTCCAAGAAAAAGAAGATTAGGTGTCCATACTGTATGAGAGGCTTTCATCCATAAATCCAGTGCATGAAGAAGGCCCTCGACCATTTGACAACACTCCTTGAACATAACAATACTTCCCTTCCACAAGGTGCAGAGATGTCTGATGCTGGAGAGAAGGCTGAAGAATATGAGATGTGCCATGCTTTGAAAGCAGGCCTCACTTCATTGAATGATTACTTGATATATTCTGGAGCATCCAACCACACGGTTTCCTCCATTGAATCCTTCACCACTCTCACTCTATTAGGAAGACCTAGCAAAGTCTCCTTGGAGTGAATCCTTCTCCTGCTGATCCGAAAGATTATGAGATATTTGATATCTCATATTCTCATATAGTTGATCCAAAAGAAGAAATTCAAATCTCTGTTATTGAAGAAAAACTATCCTTTCATTCTATGCAAACATTCTCCAGTGATTCTTTTATTTTAAATTTCATGTAAAGTTTGGCAGTGATCGCTTCAGAAAAATGAAGAGGAATTTGATTTCTCTCTCTCCAATATTATTTACGGTGTGCATGAAAGTAAAACTTTGGATATTTTGGAAGAAATATCAGATTTTAGGAGTGATCCATTCACTCTCTTTGATCTAGAGCTTCCAAAAATTCCTACATGATTGAATGCACCAATACTCAAAATTTTGTTGAAGAAGGAGAAAACTGTGCGTCTACCATTTAGGTGGGGCACTTGGAACCTTTGTTCCAAACTATTGGATCTGATATGACCTTATTTGGATATGATATGAAATTATTTGGTTCAATTTTTAAGTTTCAAGAGCCCCCAATCATGCTTGTAGCTGTTCTCATCAATTTTGGTGTGAAAAATCATATACCGCAAGTCTCTTTCAAAATTGTTGCTGGGGATTTGATGTCAGTTTTCTCTCATGAATTCACTCATATTATATTTTGTGAATTGTTGGTTAGTTTTGAATCTATATCAGATTATGGATCTCAAGCATTCTCTCTCCACAGTCCTAGGGATTATCTACCTTACTACTTAATGATCACATACTCATCTCCTCGCATAACTAGTAAACTTGATGGAGACATTCTGCATTCGCTTGGACACTTTCTCATAACACTTGGAGCTGAATTTACCTCACATGGTTTGATGTTCAAGGATGAAATATATCAGTTTCTTTGGTTTTCCTCACATGGTTTGAATTCTCAAGCTCCTTTTCTCTCTCATTAGTTGATCTCAATTGCTCTACATGGGTCCAGTTTTCATCTTGCAGTTGTCTATGTTCTTGTTTCAGTTGAGAATATTCTTCTTCTTCCAAAGAGGAAAACTATTCTAGACATAATAATTTACTTTGGAGAGGTTCACATGCATAGTATCGGGATGCTACTACACATAAGAACCAAGAAACTGCATTTGTTGCTGCATAGTGCTNAAATTTTCTCTTAAGTATAGCTTGTCTTCCCGATTCCTACTTATTTTGAGGGGGGGGGGGGGTTCCGATGAGGTCTTCTCCATTTCCCTTGGTTTATTAAGAAGTTTTATTAATTCTTTTAGATTGTATTGGGTGACTTTTGGCCTAGTTGCTAGGGCCCAAGTTGTCCAAGTTTAGATTAAGGGGGGGTGTTAGGATTATATAATTGTACCTTGTCCATATATAGTAATTAGATAATTTTTCCTAACCTAGGAGTCATTTACTTGAGTTTGGTTCCACCATGATATTGGGTCCACCTATTCCATTGGGTCCACTGGTGCCATTGGTGCCACTAGTACCGTCCACTGGTGCCATTGGTGCCACTAGTACCAACCACTAGACTGTGGGGAACACATATAGAGGTTAACTGACACTTATTGCATGTTCATGCATTGGTTAATGTGCCTCTAAGAACAATCCATACAATTTAGGAGCCACTCTGAGTTCCACGAGAAGCCTCCATCAGTTGGTTGTGGTAGGTTAGTAGTTATGCTAAGTTAACCTCTAGTTACATTTAATTAGATGTCTTTCAGTTCATTTAGCGCCAGTCTTGCATGGTTGTATGACAATAGGTGCCTTTTCTCACCTACCTCATCAGTTTAACTGGTTTAACTAATTAATAGACTGAATTAGACATGTGGAGTTATACTAGCAAGCTACGATAGTGATTTAGACACTTCTAGTTAGCTAGACAGTTAGAATTGAGTTGGTAGATTCAAATCTTATCCACATGATTCAGATTCTCCTTATTGTAACACTGTTGTATACTGCTGGAATTAATGAAGATTAATGTTGTAATTTACTTGTCAATTCCGATAAGATTTGTCTCAAATTTTTCTTGTTTAGTGTACATTGTTCTTGATATTCCACTGCACAATCTACTTCACAATTGCACTCATTGCATGTAGATCAATGGTTCAATAATTCAAACACTGTAAAGGTTAGGGAACTTTTTTGGAGGAGAAATGTTTGGTTGGAGAAGGACTATTGTGATTTGTTGCACATAATTTGCATGACTGTTTCCTATTATAACCAAGTATTTAATGCTTTACAGGTTGGGTAATGTGATGGAAAGATTGTTTTGCATGTAATGATTCAACTATAATCAAATAAAGTTTTCTTTATTGTTATCCATCTTCCATTTGGTTTGTTTTCACTGGTTAATATTATCTTGAACTTTAGCATTATTCCTAGATTTTGTCTATTATAATGAACTGATAATATGAATTCAAATGGGTTTATCCATATGTTTGTGTTTGGTGGGTTTATCCATATGTTTGTTTTTGATGGGTTTATCCATATGAAAGCATATTGAACCCATGAAATATGGAATAAGGCAGGCATCGTTATGGTCAATTAGTCTCATAATCATACATGAAAAATGTGGGATAGACAAATAAACCAGTTGATGAAAAGCATCAATGGCATGTATCCTGGACAAAAAGGATCATAGGGTATGCCATGCATGGCCATATAAAGGAAACATTAAACTATTTAGGAAAGAAAAACATTTACTTGGGCATTAATCCAAATCATGCCACCCCTGTTTGTATTTTGCTAGCATGCATCCATGTTGGTGTAGTGTATAGAGGCTATAAAAAAACACTAAAATGAATGAGTACTATTATATTCTACTTGAAAATAAGCATTATATCAGTGCCAATAACTTCATTATAATGCTGGTTATTTGAATAAATCCAAAGAATTTATTCAATGCAAATGAAACATAATGTTGTTCTTTGGACTTGTTTTCTTGGTAGGTTAAATTTACACAATAGTATAGAACCAGAGGATTGCACTACATAACTCACTATTAATTTGGAGTCAATAAAAGATTAATCTCAGTTGCTTCTATTAAACATGGATGTTGCTCTGAATTGCTATTGTATTTCATATCTATTTTCTGTCCTTATGCGCTGTGATATCAATGATGAATGGTTTATGGATATTCTTTATGAATAATATGATACTACTGCGATGAATAAGTAAATGATATGATTGGTTTAGATCTGTGGTTATACTGATAGATCTGTGATGAATGCTGCGATACCTGATGAATGGCTCTGTTAGATCTGATAATCATGCTGATAACCCATTGATGCCCTGATCCTCCTCCTTATTGTCAGGAACTTGGTTTCGAAAGCTCTACCTTGAACATCTCAGGTGAGACTTCATCTGCTCTGCGGGTGTTGTTGGGAAGGGTAAAACCTATCTGGGTCGGTGCTCAGGGATGCTGGTTGGGCACCAACAGAGCGAGAATCCCTGTCGATGATGCTTTTTTGGTGGGTTTTGCCCAACAAATAGTCCCAATTACATGACCATAGAAAGAGAGGGGTTGCGATGGTATATGCGTTGTAGAAGTTTAGGAATTATTTCTTGGTTGGTCACTTCGAAATGTTCACCGACCATTCGGCTTTGAAATATCTGGTCAATAAGACTGTGTTGGGGGGGAAGATATGTCGCTGGATACTTCTCTTTAAAGAGTTTTAATTCAAAATAATCATGAATCTAGGATGCCTGAATATTGGTCATGATCATCTTTCTCGCATTGAAACAAGCGAGGATCCCACCAATATTGATGATGGATTGCCAAATGCACAACTATTTCGAGTTGATATCACAGATGATCATTATGCTCTTATCATTCAGTTCTTGAAAACCAGAGTTGTGCTAGAGGAAATGTCAACCAGTAAGAAGAAGAAATTGGTAATGAAGGCTTCATATTTCCAGTTAACTGTTGGGTAGCTATCCAAACTTGGACCAGATGAGATCCTACGATGGTGCATCTTACCGCATGAGAAAGGGCCGATTCTAGAAGAAGCGCATGCAGGAATCACAGGTGGACACTATGGAGGAAGAGCTACTGTGCGTAAGGTGCTGCATGTCAGGTTATGGTGGCCTAATTTACACAATGATGCGGTAGACTATGCACAGAGCTGCGACGTCTGTCAATGTGTCAGGAAGCCATCACGATGGGATGAAATGCTGCTCATACCATAGGTAACTTTGCACCCTTTTGATAAATGGGCAGTAGACTTTGTGGGTCCCATAAACCCACCAGGGAAGAGAATGGGTGCATGGTACATAATTACCGCAACTAACTATTTGACATGGTGGGTGGAGGCCGCACCAGTTGTGGATTGCATCGCTACGACAACAACAAAGTTTATATTTGAAAACATCGTGACATGGTTTAGATGCCCTAGGATATTGATGAGTGACCAGGGCAGTCGCTTTATCAACCAAACAGTAAAAGAAATGATAGAGGAATTGCAGGTGCAACATAATAAGAGTACCCCATATCATCCACAGGAAAATGGCAACGTAAAATCCTTAAACAAAATCTTGGAAATCGCACTGACAAAGGTATGTAATGCTAATCATGGTGACTAGGATTTAAAGATTCCTGCAGTTCTGTGGGCATATCACACCACTTGCAAGAGGATGATGGGGAAGACACCGTTTAAATTAGTCTATGGGAAAGAGGCAGTCATGCTTATGGAGTACATTGTTCGTAGTCTATGCATTGTGACAGCAACTGGCATGGTCGATGAAGCATCACTTGAGGAGAGAGCAACACAGCTAGTCCAACTGAAGGAGGACCGTTTCATTGTAGGCTTCCAATAACGTGTCGATAAGGATCGACAAAAGGCATGGAATGATTGCCACATCAAAAACAAATAATTTTCACAAGGAGATTTTGGTGCTGTTATACGACAACAAGTTCATGAAGCATCCAGGTAAGTTACAGATGCACTAGTTAGGACCATATCTTGTTCATTCCATTACTTCTGTGGGAGCAGTTCAATTGCAGTAGTTAGATGGCCAGGTGCTATTGAAATTCATGAATGGTAGCCACTTGAAGCCCTATAGGACAGGTCCAAAGTCACACAATGCCTGAGACACTAAAACAAATAGAAGAAGCTAGAGATAGGTAGTAAGAGGAATGGTGGGCCCACCAGTAGGGGTCGTATTAGGTTAGGGGGTAGTTGACTCGGTAGTTAATATCCAATTAACTAAAAAAAATGGTTGTGCCAAAATAAGTTTGTGTGTTAGGCAAAGGTTGCTGTCAGCGAGAGGATGCGCTAAGGGGACAGGGCCGCGGCAGGGTGGTCTGCCGGAACAAGGTTGTGCTCTAGGAAAAGGTTGCACGTTAGCAGGAGGTTGTGCTAAGAGGATAGGGACATGACATGCAAAAGGGACAGGGTTGCATGCTAGGAGGTCGCCATAGATAGAAAGAGTGGCTTGCATTGTACGAGAGACTCCGTGATGGTGACCGAACATCACATCAATACTCAATAATGACTTTCAAAGAGGGAAACGATGGCACGATTGACGTCACAGTTAATGATAGCAGATCCGAAAGGTAGGGTGGTAGAATCAACAAAATATTTAGCACACACATGAAGGATTCAGTCATAATGATGCACCCGAGTGAGTCATGATGGAATCTAAGCCAAAGTTGGTGTTATCAGCTGAGGACCGGTAGCTGAATGAACCCCATTAGGAAGTGATGCACTGAGCAAAGTTGCAGAAGAGTTGGGTTGGGTCATTGAAGGAAGCTTCGCTGTGTAAGGTTGTGGCTGTCAAAGGGGCAATGCAAGATTCCCTAGATACAGGGTATCCTATGAGTGAGAATGTCATCTCAACAGAAATTGATGAAGAAGTTATGAGTATGCGGGTTAGTTTGGATGAGATAGAAGTCTTTGGTGAAGTCATGCTTGGCTATATTTCTCCTAGTTGGTCTGAGGTGCTGACTAAGATAACCATGAGGATTCTGAATGGGATTATAGTTCCTTCCCTACTTGACTAAGTTTGCAGGAACAGGGAACCGGGTAAACTTCAGGAAGCCCAGGTTGAGCCCGAATGCACGAAAGGAACATGTGGGTAGAGGAGGGATGAGCCCGAAAGGACCAAGTGGGAGAAAGTGGGTTGAGCCTGAATGCAAGGAAGGACCAAGTGGGCAGAATCAGGGCTACAAATTTCATCTCCAGGCACTTTGGGAAGGGCGACAACAAATGGAGAATGATGTAGTATTCATAGAAGCCAAAGCACAATGGCATTGCAGGTTACACAAGTCCGACAATTTGCTAAGGTCCCCTATAGTTGACGTTGAAGGGAGCAGTTGCGGCCAACTACAAGTCAGAAAATCTAGAAACAACCACACACTGATGCATTTGTGATGGTTTTTTCTCTTCAGGATCACGAAAGACACCATGGCTAGCTGACGTGGTTCGAGGATGAGCCACAAGACTGTGTTGGGGGCCTGTTGGCAAGGGGTTGGAGATAGGTGAGTTGTGTAGCATATAGGATGCTGCGCATCCTCACGAGGCACCGAGCAAGGTAAAGATAGCGTGACAAAAGGAAAATAGCACACTTTTTATATATATTTTATGTCATGTTTGTACTCATTGACCATTTATTCGGAATATTGGTCCTTAGTGGTTAAATTAGTTAGAAGTTGTTAGGAGTTAGTTAGAAGTAGAACTTGAATGTAAAGGCGCAAGCCTATATATAGAGTTAGAATTGCAAATGTAAAGAGAGATCAGAGAGAGAGTGAGATAGACAAGAAATCAAATAGATATATTTTGATCAGTGAATCCATGAGAGATTGAATCTTGTGTTATTTTGTGGGTTGATCATTCTCTGGCTGTGGAGAAGTACTGTATGTTTGGGATCTGTTGTGCAGAAGTAATATGACGTGATGGATGTTGCTCTAAATTGCTATTGTCTTTCATATTTCTTTTCTGTCCTTATGTGCTGCGATATCAATGATGGATGGTTTATGGATATGCTTTATGAATAGTATGATACTGCTGCGATGAATAAGTAAATGATGCGATCTATTTAGATCTATGGTTATACTAATAGATCTGTGATGAATGCTGCGATACCTAATGAATGTCTCTGTTAGATCTGATAATCATGCTGATAACTCGTTGATGCCTCGATCCTCCTCCTTATTGCCGAAAACTTGGTTTTGATATCTCTCCCTTGAACATATCAAGTGAGACTTCATCCACTTTGCGGGTGTTGCCGGGAAGGGTAAAACCTGTCTGGGCTGGTGCTCAGGGAGATCGCGCTAGTTGGGCATCGAAAGAGCAAGAAACCCTATTGACAAGGCTTTGTTTGTGAGTTTTGGCCAACAAAAACAATGAAATATAGATGCATAAAACTACACCTGAATGCAGTTGGATTAAGGTGAATAAATATGTGCATGTTTTTGTTGGCAAGGATAGGTGTTCCCCTCAAAAGCATTTTTGAGTTATAATTAAAGAATAATTCACTTTTTTTTATTCTCTCAGAGATATATGTTGCAACTGGAAGGTAGGTTGACATAAAAAAGGTAGTCCACAACTTTATGGACTTATATGTTAAAACTTGTACCAAGGATAAGTGTTTTCCACTTCGTGTGCTTACGAGTGGAAACGTGTCCAAGTGATCCTTAATGACTTTGTAAAGTGTGATTATATTTATGAGATATGAAGCCGCTTTATAAAGTGAAATTCATTTTTTAAAGTAAAAATGACTTTATGGGATATAAAGTGAATCTATTAATCAAAATGGCACATTACGTATTTAAATGAAGGGAGTGCACTAAATATTCATTTAATGAGAAATAATGAGCATTTTATTTCAACCATTGATATTAATGATATAATATCTAATCTTGATCATTAGATCATGAAGGTCATTTCCATGAATAAGAAGGCCAAATTAGGGATTGAAGGCATTCATTATTATTTCCATGAGTTATTGGAGATAAATCAACTTGAGAAAAGGAGAAGGTTTTGAGATAGAAGAAGTTTGTTAGGAGGGCATGAATTTCCAAGTAGATTGAAGTTATAGGAGGGAACAAATTCCTAGAGTGAATATGGAATACTATTCATGGAAATTACAACAGTCAAAGAGTAGCACAAAGTTTGAGGTGAAAGGGAATAAATTTCGAGGAAGATTCTAGGCACAAACTTTGAGGATAAAGGCATGCATTTTGAGGAGGAAAATTCAACATTTATTGTGCATAAAAATTATGTGGTGGCTGTATAGTGAGTAGCCTATATTTTTCTTGAATATCAAGGCAACATGGGGATTGAAATCGAGGGCATAATTTGATAGACAAAGGACATGTTTTTCAAACTGTTCTAGAAAAAATATTTGAGGCAAGCTAAAACAATTGAAAATGAGGAGGTCGTACTGTACTGTCTCTGTCAGTTGGCATGTTTTTCAAGGATGGAAATAAGCACTAGTTGTGAGATAATTTTGTCTTTAGTATGTTGAATCTCATTGTAATACCCTAATTTTTATTTGGAATGTATTTAATCAAAATTATATAAATGATGTAAATATGCTAGTATGAATTCCTAGTGTGAAGCTCAAGGCCAAGGTCCGACTAGTGAATGGCTATGCATGTATGATTTATATATTTTATTTGAACCCTGTGATTGGCTTATCATGCCAATTCAAAATTTATGTATATATTATGTTGGAAATTAGTAAAATGGTTGAACACGGTCGTGTAAAGAACACTAGAGGGGCTATGATTCCACCAGGGGAAAAGAGGGAAGGGAGCCTATGAGGAAACTAAATCCTATGATGCCAAGTGTCAACCTTATAAATCATCCAAAATATACCATGTGATTTAAATTAGCCAATTAATTCCTTTTTTGACTATTAACCAATCATTGAATGCATGTGTGGGGTTAGTGGCAAAAATCACTTCATGTAGTTATTGAAGCATGTGGGTTGTGACAATAATGTCATCTGTTAGTAGTCCTTTTCTTCCATGGTTAGAAGCTATGTCAGTTGCATTTTAACCATGATGTCATATATCTTGGAGTCAACACTCTTTTTGGGATCATTCTTCTAGGCATATTTTCATATATTACGTATAGTTTCCTACTGTTGTTCATGGCCATTACCAGATTGTGTTGAAATCAGAAATTCTAATTTAGTGACAGAGATGAATTTTGGAAAGGGAATATTGAGGGATGTAGATGAGAAGAGAGGTTGGGAAATATAGGAAACCTTACCCATTGAATTCTTATAGATGTGAACTTTTGAGAAGCAATAGTGAACACTACAGGAGGTTCTCTAACAACATACAACAGATTGGGCTCTTATTGCACACACTAGTAAGCACTGTAAGGGTTGGATTCCCCGAGGGAAATGTGGGTTAGTGAAGGGAAATTCCTTCGTTGTGTTGTGTGGGGAAGTTGGAAGGAGTTCCATGGTTGTTATTGTTGAGTGAGATATCTATATGAGTTTGGCCAAGCAGGGTGAGTACAAGGGGTTGTGGGTTGAGAGAGAGAAGCATATAGGTGTTTCCTTCACCTTGGCGGCCTCATAACCAAACTTGGGGGTGGAATATGAGAGAAAAAAGAGTATATCCTGGACATAGTGCCTATGGTTGGGTGGGAAATTGCTCTTACACGAATAGTTTCTTGAATCTCTTTTGTTAAATTTAAGTATTCTCTTATTTATGATGTGTAATGATATTTATTTATATGCCTGTAATGATTAAGATTGCATATGATTTTTATATGTTTATGTAGATATTTATTTCAATTGTGTATTTTGATGCTACACCTACACACACACTTTTATTTTTATGACGTTCATAATTATGGTTACTGGGAAAAATTTGGAGAGCCCAAATTAGCTCATGTCCCCTCCCGTCGACCGAATTGAGGGATGTGGACGTGACAGAGTGGTATCAGAGAAATACTGGAGCAGTATGGGCTAGAGATGTACAATTATAGGAAAAATCAGAGTTGCTGATGAAAATTAGAATCTTATGAGAAACCCATAGATTAATCATTGGATGGAATTATAGCCAAGTCACAAGTTAGATCTGTGGCTTACTAGTGGGAGAGGTAGACTGGTTGAGGAAAATTCATGAAAATTCATAGAGTTGTAGTTGAATGCTTCTATGGCAGTTGATCTCTATTAAATGAAAGAGAAGGGATAGGTTTAATTAGTGGGAACCACCCATTCCAGGTGGACGGGTGATGTGGAGGATCCAAGCAGGTAGAAGGTGTGACATGGAAGAACCATAATCGTGATGTGGATCAACCACATCGAACCCACACCCATGTGATTGATCAAGATGAAGTGTGTAGGTGGGAATAGATATGACCAATTTTATGGAATATCAATGATTAGGGTACATAGCGCATGAGTCACATGCACAGAGGATAATAATGGGTGGACATAGATATGACCATTGGATAAAAGGTAAAATCAGAAACCACGACTCATCATGCATAGGTAAATTACCCTCCAGATAAAATGAGATGAGCATGTGTAGAGACAAAAAAATCCTAGGATGCATGTCAACTTTTTATTGACTGTGCATTGTTGAGAAATTTTTTAAAACCACCTTCATGAGGATGCATTACTGCTTATGGTAAAGGGGAGATCGTCGATGCGTTCCCACTTGTGGTCACGAGGTATTATGGAATGGAAGCCAGAGGAGGGTGATATGGCAGATAGGGAGGTAACATGTCAGACCTGTCTGATATCTTAGTAGGTATCTTTCAGGCCACATTGACACCGATGTCACATCAACAGAAAATGATAGTGAACTTATGTGCTAGATTGCGTGAAATTGATGGATTTACAATAAATAAATAAATAAATGAGGGTGATGCCCTCGACCCACAAGGGAGGATACAAGGGGGGAATCCCCCTTGACCTCCGTCACCCACCCCCTTTTTAAATTAACAAAGCTGGATCTTGGATTCAACCGTTTCCATTGGAGCAACAAAAAATTGCTCAAAATTTGGAATGAGGATGGAAGCTACATAAATTAATTTTTTTAAAGTTTAGAGAAGTGGAAAAAGAGCAAAAGTATTAAATTCCAGAAATTTATAAAGGACGACTAGAGCATCATATGAAGAAATGAAAGGGTGTCGATTAATCCTCATTATATGTAATATTTAAGCTAATAGAGAAACTATTCTGGTTAACTATATATTATCTTTTGTAGGTTCTTGAAGTTGTTCTTTGGGGTTAAGTGCACCTACAAGAAAAGTATTGAAAGTTATAATTTGACAAAAAATGTCAAAATGGGTATTTTTCAGAATATATAAAATTTTTATTTTATGAGGATGTAATAAAATCTAACAATTGTGTTTACATGAACAATTTTACAGATTTATAATTATATTAGAGAGAATTAAAAGTCCATAATTTAGTATAGTTCAACTTGGAAACCTTTGGCCTTGATTAGGCCAAGAGAACCATCATCATGAATGATGCACACTATCATTATGATGTTGAGATAGATGCAATGGAAGAGAACATACATATTGAGAATGCAAAGACAAAATCCAATAGTAGGAGAAACCAAGTGACTCCCCCAGACATTGTAGAAACCATGAGGAGCCTAAGGGTTGAACTATAGAGTTGTAGAGCATACAATGAAAATTTGGTTCGAGCTCAAGAAGAACATAATCATCTAAATGCATCTATGCTTCAAATTTTGAAAGATATTTAGAGGAAAATTAACTCTGTTAATCACTCATAAAATAAAAAAAAGAGTGGGAGTAGCTCAAGGAGGCACTCTCACCAGAGGTCGCACATTTCAAGAAGAGTCTCTAGAGGTAGGTCATACACTCTAGAATCCTCTTGTAGTGAGTCATCTGAATATAAGGATTCCAATGATGGATCAAGCTCTTCATCTCATAGGAAGAAGAGGAAGAGGTATTCAAAGAACAATTTACATGGAGAATTTAGGAAGGACAAACCTCCTACATTTGATGGTGAGGTAAAATCTGGTCAAGAATGTTAGGATTATAATCCTCCCTTGTCCAATTTGGTCAATTATGTCTAAATATGGAGTATGTCTAAATCAGGAGTCCTTTCACTCTATTTTTAGTCACTAGCACCATTGGGTCCACTTGGCCTAATTAGGGAACATGTACTAGTTACTAAAGTGTGGGGAACACTAAATGAGGCCAACTGCCACTGATTGCACTTGCATGCATCAGTATAGGATCCTCCTAGATCAATTCCTACAATTTAGGAGCCACTGGGAGTGCCAAAACCAACCTCCTTCAGTTGAGTTCAGTTAGTGACTAGTTAAGCATAGTTAGGAGTCATTTACATTTAGTTAGCGCCATTCATTGATTGATTGCATGCGGGAAGGCACAATTCCTCACCTACCACACTCATTTAGTCTAGTTAACTGATTCTAACTGACTGGTGCACTTATTGAGGCAACTGGGTCTAACTAGTTGAGCTCTGATAATGATTTAGACATGCCCATTTATCCATGCAGTAAGGTAGAGTCATTCAATTCGAATTCCTCTCTCATGCATTCGAATTGAATGGTTATTAATACCAGTGTATGACATTGTAATTATTATCCAATTACTTTTTGATTAATGAAAGTATTCACAACTGCAAGCCATTTTTTACACTATTTCATTCTTCAATTCCCGAATAAAATTGTGTGATCTATTATGTGAGTTGTGTGTTGATCCATAGATCTATGTGCTCAATTTAATATGGTATCAGAGCATCGGTAGGAAAAGGAACTTCTTTGTTCTACAGATCTCCTACTGGATCATTTTTTTGAGCAAAATTGCTCCTTCCAGCACTGCACCAGAAGCCAGAGGTTTACCACTTAATACCCCAAGTAAAGGAATTGTTGATCAAGCTTGCTTGATCAACTATGATGGGTGTGATGAAAACCTGAAATGTGTAGGATTTCTAACCTTACTTTGTATTTTTGTGTAATTGTAGGTACAACTTCGAATGGATTCATCAGTTCCTCTTCTCACCCCATTCACAAGCTATTCAGAATGGAAGATGAAGATGATTGTATCTATGAAGAGACAAAGTCTCTATGAGGTGTCTATTGGACTCAGTGAAGAGTATTTTGAGAGTGAGAATGATTGGCTAAATGAATGTGATGCAGATTTTGGAACAATAGCACTGGATCTTTCTCCTAGCTTGCGCTACCTCAGTAGATCTATTGAATACCCAAAGGAACTCTGGACAAGATTGGATAGAACCTTTGGAAAGATTGATGAGGATCATAATAGCACTTTGGAGAGCACATCCAACACCATAAGAGTTCCTGATCCAAAATTCTCAGCCTCTACTCTCTTTGATGAAGTTTCTCAATATGAAGAAGAAGCAAAGTCCTCCTCTAGTGGTTCTCCTTTAATTTGTGTGCAAGATTTTCTAGTGATTGCTTTCGAAAGTGAAGAGGAATTTGATTTATCTCCCTCTAATATTGCTGCTGGTGTGAAAATATGTAATACCTTGGATATTTTGGAAAAAATATCAGATTACTAGAGTGATCCATTCGCTCCCATTGATCTAGATCTTCCAGCGAATTCCTGCAGGATTGCATGCACCAAAATTTAGAATTTTGAAAAAGAAGAAAAATGTGCATCTACCGTCTCGGTGGACCATACTCTTGGATCTGATATGAACCTTATTGGATCTGATATGATATTATTTGGATCTGATTTGATATTTCTTGGTTCAATATTTCAGGTTCATAAGTTTTCAATACTGCTTGTAGCTGTTCTCATTAATTTTGTGAAGAAACAAGTACCACAAGTCTCCTTCAAAACTGTTGTTGGGGATTTGATTTCATTCCACACTTTTGGATATGATATGAACTTATTTGGATATGATATGATATTATTTAGGTATGATATGATATTATTTGGTTCAAATTTTAAATTTCAAGAGCTTTCAGTCATGCTTGTAGCTGCTCTCACCAATTTCGGTGTGAAAAATCAAGTGCCTCAATTCTTCTTCAAATTCACTGCTGGGGATTTGGTATTAGCTTCCTCTTATGATGTTGCTGATATTTTATTTCATGATTAATTAGCTATTTCTGAAGCTATATCATATTATGGAGCTCAAGCATTTTCTCTCCACATTCCCAGGGCTTCTCTACCTTTGGTCACATGCTCATCTCCTCACAAAACTAGTAAAGAGGAAGACATTCTGCATCCGCCTGGACACTTGCTCCTAACACTTGGGTCTGTTTTTACCGCTCATGGTTTTCTGTTCCAGCTGAAAAATATCAATTTCTTGAGTTTTCCTCGCATGGTTGAATCCTCAAGAAAATTTTCTCACTTATTAGTTGATTTCAGTTTCTCTACATGGGTTTAGTCAACATCCATTAGCTGTCTATATTTCTGATTTAGTTGGGAATATTATTCTTCTTCCAAAGAGGAATATTCCTCTAGACATAATGATGGATAATTTCACATGCCAGGCCCCAGGTACCTGTGCATAGAAGAACTAGATTGATCCTGATTCTACCTGCTTAATTAGAGGGGGGGATTTTTTCCCATGTGGTTTTTTCCCCAGCTCCTTGTATTGAGCAGTTACTTTACTTTGCTTTAACTGTAATGGGTGACCTATGGTCTTAGTTACTAGGGACCACAAATTGTCCAAGTTAGCATTCATGGGGGGTGTTAGGATTATAATCCTCCCTTTTCCAATTTGGTCCATTATGTCTAAATATGGAGTATGTCTAAATCAAGAGTCCTTTCAGTCTATTTTTAGTCACTAGCACCATTGGGTCCACTTGGCCTATTTGGGGCACATGTACCAGTTACTAAAGTGTGGGGAACACTAATTGAGGCCAAATTCCACTAATTTCACTTGCATGCATTAGTCTAGGATCCTCCTAGATCAATACCAACAATTTAGGAGCCACTGGGAGTGCCAGAACCAACCTCCTTCAGTTGAGTTCAGTTAGTGACTAGTTAATCCTAGTTAGGATTTAGTTACATTTAGTTACATCCAGTTACATCCAGTTAGTGCCAGTCATTGATTGATTGCATGTGGGAAGGCACAATTCCTCACCTACCACACTTAATTAGTCTAGTGAACTGATTCTAACTGACTGGTGCTTTGATTGAGGCAACTGGGGCTAACTAGTTGAACTTCAATAATGATTTAGACATGTCTAGTTATCCTTGTAGTAAGGTAGAGTCATTCAATTCAAATTTCTCTCTCATGCATTTGAATTGATTGGTTATTAATACCACTGTATTACATTGTAATTATTATCCAATTAATTTTTGATTAATGAAAGCATTCACAGCTGCAAGCCATTTTTTGCACTGTTTCATTCTTCAATTCTTGAGTAAAATTGTGTGATCTATTCTATGAGTTGTGTGTTGATCCATAGATATATGTGCTCAATTTAATAAAGAAGCCGAGGATTGGATTTTTGGGATGAGGGAGTATCTCCAAGTCCAAGACTACTCTGGGAATATGAAAGTAAGAGTGGCCATATTCAATACGAATGGAAGGGAATCTATATGGTGGGATCACCTTAGGAAAATGAAAAAGACCAATGAATTGAAGATTATGTGGAAGAAATTCAATAAATAATTCAAGCAAAAGTACCTTTCTGATAGGTACTATGATGGAAAAATTAAATAATTCCATGAGCTGAAATTGGGCCAAACGACTATGGAAGAATATGGAAACAAATTCTTGGAGTCTCAAGTATATGAGAGATGATAAAATGACAATTCAATGTTTTCTAAGTGGTCTTCCTCAATCTTATAAATATAGAATTGAGTTTGATGATCCCAAACTCTAAATGAGACCATAAGAAAGGATAAGTATTTCTATGATCAAAGAAAAACCAATCCATATTTTCATAAGACATGGAAGGACAATAAAAATGAGAAGCATGACCAAAGTAAGAAGGGGTTCATGCCTCCTCTGTGGAGAACCTCCTGCAATAAACAATGAGAATGCATGATATAATATAAATATTGGAGCACAAAAGATATTTTATTGATCACGGGCCACTTCGAGGGGGCAACCTCCTTTGAGCAAGCTCAATACAAAATAACTCTTTGATGCTTTCATTAGCCTCAAAACATACTTATATACTAAGTATAATATAAAAAACTATTACCCCCCATGAATGTGGGATAATGCAACATAATAACTAGACAACTTAACAACTATTACTTACTCCCCATGAATGTGGGATAATACAACATATTGATGGGACGACTTACAAAGCATATGCGTCCGATAAAATATACTAACAAAATAAAGAGGAGGGTTGACACGGGTTCTTAACATCCCCTCCCTCATAAAAAAAATCTTTTTCCTCAAATCTTTAGATGTGGAAACTATTGTTGAACCTGAAGGAGCGGTTCCTATGTAGCATCCTCTGGTTGCACGTTGTGCCACCAAATTAACACCTCTATGATGGACCGAGAGCGAAGCTGACAAGTGCGCTTATTGAGGATGGCCGCTGGATCTGAAATGATGGATCCTTCATTATCCCATTCTGGTAAAACAATTTGTGCTCTGATGTTGGTGCCAATCACTTGATGAATGTGAAAAGAAGGAGGAAGTGCCAATTTATAAGCAACAGACCCAATCTTCTGAAGAACTATATATGGACTAGAGAACTTTGGAGCAAGTGTTTGATTCCCTTTGAGTTTTAAGGAGGATTGTTTGTAAGGCTGAAAACGAAGAAAAACCATGTCACCGACTTGAAAAGTGTGCTCGATCGGCTTGGTGTTTCATGCGGGTTCTGGCAATGTGAATATTGTCCTGTAGAAGGTGAAGAATCTGATGTCGGTTTCGAAGAACCATGCCAACGACCTGAACTGGTGAACTACTGGGGGTGTATGGAAGGAGTACTGGAGGTGTGTGACCATAAAATTATTCATATGGAGTCATTTGAGATGTAGTATGGTAGGAATTATTGTACCACCATTCAGTAAGAGGGAGCCACTTTGCCCACAGATGTTGTTCTTCAGAGGTGAAACAACGAAGATAAGTTTCCTAATAGTTGTTGATGACTTCATTCAGACCATCTATTGGTGGGTGATAAACTGAACTCATATTTAGTTTGGTGTTAGTAATGAGAAAATGACTTGTGAAAGGTTAGTTGTGATCCGAGATAATGGAAGAATTGATTCCATGAAGAAGGAATATCTTGTGCATGAAAATTTGTGCAATTGAGGAGGTGGTATATGGAGGTATGAGAGCACAAAAATGATGATATTTGGAGAGACGATCAACCACAACCAAGATTATGGTATTCTCCATATTTAGGGAGCCCTTGAATGAAATCCATCGAAATATATGTCCAAATCCCTATAGGGATGGGCAAAGGTTCGAGCAATTCGGAAAGGTGTGTAGTTTCACCCTGGTGGCACTGACAAGGAGCACATTCGAAAACCATCTATTGAATTTCTTGTTTCATTCCCTTCCAAAAGAAGTGACATTGTGCCCTCCGATATGTTTTCATGAACCTAGAGTGCCCTGCTGATGGAGAAGCATGGAGTTCATACAAGACTGGATGTTTAATATCTGTGCTCTGGGGAAGCACCAGATGACCCTTATATCTCAGAGAAGAGCCATCCCAAGAGAAATGCAGTACCACAGAAGGGTTACTGGCCAACAGTTGGATGATTTCAAATAATGAGGAGTCATTGACATATCCTTGCTGTAAAAAGTGTAACCAAGTTGGAATAGGCATAGCAATAACTGAAAGAGAGACAAGGGGCATCAAATGTGCAGGAAAGAGTATCCACCACAAGATTGTCCTTAGCCTTATTGTAATTGATCTCATAGTCATAACCCCTTAGTTTGATAACCCATTTCTATTGTGTTGGGGATGAGACCCATTGTTCTAGGAAATATTTCAGACTCTGGTGAATAGTATTGATGCAACAAGGATTCCCTAAGAGGTATGGCCACCACTTCTGTACTGCGTGCAAAATAGTCATAATTTCCTTCTCATATGTGGAGGTGGATAAATTCTTTCCAGGAAGGGATTTACCGGTGAATTCTATGGGATGTTCATATTGAAATAGGACAACACCAAGTCCATTGTCGCAAGCATCACTCTCAAGAGTGAAGGGCTTGGAAAAATCAGGCACCTAAAGGGTGCATCAGAATGAAAGATCCAAGGGAGTATTTGAGACTACTGAAGGTTGCATCTGAATGAAAAGGAGCTGAATGATGACACCATGTGAATTCTTCTTAATGATGATTTCCATCCAATGTGAACTGATGATGCTGAGAGACCCTAGTTGTTAGCCATTGAATTTGTGTTTTTTCCCATTGACTAAAAAATGCATCCACAACTCAGCAAAATCCCATAAGATGGGTCCAAGTGTGCGTAACCATTGAGTGTCCGAAATCACAGAACAACCTCCTAGGGGTATGGAAAACATGTTAGAGCGCAAGTTATACTCTCCAATAGAGATACATACACTGTGACACTTTCCTTTGCAAGGTAAGGTGCTCCCATCGACAACCATGACTTTAAAGTTGGAGAAAGGATGGACAAAAAAAATCAACTTGTTTAGCAATTTAAGGGTCAATAGGCGGCCGCGGAATGTCAACCTAATCGTCTACTGGATCCTGAGTAGTGTCACAAATTTCAAGTGTAGGCGAAGAAGCCACATCCAAGAAATAGGGCTTATGTTCAGTGCATTGATGTCCCCAAGTGAATTTATCATCACAATTATAACAAAGTCCTTTTTCCCTATGTGCCCGCATCTCGGCTTCAGACAAATGCTTGATAGGAGTGGTTCTAGGAGTCAGAGGGATTGGATGTCTTTGGGGAACCATATTTTTGAATGGAACAAAAGTGGATTTGAGGAGTTGCTGAGCCCTAATCTTGTCCTCCTCCAACTTAGCCAACCCTAGTATTTCCATCATGGTGTTGGGACATAACATTGTAACGTCAGATCGGATTGTATCCTTAAGACCACTAATAAAACAAATCCTGTAGAATGCATCAAAAAATCCTTCTATGTGCTTGACTAAGTTCTCAAATTTTGTCTGATATTCTCTCACAGTGCCAATCTGGTGAATTTTGGTGAGTGCTCTTGTGAATTCATCAAAACCACCAGGGCCAAATCGGTGCAAAAGGAGTTGGAAAAAATCTATCCATTGGGGCTCTTCATGATCCTTGATGTACCAACAGAACCATTGAAGGGCTTCACATTCCAAATGAAATGATGCAAGTGGGACTTTGGTGACATCAAAAGTGTTATGCATATTAAAGTATTGTTTTGCCTTGTGTATCCACCCACTTGGATCATCACCATTGAAGCGAGGGAATTCAATATTAGGCCCACAAAAGTTGCTGGAAGCAAAGAACACAGTGCCTGCAAAAGACTCAGGCTGTTGCCAGTTGCTCATGGCTGAATACTGAAGATGGAGGTCAAGAAATCTTTGATCCATATCGTCGAGTTTGGTCTTGAAGGTGACAAGTTCTTCTTCCATTTGTCTATTTTCTCCTATGCGGGGGACAACCATAAGCAAGTTTTTTTTTTGTTTTTTTGTTTTTATTATCGGAAATGGGTGGAAAAACAAAAACAAAGAGGGTTGTAGAAAAGGAAAATTTTGAGTTGGGAAAAATGCGAGTGGGTAACTAGGTTGTGGACACTTTCTGAGGGACAAGGAAACAAAGAATGTGAATTTCAGAAGGGGGGTGAAAGAAGGAGATGGAATTTCAAGATTCGGGAAGTGGACTTGAGATAGGGTCCTCAATGAATGAAATATGTAGAATGGAATGACAAGGGTTACAGTGAAGTTTCAAGGGAAATGAAACTAAATCAAGGAATATATGGCTGAAGAATTTTTTTTTTTTTTGAAGAAATGATATGTGGCAGTGCTAGAAAGCTATGCTTTATCAACTTGAATTGGAGTAAATGATCTGTGATAGTTCTGGAATTCTGCATGTTATCAACTGTAAATAGATATGGATCCCAGGTATATTCAGCTTCCTAATGGTTCAAAGGTAGTCACTCGACCACCAAGGCTGTCTCAGGCTTGAGTATTGGGGCAATACCCCTCACTTCACAGCGCAGGTAAAACTGCTAACCACTTGGCCAAAAATGACAGCTCTTTGGTTTTCCTCATGGATGGAAATCTAGTCAATCTGGTGGGGGTCGTTGCCCTTTTTGCTTGGTAGGTCCTCTCAATGGCCAGCTACTTCGGGGTTCCTGTGGTACTCCTCACAATGAGTTTTAGGGATATGCCCAAGTACTTCCCATAGTTAAGTGGATAGGGTTTATTCCCTGATCCGAATGAAAAATACTATTGCAAGAAGAAGAACTACTGCAATAATCACAATGCCAGAAAAATTGTGGCAGAAATTCCACCCAATGCTCAAAAACCCGTAATTAGAGCTAGGGTTTTGAGACGAAAACTTTTAAAATAAGCATAAACCAATCTATATTGCTTAGAATCGCTATTATATCCTATTTCTGGAACTGGAACAACCACTATGCTTCTACCCATGAAATAAGAATAGAAATCTGGGCATCCAATCAAAAGATTTTTGCTTTGCAATTTCCGCGGCCGTCACTAAAATTCTGAAAAATTGCTGATTTTAAATCCGCGATATCTCCACTTTTAGAACTCCAAATGAGATGATTTTTTTTTGAAACTATGTATTTTTGAAAGAGGAATTTAGATATGCAACTTATTTTTCTTGAATATTCATAGAAAGTTTCAAAAATGGATGTGAAAGTTGCCGCCCAATTTCCCCCTTTTTTTCTCCAAATTTTTTTTCCCACTTGTGCCAAGGAAAGTGCTCTGATACTAGATGTGGAGAACCTCTTGCAATAAAAAATGAGAATGCACGATATAACAGAAATATTGGAGCACAAAATATATTTTATTGATTGCGGGCCACTTCGAGTGGGAAACCTCATTACAAAATAACTCTTCAATGCTTTCATTAGCCTCAACACATACTTATATACTAAGTCTAATCTAAACAGCTATTACCCCCCATGAATGTGGGATAATGCAACATAATAACTAGACAACTTAACAACTATTACTTACTCCCCATGAATGTGGGATAATACAACATACTAATGGGACGAAGTACAAAGCATATGCATCCAATAAAATATACTAACAAAATAAAGAGGAGGGTTGACACGGGTTCTTAACATCCTCATTTCAAAAATTAGCCAAGGTAACCACCACAATTTGTGACAAAGCCAGCTGGGACAATGGGAGATAAGCTAAGAGAGACACTCCAATGTTGGGGATGTGGAGGGGACCATTTGCTTAGAAATTGTCCACATCAGGATTAGAGTGAAAAGCAAGTTCAAAACATTCAATAGGTTGAAATTGTGGGTCAAGTGGAAAGTATTGTCCATAGAATTTATGTTGCAATATAGGACCACCAAGCATATCACAAATCAAATATGGTTGAGGTTGAAGGTAATATTGCTAGGAAATATATTTCTATTTTAATTGAACCTGGATCTACTCATTGTTATATCAGTCCTAAATTTGTTGTGATTTAAGAAAACCAAGCATAGTAAATCATGGTTGGTCCAATTAGCCACAAGAACCAGGAGAAATGTTAGTGAGTTGGTGGAGAAATTTCCATTAGAAATGGGTGGACTGTCCACTTGTGTAAATATGAATATCCTACCACTTGGTTCATATGAAATTCTCATTGGAATGGAATGGATGGAAGCACATAGAGTTAAACTTGACTGCTGCAACAAATTTTTTGAATGCATTGATGATGAAGGAAACCCAAGGGTTGTAAAGGAAATTCAAAAGGAAATTTATGTTATGTAAATTTCAACCATGCAACTGAATAAGTTTTCTAGGAAGGGTTGTCAATTGTAGGCATCCCATATAATGGATACAACATAAATTGAAACTCCCAAATTCGAGGACCATAATATGATACAATAATTCAAGGATGTGTTCCAGGAAGAAGTGCCAGGACTTCCTCCAAATAGGGACATTGATTTCACATGTGATCTTGTTCCAGAATAAGCACCCGTGTCCAAGACATATTATAGGATGAGTACACTAGAGTTGTTAGATTTGAAAATGTAATTATAAGAATTATTGGAAAAGAAGTACATAAGGACAAGTGTGTCTCCACAGGGAGAACCGATACTATTTATGAAAAAGAAATATTGAACACTCATGTTATGCATGGACTAAATGCAACATAATAAAGTGATAGTGAAAAAAAAGTACCCATTGCCTCAAATTGATGATCTTTTGACAAAATGAGAGGAGAAAAGGTATTTTTAAATATTGAATTGAGGTATGGATACAATCAAGTGAGTCAAGGAAGGAGACATTCACATGAAAACCCTTAGAACAAGGTATGTACACTATGAATTTGTAGTGGTGCCATTTGGTCTCACTAATGCACCATATTATACATTCATGTGTCTCATTAATAATGTCTTCAACAGGTATTTTCAAGTTTGTTCTTGTATTTCTAGAGGACATTCTTATTTACTTTAAGAATGAAGAGGAGCATGAAGAACATTTGCGAATGGCTTTAAAATTATTAAGGGATCATAAGTTGTATGCAAAGCTAAGCAAATGTGACTTTTACAAAAACAAGATTCATTATTTGGGTCATATCATTTTAGAGGAAGGAGTATCAACTGATCTGGAAAAGAGTGAATCCATTATGAATTGGCCGATTCCCAGGAATGTAGCAGATGTGAGATATTTTATGGGTCTTGCTGGTTATTATAGGAGATTCATTGAAAGATTCTCTAAGGTTGCACACCCAATCACTTCTTTACAAAATAAGGGAATAAAATTTGAATGGACACATAAATGTGAAGAAAGCTTCCAACTATTGAAAAAGCTTCTCACAAGTTCTCCAATTCTGAAAATTATAGACCCAGAAAAGGACTTTGTGGTGTGTACAAATGCATGTAAACATATATTAGAGTTCTTATGCAAGACAATTATGTGGTATGTTATGAATCTAAGAATTTGGAGCATGAAAAGAATTATGCTACCCATGACTTGGAACTTGCAACCATAGCGCATGCGCAAAATATGTGGAGACACTACTTAACAGGAAAAAATTTGAGTTAAGAACATACCATTGTGTTCTGAAATATTTATTTGAGCAGCCAACATTAAATTCTAGGCAAGCTAGATGGCTAGAATTTTTATGTGAATTTGATTTTGAAATTAAACACATAAAGGGAAAAGAGAATAAAGTGGTTGATGCAATCAACGGAAAGGTGCAATAAATGCATGTAACAACCATTAGTATTTGTCAATCGGATTTTAATACAACAGATTGTTAATTTTCTTGTCGAAGACGAACTGTATGTGAAAATAAAAGGTAAATTACAACAACATATTTTTGAAAAGAGGTATGATGGTTATCATTTGTAATAGGATGGAATTGTTATGGATGAAATCCATAAAATTCCATATTATGCTCACCTAGGATATCAAAAAAAATTTTCTACAACCAGGAAGCAATAATTTTGGCCAGAGATGAAAAGAGACACTACTGAGTATATTTCTAAGTGTATGAAATGCCAACAAGTGAAAATTGAGCATCAACACCCAACAGGTTTGTTGCAATTTTTTTCCAATTCCAGTATGGAAATGGGAAATAATTTCCATGGATTTTATTATAGATTTTCCAATGATTGTAAGGCATCATGATTTCATCATGGTTGTGGTGGATAACCAAATATACATATTAAACATATTCCATTGCAAATAGTTTTATGAAGGAAATTTTTAGATTACATGGATTGCCAAAGGCAATAATTTCAGATAGAGATACAAAATTTACTTCAGATTTTTGGAAAAGTATTTTTGTAGACTTAGGTACACAACTAAATTTTAACACTGCCTACCATCCACAAAAAATGGACAAAGAAAGAGAGTACATCAGGTTCTTGAGGACATGCTTTGCATGTATGTGATGGAAAAACCATCCAAGTGGGGAGATTATTTACACTTGGTAGAATTTGCATATAACAATGGGAAACGAGCTTCATTGGGTATGGGCCCATTTGAGTCTTTGTATGGCAGAAAGTGCAGAACACCAGTGACATTGGACAATACAGTTAACATATTTGTTCTTGAGCCATAATTGCTCAAGGAAATGGAACAAGAGGTTGCAAAAAATTAGGTAGAATTTAAAGGCATCCCAAGATAGACAGAAAATCTATGCGTATAAGAATAGAATGCATAGATGATTTAGTGTGGGGGATCATGTTTACCTTAGAGTGAGGACAATGAAGAATTCCTTGAACCTTGAAAGTTGTGCCAATATGTCACCAATATATGTGGGCCATTTGAAGTGCTTGAAAGAATAGGTCCATTTGCATATATAATTGCATTACCTTCTAATACTAGAGCTCATACCGTTTTTCATATTTCTTTGCTTAAGAAATATGTACATGATCCTAACCGTGTGATTGATGGGGATGTGATTCAGGTGGAATTGGAGGGAGAGTTCCAAACTAAGCCACTATGCATCCCAGACAAGAATTTAACATTGCTCTGGAACCAAGTCATCAGATAGGTAAAGGTGCAATGGAAGCAGTTTGGTCTTGATGAGGCTATGTGGGAGTTGGAAGATGCCATGAGAGGCATACCCATTTTTGTTTCAATTTTGAGAAAACACCAAGGACAATGTTATTCCAAGGGGGAGGGGATTGGTATACCCTAATTTTGACTTGGAATGTATTTAATCAAAATGATGTAAATATGCTAGTATGAATTCCTATTGCAGAGCTCAAGGCCAAATACCGACTAGTGAATGGCTAGGCATGGATGACGTATATATTTTATTCGGACCCTGTGATTGGATTATCATGATAATTGGAAATGTTTGTAAATATTATGTTGGAAATTAATAAAATGGTCCAATATGGTCGTGTAAATAGCACTAGAGGTGCTATGATTCCACTAGAGGGGTACAGGGAAGGGGGCCTATGGGAAACTAAATCCTATGCTTCCAAGTGTTGACCTTAGAACTCATCTAAAATATACTATGTGATTTAAAATGTCCAATTAATTCTTTTTGACTATTAACCAATCATTGAATTCATGTATGGGGTTGGTGGGAAATCACTTCATGTAGTTATTGAAGCATGGGGGTTGTGATAGTTATGTCAGTTGTGAGTTGTCATTTTATTCTATGGTCAAAATATATGTTAGTTGTCTTTTCACCATCATGTCATATCCCTTGGAGTCAACACCCTTTTTGGGATCATTCTTACAGGTATTTTTTCATATACTATGTAGAGTTTCCTGATGGTGTCCATGACCATTACCAGACTTTGTTGAACTTAGAAATTTGAATTTAGTGATAGAGATGAATTTTGGAAAGGGAATATTGAGGGTTGTAGACGAGCAGAGAGGTTGGGAAAGCTTGGAAACCTTACCCATTGAGTTTTGCCACCTATGAATGTTTGAGAAGCCATGGTTAACACTATATGAGGTTCTATAACAACATACAATAGACTGGGCTCTTACTGCACACATTGATAAGAACTGTAAGGGTTGTATTCCTTGAGGGGACTATGGCTCAGTGAAGGGGAATTCCTTTGTTGTGTTGTGTGGGGAAGTTGGAAGGAGTGCCATGGTTGTGATGTCTGAGTGAGATATTTGTATGAGTTTGGATAAGCTGGGTGAGTAGAAGGGGTTTTGGGAACAGAGAAATAATCATGTGCTAGAATAATAAAAAACCCATTCCCATACTTAGGATAAAATAATTAATATTTTTCATTAATTTCCTAGGTCCTACACTAGCTAGTTAGCATCCACTAGCACCATTTGGTCAAAAATTCCCTAAAATTCCTCCAAGAGTGCATTCATAATATTCTATATAATATTATGACTAATCAACAGACTTCCTAGTTTAGTAAGTGCACATTCCTTCCTTATTCTGAGTTGGACTTCTTTTTAGCAGCTTTTAAGGCAAAAGGTGAAAGTTAGTCACAAGGAAACTGCCTTGTTTTTTTCACAACTCATACTACATATTTTTATCTCATGAAACCATGATTATATTGAATTTCCATCACTTATTAGCTGATACATATCATTCATCTAATTCATGAACTCCTTGACTGGTTTGGAAAGTGTTTTATGCACCTAGGGGGGGTTTTTGACTTTTAGTAAGCCTGCTTTTGTGAGGATTCAACTTTCCTCCTTAGGAATTTGAATATTTGATGTAATTATATATTTGGATAGATTATTACTTTATAAGTTTAGATGATGTAAACTTATGCAATGCAATTTTGTGTTATGCACCAATTTTAGTCTCCAATTTGAGTGGATCTATGCATGTTTTTCAAGCAATTTTGTGAGTTCAATTGATCTAAGCTTGGGATTAATTTTCACATGATATCAGATCCTATTGATCTCAGTTGTAATTCTATTTTATTTAATTTTTAGGATCAACATACTCTCCCAGAGAGGGCATTCAGTCTATTCAGGGTGTCGTTGCTGAAGAAATGGATCAATCTCACCATATCATCTTGACTCCATTCAGCTACTTCGAATGGAAGGAAAAGATGGAGATTCTAATGAGGAGAAAAGGCCTGTTCAAAGTGACCATGGAAATTGAGGTGGATCCCAATGTAGCAGCAGAGAAGATCAAGTGGCACAATAGGAGGGATGAGGCATATGGTCTCTTATGTCTCAACATTTCTAGAGACCTTCTTTTCCATCTAGATGGATTGACATCACCAAATGAAGTATGGGAGAAAATCCAAAAATTATTTGGTAAGATAGATGAAATAAGGGGACATTCAATGGAGAATGAGCTTGTCTCACCAATTCCAAGTAATTTTGAGTCCTTACAACTCTACTTCTCCAAGTTCAAAGCTCTTGTTCTTTAGGGAGAGTAGTGTGGTATTGAAATTAAATACGAACAATTAGTCTTGGCCATACTTTAAAAACTTGGCCCTGACTATTCAGTGCTGTGTATAGAACATCCATGCCAAAAATTTGACAATTCAAAACTGGAAGATGCCTTCACTTGTAGAGTTCATGGAATCCTTGACCCATGAGAAAGATAAGTTGGTCATGATAGGAACCATCAAGCCTTCCAAAGATTAAGATTTGGTTGCTAGAGATTCAAAGATGGATTCCAAAGGAAAGAGGAATTCAAATTCAAAAAATCCTCCTAATCAAAAGAAAGACAAATCTAAGTCTCATGAGGAGTCTTCAAGATCTAAGAAGAATTCTCAAAACAAGAATGGTAAAGGTGAAATGAGCAAGTGCACATATTGTGGTAAGGACTATCATACAGAGAGCTCTTGCATGAAGAAACAAATATATATGTTGACTCAAATCCTTGAAAATCACAACATCTCTCTTCCTGAAGGCACAAAGAAGAAGGAGAGTGCATCAAATTTTGAAGACAAGGAGAGATTTCATGGACTGGTAGAAAGCACTGTAAGATATTCTTCCTTTATCATTGATTTTGGAGCTTCAAGACACATGGTTTTGACAAGGGAGGTCTTCTCCTCTCTTGATGATTTGAATGGTCCTAAAATTGTATTGGGAGATGATTATGAAACTAAAAATAAAGGGAAGGGTAGAATATATCTTGACCATGGTTCCTTCAATAAATTTTTATATGTCCGAGGTCTTGCTGCTAATCTCTTGTCAGTTTATCAGATGAACCACACCGAGTATCCTAAGAAGGTTGTATTCACTCCCAATGTTGTTAAAATCACTGAAATTTCAAATGCTAGAGTCATCAAAATTTTTTGTTGATCATAGCTCCAAAGTGTACAAGTTATCACACTTCATTGTTGATGTATTTATAACTTTGGAAGATATTATAAGGTATATTATCATTGCATGTTGTTTTACCCCCATTGGAGATTTGTTTTCCTCCTTTTGGGATGTCTTTATTGTGTCTAGACTTTGAGGTACAACCTCTATTGTAAGTTAGGGAAATAGTCCCCAGTGTAACGTCATGTAATGTGTCTTTGGAGTCTCTCTAGGAGAAGTCATAACTATTAGGGAAACAAGTCGGCCCCAGTCATGTAAATGGTTAGTCACTTGAAATGTATAAATAGGGAGGCACTCTCCCTCATTTATAGACACCTCACACTCTCAAGTTCGCATAAGAGAGAGAGAGAGAGAGAGAGAGAGAGAGAGAGAGCTACTGAATACTTCTTATTACTGGTTTTGATAATCTTATGATACAATCTTTGTGACTGTACTATTCTGGGGAAGTTTGCGGGGTTTTCTCCTTTATGGTTTCTCCGGTGAAAAAATTTGTGTCTTGTGGATCTGTTATATCTTATGCACCTTGTTGTACTTGTTATTATTTCAGAAAAAGATCCTAATTAAACTAATAATATCTAATAAAAAATAGCACGGCATCAGAGCCTCTTTGAAAGAAGGCACTATGCAATTGCAGAAACTAGGGCTTCCTAGTTCAAGGTGTTCTCTCCATAGATCATCAAGAAAATATGGCTAGGCTAAATCACCTCAATAGGGAACATATTTTGGTGAAAGCAGTTTCATATTTGAAGAAGTTTTCTTTTTTACCCTGTCACTGGTGACGAGAGAAACTAGGGAATCAAGTTTCGAAGGGGTGAAAACATGAAGGTGGTATACACTTTTTTCCTGTTTTTTGACAAAAAACTGCAAACTTTTATGTTTTTCAACTAAAACCATTTCAAACCCATATCCTTGTTATGAATTTCACCTTGACGTAAACATAAGAGGTTTACAGAATTCTATTAGTTTTTTACTCATATTTTTTTAATTTTTTTTTATGGATATATAGTAGGACAAATTTGATGGGAACCAATGACAATTACTTTAAATTTTTAGGTTTGGATAATGAGTGACCTGTGTGCCCTTCATTTTTTTTAGAGATGGTTATTAATTTTACGGAAACCAAATTTACGTTCATAATATAAACATATTATAGTTTGCAATGGACTATATGTTGAGGATTTTCATACCTAAACACTATTTTTTATTATTTTTTGAAATAATATATGTTTAAAAAATGGTTCCTTATTGACACATGTTTGTGTCCTCCCATTTTGTTTCAAATGTTGTTAGATTTTTAAGATTAAGCTAGCATTATATAAGGATCTTTTAACTCAGAGAATAACAAGCACAACAATCAAACACAAGAGACAATGAACACAGTGTTTTTCCTTGGGGAAACCATAAATGGAGAAAAACTCGCAACTTCCTCAGAGATAGAATCAACACCAAAAGTAAAACCCCAAAACAATAAGATGATCTCCCGACAGTAGTATCCTCTTTCTCCCTAGCCCCGGTGTCTTCTTCTTCCTCAACTATGCGCTACAACTAAGTGTGAGTGAGTGTGTGATAAATAGAGAGGCTCACTCTCTATTTATACTAATTCCCAACTTGACAATAACCTACTAGGGCTGACTTCTCTAAAAGAGTCTAATAACCCTAGTGCCCCAGAATTGCGGGGACTTTAACCCTTGACCAATAGGAGGGTTACCCATAATGACTTGACATGACTTGTTTACATTATAGAAACTCCCGATCAGAACATCGGGGCATGACATGACTCAATTACATTACAGACACATCCCAGAATAAGCATCGGGTTACAATACATAAGATACATAAGTGAATACATTCCAAAGTTACAATTAGTCAACACTCCCTCTTAACTAGGAAGGTATTCTCTCGACACAATTTATCAGCACAAGTCTTCTTCTCTGTATCATTTGGATCACGCTCGAGTCCTCGTCATCTTCAAGTCATATTCATCTTCAAGTCATCTTCATCTTCAAGTTATCTTCATCTTCAAGTCATCTTCATCTTTGGATCTAGATCATCACTCGATCTGGATCATCCCTGGAGCATCATGACTGGATTTGGATCATCACTGGATTTGGATCATCATTGGATCTGGATCATCACTCGATCTAGATTGTCATTGCTGGATCATCATCACTGGATCATCATGGGTGCTATCTCATGATTCTTCTCATCATAGGAAGTTCTACAGAACCAACTCTTTTTCATGCTGGGTGTAGGCCTAGCCTGCACGTAGGTCTTATTCAATGCTTATATCTGACCCTAAGTCAGAATGGCCTGTCCAGCACTTACGTCTAACCTTGAATTGTCAGAAAGGCACGCCCAGCACTCACATCTAGCCATAAGAGGAACTTAAACCCCTCACCATGTCAGATTGGCCCAGGCCTTACATCTGACCATGGAAGGAACTTCATCCTGTCACCATGTCAGAATGGCCCAGCCCTTACATATGAACTTGACTCGTCAGAATGGCCCAACCCTTACATCTGAACTTGACTCATCAGAATGGCCCAGCCCTTACATCTGACCTTAACTCGTCAGAATGTCCTAGCCCTTACATCTGACCTTGACTTGTCAAAATGGCCCAGCACTCATATCTGATAATCTGAGAACACATCCCACAATCATATCAGAATGGTCCTAAGTCCAAGACTAAGCTTTCTGGGTAATCGACTAGGTGCCTCCATTCTCCCAGAGAATGGCATCTGCCCTTATATCTGATCAAGTGGGAACCAATCCCTCAATCACATCAGAATGAACATGCACTCACATATGATCATGTAAGACTACATATCACAATCATATCAGAAAGGCCCTCAGTCCTAGACCGAGTATTCCTGGTAACTGACTGGGCACCTCCATTCAAATAATGGAAACAACCCTTATATCTGATCATGTAGGAACCAATCCTATAGTCTTATTAGAATGGTTCAGCACTCATATCTGACATGGAAGGAACCAATCCTCTCACCATGACAGAATGGCTCAGCCCTTACATCTACCTCTCACCATGTTAGAATGGCTCACGGACTCATCACTTCCCCTTGTAAGGAACCTCAATTTGGAACATCAAGCTTCTCCTTGAAGTACTCAAAATTCACTCTGGATAATGGATTTGTCAACACATCAGCTATCTGTTCGTCCGTCCCAACATACTGGAGCTTCATTGCTCCTCTCTGCACCATATCCCTGATATAGTGATATTTGATCTCGATATGCTTCGACTTGTCATGGAACACCGGGTTCTTCGACAACTTCACACAACTCTAGTTGTCGCAGTAAATACAAGTAGCATCTAACTGGAGATCAAATAAATAAGACAGTAGCTTCCTTAGCCATACTGCCTCGCAACTAGCTGAATAGGCTGCAACATACTCTGCTTTAGCTGTACTCAGTGCCACATAGGATTGCTTCCTAATAAACCAAGAGATCACACTTGATCCCATACTGAAGAAACACCCTAAAGTGCTCTTCCTATCGATGGCACTGCCTGCCCAATATGAATCAACATAACCCTCCAAGTTAATCTTCTGACTCACCTCATACTTGAGCCCATAGTCAACTGTACCCCTCAGGTACCTCAAAATATGCTTTGCAGCAATCAAGTGGACATGTCTCGGATCTATCAGGAACTCGCTCAAGGTGTTCACAGCAAAGAAAATATCTAGTCTCATGTTTGTCAGGTACATCAAGGACCCAATCATCTGATGGTACATCATAGCATCAACCACTTCAGATGAAGCATCACTCAATAGCTTCAGGTTCGATGCCATAGGTGTGATCATGGCCTTGCAGTCCATCATCCCGAATCTCTTCAGGATCTCTACTATATATTTCCCTTGCCCAGGGAAATTCCATCTGCATTTTGCCACACCTCCATGCCTAGAAAATAATGCATCATACCCAAGTCCTTCATTTTGAACTCGGCAGCAAGCTTCCTCTTTGTATCAGCAATCAACCCATCCATACCTATTACAAACAGATCATCTACAGACAGTAGGAGCATCACTGGGTTGCCATCTTCAACCTTGTAGTAAAGGTTGGAATCTGATTTACTCTTGGTAAAGCCCAAACTGGATAGAAAGATGTCAATTCTACCGTACCATGTCCTGGGTGCCTGTTTCAAACTGTACAGGGCTTTCTTCAATCTACATACATGAGACTCCCTGTCATGTGTCTCAAAACTGAGTGGCTTCTCCACATACACTTCCTCTTCCACTACACCATTCAAGAAGGCAGTCTTGACATCCATCTGGTGTATCTTCCATTTCATTACTATAGCCAGAGCAAGTACTGATCTGATGGAAGTGTATCTGGCTATAGGTGCAAAAGTTTCTTAATAATCTATTCCTTCTTTCTAGGAGAAACCACGAGCAACAAATCTTTCTTTATATTTTTCTATGCTATCGTCTGCAGCATGCTTGATCTTGTAGATCCATTTGGAAGTTACAACAGACTTTCTTTTTGGTCTTGGGACAACATCCCAAACATCATTCTTCATGATCGATTGATACTATTCAATCATAGCATCCTTCCATTCTTTCCATTCTACCGCTTCTTCATAATTGGAAGGTTCTTTATCAATAAACTCACATGATAATGCTACATACCTGGAGCAGGATCTGGTCCTCTTTCTTTCTCTATGATTCTCTTCTGGAGCTCCATATCTTTTTGCACCTTGGATAGCTTCTCGTACCCAAGCAGGTTTCCTCTTGTGAGTATTCTTCTCCTGAGGTGGATCTACAAGTTCTTGATGTTCTTCAAATTCTTGATCTTCTTCTCGAGTTTCTTCGTTCATGGTTGTATCATGAATTCTGGGTGCTTCTGCTTCTTCAGGTTATTTAGTAGGTCTCTTTCTAGATTTGTTGTAAGCTGAGTCTTCATCAAATGTCACATACCTACTGATGTCAATCTTCTTGAATCCTAGGAAGTATATTCTGTAAGCCTTCGAGCTTTCAGAGTATCCCACAAATATACCCTTCTTTCCTGAAGGATCTAATTTTGTCCTCTTCTCTTTTGGAATGTGTATGTACACTGGACAACCGAATATTCTGAGATGGATGACTTCTAGTTTCTTGTTGGAAAATACTTTTTCAGGTATCTTGTTCTCGAGTACTCTGTG
>LPNX010779120.1:414503-430908 GCA_001517045.1 Pseudotsuga menziesii | reverse complement strand
ATATTATTTTATTATTTTAACCATTATTTTATTATTTTAACTATCATTTTATTATTTTCCTTAGGAGGCCCATTTTAGACCCCAAAATTCCTCTAATGAGTATGGTTCTGTAAATACACCATTGTTCTGGAAGCTTCTGCCCATAAATGCATGGGAAGATCTTGATCATGAAGCATAACTCTTGCAACTTCCATGATAGTTCTATTTTTCCTTTCTGCAATCCCATTTTGTTGTGGATTATATGGAGTGGACAAATCCTTCTTAATCCCCGAGTCTTTTCATAACTCTTTGAATTCATTTGATGTGAATTCTCCACCATTATCTAATCAAAAGGTCTTGATCTTCTTTTCAGTGTGATTCTCGATCAAGGCTTTGAATTCCTTGAACTTGATGAAAACTTCATCTTTGTTCTTAATGAAGTAAATCCATGTCTTCCCAGAAAAGTCATCAATGAAAGAAACATAGTATACATACCCGCTTAGTGAACTTGATGACATTGGTCTACATACATCGGAGTGGATGATTTCCAAGATTCCTTTTTCCTTGCTCTCGCTACTTGGAAATGTCTTCTTTGTATTCTTTCCTTTTGCACATCCTTTGCAGACTCCATCATGTTTTGCTTGAATTTCTAGAATACCTTCAATAGCTTTGCTTGCAAGTGGTAGTTCTCTGTAATGCACATGTGCAAGCATTTTATGCCAAAGTTCATTTGGCTCTACTGTGTCATGGATCAAGGCTTGTTCTGGATGGCCCTTCAATTTGTATAGACCTCCCTCTTGTTCCCCAATCACTACTGCATCATCGAAGGTATTTCCTTTTGACCACATGAGAACTTGGCCATCTGCAAATGCAACCCTCATGCCTTTTGCATCTAATGCAGATATGGAGAGGAGGTTCTTCTTGATTCCTGGTACAAACAATACATCCTTCATCTTCATGGACTTTCCAGAGTCTAGTTTATAGGAGGATTCCCCACTACCTTTTATTGGATACTGGTAGTCATCTCTGAGTTTCATCTTGTGAGGTGATTCATGTTCTGATAGTCTCATAAAAGACTCTTTGAAACCCATCATATGTTTAGAAGCTCCACTACCTATAAGCCAATTATTTCTTGCATATGTGATGTTTCTCGTGAGAGCGAAAATTAAAACATTTTCTTCATCACTTGAAGAACCATCACTTTCTTTCCCGTTTCTTTTTGAGGAAGGTTCATCATCTTCTGCAGCATGAGCATGATGTCTTCTCTTGTTGTTTTTCTTCTTGTGATATTTTCTTTTGTTTCTAGGACAATCTTTGGCAAAGTGCCCTATTTCATCACAAGTATAACATCTGAGTTGAGATTTCTTGTAGGAAGAGTACTTACCTTTAGAATGATGATTATGATGGTCCCTTCTGGGTTTCTTGAATTGAACTATGAGAGCTTGATCTTCACTTACCATCTTTTCTTCTTGAGCTTCTATCCGAGCTTCTTCTTGTGAGCATTCTTCCCAAAGTCTGTTGCACTTGGCTAACTTCTTTCTAGCACAGATCCCTTGAATGAAAGAGTCCCATGTACTAGGGAGACCATTCAAGGTGGTCATTACAATATCTACATTTTCCACTTCTTCATCTACTACTTCTAGCTGTTCCTTGATCTGAGAGACTCTTGTGAAGTAAGACTGGATGGTCTCTGCATTCTGAATCTTCACATTCTTCAATTGGTTCCTTAAAGTCATTTTCCTGTTTATGTTCTTTCCTTCAAACAATTTGGTTAGGGAATCAAACATATCTTTAGGTGTCTTTAGGGAGGACACCTATGGTATGAGTTGATCCTTGATTGAATCAGCAATAATCCTCTTTTCCATAACCAAATTCTTCTTGTGTAAGGCCTTAGCCTCATTTCCCTCTGGAACTGGAACCTCCTCATTGATGTAGGAGTCCAACTCATTTTCTTCCAGGACTAGGGAGATCCTATACTTCCAGGCTCGGGAGTTATCAACTCCCTCAAGATTTTCATCAAGATTGGTATGATGAGACATCTTAACTGAGAACCTCAAATGGAAATACAAAATATTTAGATCTTACCAGGTCAAGATGTCGGATCTGGATTTGGAGCTAAAATTCTATAGTGTTGGTTCAGGAGCAGATTAGGGTTTGGATTTTCTAGAGTCCTGTCCAACCAAATGCTTTGATCTTGATCTCTAAACTTTGATTTTGAGGAGGATATCAATCCAGGACTGGTCTCACTAAAAAATTCCACTTCTATGGAAAACCCTAATTTTCGGCAGTAGTGTCGGGTCCAAAATTGAAAAAGCTCAGAATTGGATTCTACTTTGATAGAAATATGCACCCTAGGGAGGAGAGTTATTCCAACCTTCTTTTGCTGAAAATATGTGGAGAGAGATCCACAAATTAGGAATCCCTAGTTCCCGCAGCTGCACAGTGTCTTCTTCTCAGGTTAGCTCTGATACCATGTTATATTTTTAACATTAAGCTAGCATTATATTAGGATCTTTAATTGAGAGAATAGCAAGCACAACAATAAAACACAAAAGACAATGAACACAGTGTTTTTCCTCAGGGAAACTATAAATGGAGAAAACCCTGCAACTTCCTCAGAGATAGACTTAGCACCAAAAGTAAAACCCCAAAACAGTAAGATGATCTCCTGACAACAATAGCCTGTTTCTTCCTAGCCCCGGTATCTTCTTCTTCCTTAGATATGCGCTACAACTGAGTGTGAGTGAGTGTGTGATAAATAGAGAGGCTCACTCTCTATTTATACTAATTCTTGACTTGACAATAACCTACTAGGGCCAAATTCTCTAGGAGAGTCTAATAACCCTAGTGCCTTGGAACTGCGAGGACTTTAACCCTTGACCAATAGGAAGGTTACCCACAATGACTTGACATGACTTGTTTACATTATAGAAACTCCCGATTGAAACATTGGGGCATGGCATGGCTCAATTACATTACAGACACATCCCGAAAAAAACATTGGGTTACAATACATAAGATACATAAGTGAATACATTCCAAAGTTACAATTACATCAACAAATGTGACTCTTATAATACAAACTAAAACTACCCTTTTGAATAGGACAATGCAAGGAACATCCCTGTGAATTTTTACATCTTGTTGTTGTTGTTGTTATTGTGACGATCTTGAATTTTTCAGTGTGTCTGATTCTCAAAACATTGTATAGCAACTTTGCATTTTCACCTGGAGGCTTCCCACCTTAGTCTTCAGAAAGGGACCCTGGTGAGGAAATCTCCTCATCGTCCTATCCAAACAGAATTCCCAAAATCCAAGTTTGGAAAATTAGGGCTTCTTTGACTAACTCTAGGTCAACCAGCTCCAAAACCACATTGTTGATATATTTGTAACTTCGAAATGTATTCATCCGTATATCTTATGTATTGTACCCCGATGTTTATTCTGAGATGTGTTTGAAATGTATTTGAGTCATGTCATGCCTCGATGTTCCTATCGGGAGGTTCTATAATGTAAACAAGTCATGTCAAGTCATTGTGGGTAACCCTCCTTTTGGTCAAGAGTTAAAGTCCCCACAGTTGTGGGGCCCTAGAGTTGTTATACTATCCTAGAGAAGTCAACCCTAGGCGAGTCATTATAAGTTGGGGCAATAGTCCCCACCATTGTGTTAAGGATAAACCTCCTTGTTGGTCGGAGGAGGCAAATTCCCCACAAGTTGTGGGGCACTAGGGTTATTAGACACTCCTAGAGATGTCGGCTCTAGTAAGTAATTGTTAAGTGAGGCTGACATGTTGGAGTGGGTTTCAAGTGAATGAAAGAATATAAATAAAGAGTGAGCATCTCTATTTATCACACACACACTCACTCATTGGGGCGCATGAGTGAGAGGAGAAGTTGTTGGATCAGAGAGAGAGACTCGTGCTATCGGGAGATCATCTTTATGTTTTCAGGTTTTACCTTTGCTGTTGATTCTATCTCTGAGGAAGTTGCAGGGATTTATCCTTTATGGTTTCCCCAAGGAAAATTATTTGTGTCTCTTGTCTCTCATGTTTTCATGCTGTGCATGTTATTCTCTCAGTTAAAAGATCCTAAGATCATAATGCTAGCTTGAAAGATAAAAATCTAACACACATTGGACACCTCAAATCAACAAGATCTAAATATTTTATATTTCAATTTGAGGTTCTCATTTTAAAATATGACTCACTATACTTAGCTTGAGGACAAGATTGGAGGGGATGATAACTTCTGGGCATGGAAGTACATAATCTCCCTGATCCTTGAAGATATTGATTTGGAGAAGTTCCAGAACTAGAGGGAGATGAGGCTAAGGCTTCTCATAAGAGGAGGATGGATAAGGACAAGAGAATAATTGCATATTATATTAAGGATCACCTCATCCCCCATGTGTATTCATTCAAGACATCAAAGGAATTATATGATGCTTTGACAAAAATGTTCGAAGGGAAGAACATCAACCAAAAAATGAATTTGAGGAATCAGTTCAAGAATGTGAAGAGACAAAACTATGAGACTATATAGTATTACTTCAAAAGGGTTGGTCAAATCAAAGAACAACTTGAAGCAGTTGAATAGAATGTCAAAGAAGGAGAAATTGTAATGACTACCTTGAATGGTTTCCCTAGATCATGGGACTCATTCATTCAAGGAATCTGTGCAAGGAGGTTGATCTCTTTCCTCATACTCAGAGAAGAATGTGCACAAGAATAAGCTCGAATCATAACAAGAGAGGAGAATATGGGAGAAATTGAATATCAATCTCTCACAGTTCACACTAGAAAGAACTTCAAGAAGAAGGAGAAGAAGGAGAAGAAGGAGAAATTTCATCACAAAAAGAAGAAGGACAAGAAACAAAAGAAGACCAAGAGAGACCCTTGCAATGTTTGATGATATACTTGTGACGAAAAGGGACATTTTGCAAGAGATTGTCCCATCAGGAAAAATATACATGATTCAAATGAAGATTATGTGCTAATCTTATAACTCACTATCGCTATCTCACACGAAAGCAATGATTGGATTGTGGATAGTGGAGCTTCTAAACACATGATGGGATACAAGGAATAATTCATTAATATGTATGAATATGAGTCACCACACAAGGTGAAACTTGGGGATGATTATAATACCCCATAAAAGGGAGTGGAGAAGCTTCATAAAAGCCAGACTCTGAGAAATCCTTAAATATAAAGGATGTTCTATACGTTCCAAGTTTGAAGAAGAATCTTCTCTCCATATTTGCACTAGATGCAAAGGGTGTGAGAGTTGCATTTGTTGATGCCTGAGTTATGATGTGGACAAAAAGGAAGAAAATAAATGATGCAACAATGATTGGAGAATAAGATAGAGGCTTGTACAAGCTAAAGGGACATCCTGAAAAAGAACTGGTTCATGAGTCAATTGAACCAAGTGAACTATGGCACTGAAGGCTTGCACACCTACAATACAGATTACTACCGATTGCAATGAAAATAGTCTTCGGACTTCCTGAGATCTAGGAAAAGTATGAAGGCATTTGCAAAGGACGTGCATAAGGAAAGAATGCGAAGAATACTTTTCCTAGCAGTGAGAGCAAGGCCAAAGGAATACTCGAGATAATACACTCAGATGTATGTGGACCCATGTCTTCTAGCTCATTAAGAGGGTATGTGTACTGTGTTTCCTTTATAGACGATTTCTCACGTAAAACTTGGATATATTTCTTGAAAGGGAAAAATAAATTTTTTAGTAAGTTAAAGGAATATAAAGCCAAGAACCGATGAAGTCTCTAGAATAAGATAATGATGAAGAAATCACCTTAAAATAATTCAAGGAACTCTGCAGAGAGTCTAGAATTAAGAGGGAGTTGAGCACTCCATACAATCCTCAATAGAATGGGGTTGTGTAATGAAATAATTGAATCATCATGGAAGAAAAAAAATCAATGCTGCATGACTAGGATATTTCTATGCACCTTTCGGTGGAGGAAGCAAGGACAACTATGTATGTACAGAACCACACTCCTCATCGAGTACTTGACAACAATAATCCTAAAAAGGATTTATCAGGATAGAAACCAGAAGTAAGCCATTTGAGAATATTTGGATTCTCGATGTTCATACATATCCCAAAGGAGAAAAGGGATAAGCTTGATCCTTCAAGGAGGAAGGGTATATTCGTACGATACAATGATACATCAAAGGCCTACCAACTATACTTCCTAGTATTCAAGAATATCGACATTAGTAGAGACGTAATCTTTGATGAAGAATTGGAATACTTCATATCCAAAAGGACACCTGATCAAGAGATTAAGGAACATGAAGAGATGAGATCCCGAGATATGGAAATCATAGAATCAATTCTAGAAGATCATGAATATCATGATATTGTAGAACCAGAAGAACTGGTAGAGACAATCCTCAAGAAGGACTCCCATAAGAGGAAACCAACATGGGCACGTGAGCTCATACGATAAGCAGAAATGTATGACTCTCCAAAAGGAATACATAGAGAGAAAAGGAAAATCCCTACAATATCTATGTGGCCCTACTGTGTGACATCATTGATAGAGAACCTTCCACCTATGAAGAGGTTGTAGAAAAGAAAGAATGGAAGGATGCTATAATCGAGGAATATTAGTTGATCATGAAGAATGGTGTATGGGAGATAGTTTCGAGAACAGAAAATAAGTCTATCGTGACTTCAAAGTGGATCTATAATATCAAGAATGCTACAGATGGAAACATCGATAAATACAAGGCAAGGTTTGTAGCACGAGGCTTCTCATATAAAGAAGGCACAGACTACGAAGAGACATTTGCACCCATGGTGAGGTACACTTCCATTAGGACCATAATTACATTGGCATCAGTTATGAAATAGAAAATACACCAAATGGATTTCAAGACAAATTTATTGAATGGTGTAGTTGAGGAGGAAGTGTACTTGGAAAAACCACTAGGATTCGAGACACATGACAGGAAGACCCATGTGTGCAAATTGAAGAAGGCCTTGTATGGATTGAAACTGACACCAAGGACATGGCATGCCAGGATGGATGGCTTCCTGATGAGCCTAGGATTTGGCAAGAGTAAAGAGGATTCCAACCTTCAAGGTTGAAGACATAAGACCACTGATGCTCCTTCTATATGTTGATGACTTTCTTCTAACAAGTGAACATGAACTCATTAAAGATGAAAGGAGGAGAATTGCTACATATTTCAAGATGGAATACCTAGGTATGATGCACTAATTATTAGGCATGGAGGTGTGGTAGAGTGCATATGTGATCTTACTTGGTTAAGGAAAGTATGCAGTGGATATTCTGAAGAGATTCAGAATGTTGGACTGCAAGGAAATAACCACACATATGGCATCTAACTTGAATCTTCTGAGTGATGCTTCATCTGAGACGGTTGATGCCACGTTGTATTGTCAGATGATTGGATCAATGATGTACATGACGGATACAAGACTAGATATCTGCTTTGCAGTGAACACCCTGATCCAATTATTGGTGGATTTGAGACATGTTCACCTGATAGTTGAAAAGCATGTACAGAGGTACCTACAAGGTATAGTGGATTATGGGCTCAAATATGATGTGAATTAGAAGATTAGCATATATAGTTATGTTGATTCATATTGGGTAGGTAGCACCACTAATAGGAAGAGTGATTTAGGTTGCTGCTTCAGTTTGGGATCTGCCATGATCTCCTGGTTCAATAGGAAGCAATCATGTGTGGCACTGAGTAAAACCGAGGTAGAGTATGTTTCTACTTGCTTGGCTAGTTGCGAGGGAGTGTGGCTATGAAAGCTACTTTATAACTTATTTGAATTCTTGTTGGTTGTGACTTGTATCTTCTACGAGAATCATATTTGTGTGAAGCTTTAAGAAAACCTTGTGGTCCATGACAAGTTGAAGCACATCGAGATAAAGCTCCACTATATCAGGGATATGGTGCAAAGAGGAGTAGTGAAGCTCCGGTACATGGCAACGAACGAGCAAATAGACGATGTGTTAACCAAGCCTCTATCTAGAGTGAAGTTCAAGTACTTCATAGAAAGACTTGGTGTGATCCAGAACAAGAACCCTTGAAAGAGGGAGTGATGTGCTTTAGCATAGTTAGAGAGACATGTTATCTTAGTGTAAAATCCTAGTGAAGATTGTAGGTTTCTCAGACATAATTAATCCTATAGGTTGTCCTTGGATGTAATAAGTCTTGGCGAAGCTCGCAGGTTATCCTTGGATGTAATCAGTCCTAATATGATTCTATGCTAGAAATAACAGTTGCATAATATCTCACATGGGAAATGAGACAGGTTTTCTGAACAGGAAAAATCCCGGTGAAGCAGGATGCTCAGACGTAATCAGTCCTATAGGTTGTCCTCGGATGTAATAATCCCTAGAGAATATCACAAGTTATCCTTGGACGTAATCAGTCCCGAGACAGGTTATTCGAGTGTAAATATGAGCCCTAGTGTGGTTTGCAGGTCACTTGATTGTAATAAGTCCTATGGGTTGTTCAAGTACAAAAAGAGCTCTGGTGTGGTATGTAGGTTACTCAGATGTAATACAACCTGAAGGTTGTTTGAACAAAAAAGATCTTGGATGCAGGTTGTTCATATGTAATAAGTCCTTGAGGTTGACCTAGAACTTAAAATTCATGATGTAGTAGGTGTTTTGGTTGTAATAATTACTTACATATTTATCTATATATGTATGTGTTCCCATTTTGAGATGATAAGGTCACGAAGCATGTGAGGTGCACCTAGGAGGTTCTCCTTTACTAGTATAATGTGGGTTGACCATGGATGATCTGTGTGCTTTGTTTCTTTTTGTCCAGGACAAAAGAGATGATCTTGATACGACACAATAAGGGTAGAAGACACAAGATATTGCTGTGGAAATATAAAGAAGGTCCTGGACAGTCTCTACAAAATGGATTCCTCGATATGTGGTGAATACCTAGATGAGGACTGGGCCTACACCCAACTTGAAAGAGGAATGGCTCTGTAGAAACTTCCAATGACAGATAGTACCATTTGATGATCGATAATAAGATGATGATGGAAGCAACCATGATGACGACCCTATGACTTCATGATGAATACTTGACCAGATATGTGGATGACTATGTAAGAGAGAGAATACCTTCCTAGTTAAGAGGGAGTGTTGATGTATTTATAGCTTCATAAGATATTCTGATGTATATTATCATTATATGTTATTGTACCCCCATTTGATATGTGTTTTCCTCCTTGTGGGATGTCTTTATTGTGTCTATACCTTGAGGCCGTACAACCCCAGTTGTAAGTTAGGGCAATAGTCCCTAGTGTAACATCATGTAATTTGTATTTGGAGTCTCTCTAGGAGAATTTGGGCATGTTAGGGAACCAAGTCGGTCCCAGTCATGTAAATGGTCAGTCACTTGAAAGGTATAAATAGGGAGGTACTCTCCCTCATTTATAAACACCTCACACTCTCAAGTTTGCATGAGAGAGAGAGAGAAAAACAAGGGAGGAGAGATATATAACTGCTGAATATTTCTTATTATTGGTTTTGATCATCTTATGATAAAGTCTTTGTGGTTGTACTATTCCAAGGAATTTTGTGGGGCTTTATTCTTTATGGTTTCCTTGGTGAAAATATTTGTGTCTTGTGTATCTCACAACAAGATTTGAACCCAAAATCAGATGACAATGACGAAAAATATTGTTTTGTCGGATTTCAATTGGAATTACGAATTTTGATTTTTTTTGAAATGATAGAATTAGTTGTCGGATTTTCAACTTAAATTTATATTGTTGGATTTTGGACACTGAAGTAATCGTATTTTTGAACCCACTTGCATCATATTTTTGACCCCTATGTTGTCATATTTTTGACAACACACTCGTCGAATATGCGACCTAAGTTCGTTATATTTGTGACGTATTTGGCATATTTTTTGTAACGGTAACTAGGCTCTTTGCAACGGTAACTAGGTTAATATATTTGGTTATTCGATGACTGTTGAATTTGAAAATATATAATTATAGAAACATTCCGACATGTTTTCTATAGAAGCGACGGACGGTTTGCGGAAATTATTTTATTCCTCGATGGATGGTTTGAGGAATTGTTTTAGTCTTCGACGAATGGTTTGCAGAATCATTTTATTTTTCGACGGAATGTTTGTGGACATCATTTTATTCTTCGATAGATGGTTTGTAGAAATTATTTTATTCTTCAAAAAACCACTATTTGCGGAAATAGTGATGTGTGGACCTTGATTTTTTAAGACTGTAGATAGTCTTCATTCAAACTTTTTGTGACAAAATGTCAAATAGAAATATTCCTGATCAAAACGAACAAAATCGACAATTGCTTGCTATACTGTGGGATGCAGTGAAAAGAAGGGGCGATGGAAAATGTTCAGTGTCCATGTAGTCAATATAGGGAATTTAAGAGGAGAAGAATATTGATCACAACAGCCACACAACATTGCAGGGAACATGGACATGCTGAGGGGGGGAATAAATATCGTCCATTTGTAAGTTTAACATTATAAAGTTTTTTATATTTTTTGCTTTGGTAAATGTATGTATTATTTTAATATTTCCTATATTAACTTATATCTATTTATGTATATATGTAATTATAAAGGAAAGACATCCTACGACATATCGTCCAGAGGAAGTCCTTTCAGAACAAGTACCAAAGGAACATGGAGCTATGCTTAATGGAGAACAAGTTAATGATCCTATTGAACAAGATGATCATACTGATAACGTAGTTGAAGATGATGGTACAAATACATTGATCCATGATTCATTTAATGTTAGAATGGATGATGATGATAACGATGATCATGAAAATATTGATGACTTTGATGATGTTCACGATATACCTATTCTTGAGAAGGCATAAGAACCCCTTTATGAAGGCTCCGACACAAATATTCTCTCTGCTATATTGTTGATAAATGAACTTGAAGGTTATGAATGGTATTTCAAGCATATCAATCACACGGATGTTAAGGTATGTAAAATAATCCATCACATATATATGATTGTGATAAATGTTATCTTTATTCCTCTAATAACTGTATTGTTAATTCATAATTCAAATTAATATGGATGAGATGAGTTTTATTGATATTATTTATATATTATATTAACACTATTTTAATTTTAATTTGATGCAGCTTGATAGCTGAATGTTTGTTACCACCATCAAATATTTTACCTCACACATATCGATATTTATCTACCATCATGAAAGAGATTGGAATGCATTATGAAGCAATTCATGCATGCCCCGATGACCATGTTATATATTATAATCAACATGAATTTGCAACAGAATGTCTAGAATATCATATAAGTAGATATCAAATAGATCAAGTAACAAAAAAGGTGCCTCTCAAGGTTATTCATTATATTCCCATCATTCCGCGTTTGCAACGACTGTTCAGATGCAAAAACATAGCGCACTGTTATGGATTACCATGCAAGGAACATAATTCAAGATGACGTTATTCGAATGCCTGCAGATGGTTCTGCATTTAGAGATATGGAGGAAAAGTGACCTCACTTGAAAGAAGAACCTTGTAATTTTATGATTTCTTTGGCAGCAGATGGTTTTAATCCATTTGAAAAGATGATATTCGCTTACACGGTGTGGCCTATTTTTGTTATCAACAATAAAATTCCTCCATGGTTGTCAATAAAGAGGGAGCACATAATGTTGTCGATGATTATTCCAGGTATATTGTGTCTACAATTGTTTTATTTTTAATGTAGTTGTGGCATATCATTTGTCGTATTTTGTTTCCTAATGTCATATATATATATATATATATATATTATTTTACTCATGTGCATGGTTTATATATCTTAATGGTTCTCATAATTTTATATTTTATATGTACTTCAAATCAATTAGGTTAGTTCCAAGTTAAAGATATGAATGTATATATCGAACCTCTTATAGATGAGATACTAAAGTTATGGAATGGAATTAGTATGTATGACGTATCTAGACCAATACGACAAATAAAATTTCAATTCAATGCAATTCTTGTATAGACAATACACGGTGCCCTAGATTTAAGCCATTTTTGTGGTTTGTATTTTTAAGTTCCACTTTAATTGCATTTAAATTTATGAAATAGTTAATATAATACTATGCACACATGTTTTTATAAATATTCCATTCATTTTATATATAATTATAATTGACATGTATATTCCATATCTATATGTAGGTCTTCAAACAAAGGGAAAATTTGCATGTCCAGTTTGTGGTCCTAAGATCAATTCTCGTTGGTCAAAAAACCTAAGAAAGGAGGTGTTTGATGACTATAGGAACTTCCTGTCTAAGAATCATAGGTATCGAACAACCAAAAAAATCTATTCAATGGGAAGCAGGAGACTGCATTAAAACCATAGAGAATGATACCTCACATTTAGAAGTTGCAATATAATAGAAATCGTCAAGATGGTACATATGGATCATCGTATATGAATTGATATGTATTTTTTTTATTGTTTGTTGTTTATTGTAGTGACAATAATTTATTTCTGCAATTTCTTTATAAACTATGATTCATGATGTCCATTGTGATCATGAAGGCATTATTGGGATTCCACGAGGAATGAGAAGTTATCCTAAACAATTCAACAGGTTTCCCTACTATGAGAACCTACAAATCTCTTATCTATTTGATACAATGCATATTGGAGGGAATGTGACTCAAACATTATGGAGAATATTGGATCTAAGGAGCGACAAAGAAAAAATTGTCAAAATTTGAAAAGACATTCAAGAAGGAAACCATGCAATGAAAGGCGTCATTCAATTTCATAACAATGGAGACAAAATTAATATAAACTCACTTCCATGGATGTTAATGGAGCATCAAAGCAATGTTGTAAAATAAGTCATGCGGAAAATTAAATTTCCCACTGGTTTTTGTGCGAACATGAAGAATATCATAACAAAGAAAGGTGATTTTGCGAGGGTGAAAACACATGATTGGCATGTCTTCATGAAGGTAATTATTATGGTATTATTATTTTTTAATTCTAGTCCATATTGTTGTTATTTTGTTTGTCTACAATTTGTTTAAAAAATGATGTGGTTCATATATTGTTACAGTATGTTCTACCTCTCTCTCTCCCGGACAACTTTGACAACAATGTCAAACAAGTTATATATAATCTTGGGAAATACATGAGGTAACTAGCGATTTTTTTGCATGTGCTTAGTGTTTTTTTAATTCATCGTAGAGCTTATATTTTTTTTTTGTGCACTAATTGATGTTATGTAATTAAATGTTTTTTTTGTTAAATATCGGTATTGGTTTGCGTAACTTGTAGATGGTTGTCATCTAAGGAAATCCATAAAGAAGATATAAAGTATTGGAGCAGAGAAATTCCTCATCTCATGTGTGAAATGCAGAAGCATCTACCTTCAACATTTTTCAATGCACAGGAACACTACCTCATACACAAAGTTAAGGAGATTGAATTGTGTGGACCTGTGCACTCAAGGTCCAGGTGGATGGTTGAGAGGCACTTGAAATTTATGAAGGGTTTGGTTAGACAACAAGCACGTGCTGAGGTTTCTATGATGGAGGGATATATGGTATACCAAAACATGTTTTATGTTAGTGAATATCTTCCTAATTTAGTGTCAAATCTCAATTTATGTCGCATTTGTGATCCATACTCCAATAACAATTTTGAAGGGGAGTACCTGAAGGGGAAAGGTAGATAGAGGAAGGTGAAAGGTAATTATTATCTAGTGGATGTTAATTAATATAATACACTTGAATATTGAATTATATGTATATATATCATACATATTCTATTTTTTATATTCAATATATTGCATCAATTAATAGCGTATACTTTGTTAAGATAATTTACATTTGTATTGAATTTTAATTTTGATTGTCATCAAGTAGTTGGTTGAGAGTGGGATGCAATTCATTTCTACATCACAAACAATATTGATTGTATGAAGGTATGGATTGAATTATGCGAACAATATATTCATGGAAAATCATTGGAAGGTGTGGCTTTATTGGTTAAAGCAGCACATCGCAATGGAGATACCAATCTTACAAAAAGGGAAATTGATTTAGCATATGGTTTAAAAGATAAGAAGGCAAGCATATTAATAAACCACTCTACTTTTTTGTTTCAAATTAAATATTGATGTACACGTTGATTTTTTCCATGTATGGCATAAACATGCACTTAATCATAAATATTGAAACATTATGTAATCTTTTTGTGAATGTATTGTTGTAGGTAAAACACCATAAGGCTATGGTGTGCAATGGTTGTAGATATTGCATCAAAAAGTTGGATGAAACGAAGAAACCATCAGATTGTGGGATATATGCAGTCTTTGAGGTGACCAACGCTTCCTCTAGAAGTGACAGACATCTAGAAATCTTAGAAAATCGATACTATGGGTATTTGGAAGATATTATTTGGTGTGACTTTAAATCCTTCAAGGTAGTTATGTTCGTTGTCAAATGGTACAGGTTACGATTGAATCAACATGATCCCTAGAGAACTATTATTGAACACGATAATGGATATACCATGGTAAATACAAGGTTGCTTGAGCCAGGAAAAGAGCCCTATGTTCTTCCAAGCCAATGGGAGCATATTATTTACTATGAGGTTCCAGGTAAAGTGGGTTGGTCATTTGTTGTGAGACACGATCCAAGGGGAAGGCCGATAAAATATAACCTAGAGGAAGGTAATGAAGAGGGCTTGGAAGAAGAAAACGATGATGAAGATCATGATAAACATGAGTTATATGATCATGTTCTAAAAGAAGATGCCAAAGAATTAGTTGAATCAGATGATGTAGCAGACGATTCCCATGAAGATGATATTGACGATGACATGATGATCGTAACTGACTTAGATGACGATGATGATATGGCCGATCCTTACAATGTTGACTCTAGATCGGATGATACAGATGGTGAAGTCTATTAAAGTGTATGAGGTACGCAGTAATATATCTACTCTATATATTTTGATTGAATCTTGTGATAGAAATATTGAATTTTATTGGTACTCAAAATTCAATAATTTTAGAAATATTATTTTATCTTATTTGTTTTAAAAAGAGTAACTAAAATTAATGATATTATATTACAGAGAGAATAAAATATGAGGCTAAAAGAATCAGTGACAAGTATCCAAATCACATACCTGTAAGATCCAAATCTTGTTATGTAAATAAGTTACTTTTTGATAATTGAATTTTTAAATATTTGACTATTATTATATAATTTGATTTGAAAAAGAAATTAATTTTATCAAATAGAAGATACAAATAATAATTCAATTTGACTGTAGTTGAATAGATCATCATTTTGGATTTGCATATATACGATTCCAACAGATTTTATAGTGAGACAGTTTGTACATATGATACACAAGAGAATAAATGTAGGTGTAGAGAAAGAAATATTTATTTTTGTGAACAATGTGCTTCCACCTACTGGTAAGTTAAATCTTATCAATTTTAATTTGATGTTCAACTTTGCAGCTAATATTGTTTTGCATTTTTTTTTCAATACTTAAGTCCACCATATTTCAATACTGACGACATAGACACAAATATGCATATATCCACCATATTTCAATAATTATGAGATGGTGATTGAGTATTGATGTTTGTTCTTTGTGGAATTTCAAAGATCTCTAAAATTAATCGCAATCCAAATAACTATCAGTTCAATGTTACATTTTAATCATACTCAATTATTTATCCTTTCAATCAATTTAAGGATTTTGGTGTGAATCAAGGTGGTTGTTAACATAATTTAAATTTGTCCTCTTAAAATCAACATCATCATCGTCATTGTCAGCATCATAATATTCATCGTCATGATAACTAACATCATCATAATCATCGTCATCATTATTGTCATCATAATCATCATAATCATAATCATTGTCAACTTCATCGTCATCTTCATCCTCAAACATGATTGACACTAACAATTCTGACAACAAAACCATACCTTTATATTAATTAATGTTCTACGCGGGGCCAATGTTGAAATTTTACATATATATGTGCTGGCTTGGTATGAAATTTGACATGGTTAGACTAGATGCATGCATTGACGGTGTGGGAGGGTTTCTAGAATCAAACATCAACATCATCATCATCATCATCATCATCGTCATCTTTGTCATTATCATCATTTTCATCATGATCATCATGATGACTGACACTAACAATTCGAGTAGCAAAAACCATATCTATAGATTAATTAATGTGCTACATGGGGCCAACATTGAAATTATATATATATGTGTGTGTGTGTGTGTGTGTGTGTGGGCATTTTTTGAAATTTGGCATGGTTATTCTAGTTTCATGCATTGATGGTGTGGG
>LPNX010779120.1:362003-412003 GCA_001517045.1 Pseudotsuga menziesii | reverse complement strand
AAATAATCAAGGCCTGGAATCACAATATATCCCTCTAAAATGAATCTCTTGCATACATTTGGGATAGGGATGCCTGTAGGATGTTTTGCACATATATTCGGTGGGTCTTAGGGCCTTGACCATGATTACGGGAGGAGAATGATGTACTTAATGAATAAATTAATATTATAGGTATTAAGGGAAATGATAGATCCATTAAATCACCACTAGAAAACTCTATAAAGTACATTTTTCCTTGTGTGGAATATGGGTACGATTACAAGGTTTTGCACACAAGATATGGATCTATAGACTTTGGTAAAAAATGAAGCTTCTATGGCCCTAGTTTGCGAACTAGGCCCTTAACCACCATATAAATTTGGATCATTTTCCTTTGATGGGATATGGGTGTCATTAACACCTTTTCTATACTAGGCATGGTAGTTGGGGCCTTCGGCGTCGTTAATGAAAGAAAATAAGGGATGTAAGTTATAAATTGATTTTCTATGGTTCATAATACATTAAAAAATAACAAATAAAAAAAATACATAAAAAATAAAAAATAAAAAAAATAACACTCCCACACAACTGCACCTATTCACTTACCTGCACCTCAGCTCCTTCCAACGTGTTACAAAAATTACAGTCCAATACTTTGGAGTTGCCTCGTAGAGATGACTGTTACTTCGAGTTGATACTCCATGACTTGGGATTTGACTTCCGTGGGTGGTTCCTTCGTTGGATTGAGTATTGAAACTTCAACGAATCCATGGGTTACTTCACGAGTTCCTTCATTGCTCTACCGGTTTCCTTCATGGGTTCTTTCTTTGCTTTGCCGGTTTCCTTCATGGGTTGATTGACCCACCGTGGCTGGTTTCAGGACATCGTGACTAGTTTCATGAGTTTATTGACTGCAAAAATGTCTTTTGTAAGTACAATTTTCTATGTGAATTGAAAATTTATCCACATCAATTTTTTATGTCAATAATTAATTATTTCTTTTTATGGGGCATTTTCCCTCCATGGGAATTGAACTCCTGACTGCCACTTGAAGGAATAATAGATAAACCTCATAACCTTCTTGAATTATTTTCGTCCTGTTGAAGTCTAGTTAGCAGTAGGAAGCAATTTCTGACCATACATTTCGTATTGTATGAGTTTTGAGGGTTTTCTCGCAGAGATATGTAGATGTGAGATGAAATCAAAACCCTAGATCAAATTCCCTGAATCTGTTAACATGCCTTGATCCAATAATAAACATGTCCAAGGGGAAACAATCCTTGATCCTATAATATAAGCGTTGATAAATAGCCCCAAAGTACCAAAATATGCAGTGGATTATGGCCCTAATAGAATAATATTCCCAGCAGTGGAAAAAATAAACGGTAACCTTGGTTGAGTTGTTACATAGAGTGGAATAATTTTATTAATTTTACCAATACCGATATTATTGTTTCCCAGTAAAACATCCTCTCTCTATTGGCTGTGAAGTGTCTCGGCTAGTGTGACTATGTGTAACTACTGGGCATGATTGTGTCTTTGTTGGGAATAACTGAGTATCTATGCTAGTGTGACTGCTGGGCATGATTATGTCTCTGTTGCACATAACTGAGTGTCTCTACTGGGAATAATCGAGCATCTCTGTTGGGAATAACCGAGTGTCTCTGCTGGGAATAACCGAGTGTCTTTGCTAGTGTGACTGCGTCATTTTTGGGAATGACAGTGTCTCTGCTGGGCATAACTGAGTTTCTCTTCTAGTGTGACTATGTGTTACTACTAGGAATAATTGATTATGTCTTCTAGGGTGACTACAAAACAATCCTGCTAGTGTGACTATCGATTTCCTCCTTGCAATCTCAAGCATGCTAGGTTGTGCAATAACACAACCTTAAGGATGAAATTTCATAGGGAATAGATCCGGGAAACCTCAAGATTGAGGTGAAATTTCTGAGAGTTTCATTTCACGTAATCATTTCCATCTCTTTATTTTATCCTTCCTACAACCATTTCCTATCACAATATCTGATGGAGGTGTGTACCAGTTGCGATTGTGACTCGAACAACCTATTAAATTGTCTTGTGGAAATGATTGAGATTATTGTTAGTTGGGTTATTTGAATTCCTACCTTGTTTTCTCTTGGGCGTCCACATGGTCTGGTGAGTTGGCATTCCTTTGAGGATGTTCATTGTCTTCATTCCATTTCCTTAGTTTTCCTTTGATCTCCATAGGTCCTTCATTAATCACTCAGTTAGAGCTAGGGACTCTTCTATCCTGCAAAGTTTGGTCTTTGTTGTCTTCATCAGTTTAGGTTGATTCCTTGATAGTTCTCTCCCTCCCCAAGGTCTTGCCATTTTTTTTAGTAGGGTTCCACTCCGAAATCGGCATCAGTGCCAAAAATTAGTCAAAATATTTACATTTCATTCCAATTCTGGAATTCTGTTTGTTGATTGAGAATTGTAGAGGCTCTAATTCTATTAATCTAGATGGTTGATTGAGGAGGTTAAATAAACACTATAATAATGCAAAATAAGTGTTTAGGTTTGTGTATTCAAAATTTATTGGTACTTTAATTGCAATATGATTTAATGTTTTTTGGAGATGCTTTTAGGTGTTTTTTTTATTATAAGAAGTTTTTAAAGAGGAGCAAATATGTTTCAAATAAGATAATTTTTAAAGATAGCATTATATATAAAATTTTAATTATTTGAAAATATCATCTTTAATTTAATTTTGATGTATTTTAAAATAATAGTTTATTAATCTTAGTGAATTTTTGAAATAAAAGATTAATGATTGTTTTTAATAGACCAAAGTAATAAAGTTTTCAATAATTACAAATAATAAAATCAAGAAATAAAAAAATTTCAATTTAATTAATTAATCTATAGGTATGGGTTTTGCTGCTCAAATTGTTAGTGTCAGTCATGTTTAATAGCCCTTATTTGTTTCATAGGACATGTTATTGCAAAATTCATTAGAAACCAAATTATATATCATTTGATAGTCCATTATACCTTAGTGGCTGACAATGGAAGCTTGCTCATATCTACATAAATAAAGAGACTCCTAGCTAAGTATAACATCAAACATAAAGTTTTCCACACCCTACTATATACAGATAATGGGTAGGTTGAAGCCATATATGTTACATTACTATCCATCCTTAAACACACCGTTAATGCTTCTGGTGACCATTGGCAGACCAAGTTATATCCTACACTATGGGATTACAAAAATTTCATTATAATTTAAAAGGTCTCACTCAGTGGAGATTACATATATCCATGATGACCTACTCATTGGTATATAGATCTAAAGTTATGTTTCCCTAAGAGGTCTTAGTCCCATCACTTAGCATTGCACTACATGATGTTATACCTGACAAAGAGCTTGTCACCACACGTATGGTAGAGTTAGAGAGCCTAGATGAAAGGAATCTCAAGCATTGGAGCACATGCAGTAGTACCATAGTTACGTAGTTAGGGTGTGTAACAAAAAGGTGTTGCCTTAAACATTTACCAAGGGATATATGGTTTTATGTCAGAAATTTGAAGTCTAGGAATATAGTATTTCTAAGGACTAATCCAACCTCTAACTAAAGTCTACTACCTTGGAACTAAGACCCAACAATACTATAAATACACTTTAAGATACTTAATATTAGTATAACTACACCCATGCTAATAATTCCTCAAGATAATGATATCAATTCGTGGGTTATCCGACCTCTGTGAAGGAGACTTCGTCAGATTTCCGAGATCTATGTAGTGAAATTTGTCGTTGGATATCTATTAAATATGAAATATATGCTACACTACTGGTGACTTCAATTCATGGATTATATGAATTTAGGAATGTCTACAGGGAGCACAATATGAGTGTAGACTGTTTATCCAAGGAAGCACTGAATATGAAGGTTGGCCTCCTGTCCTTATCAGAACTTTTAGAAGGAGAAATAATTGAGGAAGGCATGCTACGAATCTTTTAAGAGCTTTTATTTATTTATGTGGCATACTCTATTTTGGTTCTTTTGAGTATGGGATACATTAGCATATTTCTTGTTTTAGCTGGGGATATAGATTTTGTTTGCATCCCCTAGGGGTGTGTTTTATCCACCCTCGATTCCTCCTTGGATAAGTTATTTGGGCTCCTTATGTTCTCCCCGTGGTATTGCTACTTCAGTCATATTGGGATTTTGGGTTCTGTCCCTCATGATTGGGAATGTTTTTTGATACTTATCTACACTCACATCTGGAATGACTTATTGTCAGGACTATGTACAAGTTACCTTTGATTCACTATTGAATATCAAGGAACACCTATTTTTCTTCATGAAAAAAGTTATAAAATATTAGCAAATGATTTTATTATATATCCCGAGATCCGTAAACTGGGTCTTTAATATTTTTGGTGAGGAAAAAAAAATTAAAAAAGCTAAACCTAAATTTTTTGACAAAAACGTGTTGGGTCATGAATTTACCCCTTTTTTCCCTACTCTGTTTCATTGTTTCTCTCTATTTTTGTCCCCATTTTGCAGATGAATTATTATCTTTCTCATACAAACAAGCATGGAAGTTCCAGGTATAAATCATCATTTATTATTTCATTTTATGCTTGGTTTTGCTTACAATTATGAATTTTACCTTTAATATGTGTTGATCTGTTAATGATTTGAAAGAAGGATTCAGAATCACCAGGTGGTGCAACTGCAACAAATCGTCATATCTAGAAGTTAATCCCACTTGGAATCAACTACCTTCTCAAATGACGCGGTCAACATTAATGCAGAAGGAATCTTGGATACTCCACACTTGCAACTAAAACTCCTTAAGAATCTTCCACAGTTTGCTGGGCATGTCAGTTCATGGAAAAACTCGAAGTAAAAGCCTATTTATTCCTGAGCTTATTTTATGCAAGGGGTTGATATATGTAACTGTCTTGATGTTTCGATATCCTGAATATCAAAGAATGTTCATGGATGCCCGAAATTGATGTAACAGAATAGCTTTGCTATTGTATAAGTATACAAAGGAAGGGAGATCCAAGGGTTAACAAATTGTAAGAGATATAGAAGAGTGATTGTAACTGTAACTGCAATTTTTATCAAATTGATAAAGGAGTGATGATTCTCAGTATTTCTCTACTGTAGACCTTGTAATATTTCAACAACATCTCTATTTGAAGCCTAGGTCCCACCTTCTAACAGAGTTGCTGGTAGTTTAGATGCATTAGTATTTTATTTATGTTTTTGTGTGGAATTTTAGTTTGATATATCCATATGGTTAGCTGCAAATACATTCATTCAATGATTGAATTATTTGGTTTTCCTTTGGCTTGGTGTAGGTGGTTTGGTGTGACAGTCGACTGTGCAGTTAATCTTTCCTTTTATGCAAGAAGTGTGTTAGTAGCTGTTACAGACTTGCTTAGCTCTTGTGTTGTGTGTGTTATTTATCTTTCTAGAGTTTTCCTAATTAGATAAGTCCTTTTCTTTGATAAAGTTTCTATTTGATTAATGAGTAGAGATATTTCTGATTTGGTAAATTAGACTTCCGTTTTCTGCAAAAGTAATTCTAGGTGGATTTCTCCTTAGATCATAAACCTTAAGATTAGAATGATAGGAAACATAAGTTCTTTTCAATTCCTAGATGGGTAGTGTTATTTTGATTTCTTACAGGGAGATGAGTTGGCTGAGCAGTAATTCAAATTGAGTGATTTTCATTTTACTTATCAAAAACTGAAAATGTTTATGCATATTCTTTGCTAATTTCCTTTGAAATAACAGACTTCCCTGGGTTGAAAATTAAATATTGAACACTCTTCTTGTTAAGTAATTAATGAGTATATAGAGTGCCCAAAATTTTGTCTCTGTTGCCGGGGAAGGTAATTGATAGGCATAGTTAGTAGTTGAATTTATTCAATTTATTTGGTAGGCCTGATTCTCAGGTGCAAGAGTGATAAGACGTAGTGAAGAGTTGCACATCCTTCAATAGGCCAAACGGGTTACTTACCCGGGGATCAAGTATGATTTTTAAGCTTGCATGATTTATAAGTTTGCATGAATACGAGAAGAACTCAATGAGATATTCCCAAAACCCCCCAAAATACTAACTTGGCAGGTGGAAGAGGTCATGGTTGCATCCCAATATTAGGGAGAAAGACATTCATTAATGAATTAGTTTTTAGGGTTAATTATTCTACTGGGGATTGAAATCAAGGACCATCATTTGTAATATTAAGAATCCCTGTTTCTCCTAGGATGGAAGCATCAATGTCAACTATGGAGAGAATAGTAGGAGATGCGACACCATCTGGTGTCCCTGTGGAAGGAACTCCAGGAGATAAGGGTAGTTCCGTGGGACTAGGTGGACCAGAGGAGGTCTATCATATCAATGGAGAGGAAGTTACAAAAAAGGAGTGGTTGTAGTTTCGACAATATTTTGAAGATCAGAAGAATTGGGAAAATCTAGAGGAAGAGGCAATCATGAATAATGGGCATCACCATGATGATCGTGAAGAAGAGGTGGGGGAAAACCATAACGATAATGGCGACCTCCAACATGAGGAGAAAGTCTCCATACTCCAATTCCCTATTCATAAACCATCTGGAAAGGCCCCCATGAAGAATATTTCACCCTCAATGTTACCTCACTTTCATGGGAAGTCCACATAGGATCTAGATGATTTCCTCTTTGAGTTCGACATTCTCTCTTGAAGTTATGACTACACCTCCAGTGAGTAGAAGCTGAAACTCTTTATTGCTACCTTGAAATATAATTCCCTACACTGGTTTATGAGCTTGGGTGACAAAACCGTCACAACTTGGGAGAAGATGAAACATGTGTTCCTTGGGAAGTACCAATAATATTGTAGGACGAAGGATAAGAGAGAAGATACTTTTAATATGGTGCAAAAAGATGATGAGAGTTTGGAGGATTTTGTGGAAAGGATTTTGTATAATGTGTAGAGGTCAGGTCAAACCACTATTGGAAGGGATGTCCTCAAGATCATTCTGCTGCGGGGAATAAGAGAAGATTGTTTGGACATGATTAACCTGTTAGGGAAGGGAGATATATCCAAGGATTCCTTTGACCATATTTTAGACTTATGTTAAAGATACTCCATGGGATCTTCCAGAAATAGCACAAAGGATCGAGATGTTTTCTCACGGGCACAAAATTCACCTGGAAGAGGAGATACCTATGCAGAGGTTGGTAATATCCTCAATAATTTTAAAACTAACATTATGAGTTCCATCTCTTCACAAATGGATTTCATGAGAGAAGAAAAGAAACAAGTGTTTGAAGATATGGTACTTGGGGTGTTCTTCCCTAAGTGTAGGAAGAAGCATCCACTGAAAGAATGTCCACTTGATAAGGTGGAGGTTTGTGGTCTGTGCGAATTGGAGCATGATACCAAATAATGTCCCTCACTTCCAAAATCCAAAGTAGTATTTCAAGCATCCACTGTAGACACGAAACATGCCTATTTTATTGCGCAGAAGAAGCCATGGAAACCATGGGTTCCAGGTATACACTCTCAGCCTACTCCTTTCAATTATTAGAATAATTCTAATAATAAATTTCCCTCACCATACTAATATCCCAATAAACAGTGGCACCAAAATTCACAACCTGCTTCACAATATCAGAACCCTTGGACTTCATGGGCACCACATCCAAACCAACAAGCTCCTTGGTCTTCGGGATGGAGAAATCCGTATCTAGGAAAGCAGTTTCCTCATAACTGACCATCCTATATGCAGTATCAATAGCCTCATCCGCAACTCCCAAATAACACTACACCAATGGGTACACCACTCCGTCCTCAGTTTCTTTCTCAACCTGGCCCCAATCCAAACAATAAGGCAGTGCAACAATTCGAAATTTCTAGCATGCCAGCTTACTCCATTTCCCGACTGTCTCCTTTGCAATAATTTACACCTACGATTGGGGAGGTTGGGGGAACCAATAGTCATTGAGGATGTTCCATCCTCCATGACTAATGAAGGAATGAATCCACCATTTGGAAATTCATTTAGTTCAATGACCCCCATCATTGAGGATGCTGAAATACCAGCTAAAACACCAGTTGAAACGTCGATTGAGATACATGATGAAACATCAGCTGAAACACTTGCAGGGACACGTACTAAAACAAAATTTACACGGTGTTAGAAAGAACCACTGTATCTGAAATTATTAGCCTTGCAAAAGGCCATGGAATAACCTAGTTTCAACCTCCTATGAGAGATGAAAAAACTTTATGTAAGAATTCCACTATTACAAGAACTACACGATGTACCCATTTATGCCAAAACTATTAGAGACTTGGTTGTAAAAAAACCAAGAAAGAAATCGAGAGACCCCCCTATGGTGCATGTGGTAGGAAAGTTATCTGAACTAATGATGGGAAAAGTCCAATTGGCCAAATAGGATGATCTAGGTAACCCCACTATCAAAGCATGCATCGGGAAGATTCAAATATCTAATGTTTTGGTTGAATTAGGCACATCAATAAATGTTATGACTATTAAGACCTTGAAACAATTAGGACTCGCTAATATTAGGCCTACCCCAGCCATACTTGAGATGTCTGACATATATACTATTAAACCAAAAGGAGTTATGGATGACCTAGTAGTATTAGTTGATTCACGGGAGTACCCTACAGACTTTGTTGTTTTACAACCTAAGTCACAGATGGAGGGACACCCATTGATCTTGGGAATACCATGGCTGGATACAACGGATGCATACATCATATGTACATCAGGCTCCATGACAATTTTTTATGGAAGTACGATTAAGAATCTGACTTTATATCCTCTAGATAAACCAAGCCTAGGCGCTGAAACTTCATTGTGGATTGATTTAGAGGAATAAGAAGATATTCAGCCTTTATTAACAATTGGGAGAGCCTTGACCTTTAAGACAAAAACTGAAGATGATACCATCTGTAATTTTATTAGTGAGCCCACATCTGTCACTAAAAGCATATCAGATCATGGATAGAACACTAAAAGAATGAGAACAAGAAGAATTCACAGAAGAAGACTTAGTCAGTAACACTGAATTGATTCTAGTAATTGATAATTCCAAGAGTGTTCTAGTAGAATTCAACTCAGGGAAAACATTGAACATCATCCCTAATCTCAAGGATGAAAAACTGGAATGCCTCGTTACACTGCTGAAACAACATACGAGGGATTTTGCATGGGAGTACATAGATATGAGAGGAATTCCCTCACCACTGTGCACCCATCATATTTACATTAAAAATGATTCAAATTCTGAACGACAACCTTAGCGCAAAATGAACCCAAACATGAGAGATATCGTGAAGGAGGAAATCCAAAAACTTTTAGAGGAAGGTTTTATTCACCCAATTTCAGACAACGAGTGGGTCTCTCCACTTGTGATCTATTGTAATCTCACAGATCACATAAGGCTACCAATAATACATACTAAAAAATACATACATAACAGAGACAAGAGACAAGAACTAATAGATTGAATAACAGATTATATTAGCATGAGAGGGTCCATACAATACAGAGAACTGGATCGAGTTCTCATCTGGCTCAACAACCTAATATATATGATTACAAAACAGTTACAAAATAAATACCTGTCGGTTTGGTGAACCGACATGACCTTAGGTGGCCAACCGAATCTCTAGTTTAGTCAGCTGACCGACTTAGTCGGCTGATCGACTTAGTCGGCTGATAGACTAAGTCGGCTATCGTTCAAGTCGACTTACCGACTTGCTCCTCCAGCATCTCCCCCATGAAAAAAATGTTTCTTCATCGCAAAGAAATAGGGAGGTACCAAAATTCTTCATGGGCTATGAAGTCTGATGTGCCTGGTCTTCATGGGCTGTGAAGTATGATGGTCGGTCTTTTCTGTACACGGACTTTGACAATTGCTGGGGCTATCATTGCTAGGTGATGTTGGAAATCTGTCCAACTTTGCAATATTTTATGGATGTCGATGGTGAGTGTCTTCAGAATTGATAAGATCGACATCTTCTCTTAAATGGAGACTTCAACTATTCTCTCCATGTCAGGACCCATAAACTAGTCCTTCTCCTTTGCAGTCTCGACAAGTCGTTTCATTTGCGAGTAGGTGATGTTGAATTTTTCCAAGTTGGGGATAGCTTGGTGCACCCACTGATGTGCTTCCCTCTCAAGTTTTTGCAGCTTGTATGTCTCAAGCACTATTTTTTCTTCTATCATGGTTCTGAGTTCTTCATCAGTGGTTTTCCTATTTTCAAGTTCTTGGATCCCTTGTCAGGTATGTCGAGTTTGCTGATAGACTTTCCCATAGTAAGCAGGCCAGTCTCGCAGTATTTCTTCAGTGATGACAGACTCATCCATGTGATCTTGTAGCACTTTATAAGCTTGAAAAAAGGCCGTGTGCAGCGCCATTAGGAGGCGGAAAGTTTCTTCTTTTTTCTCCTCCTTTGTTTCTTGAATCTGTGCTTGTAGTGCCAACACCATGCTTTCAAATAGCTGATACACTCTTTCGAGCAGTTTTTCAGTGTCAACCTCTATGGGTCTTGGAATTACTGATTGTGAAAGGTTTCTGCATTTGTTGAGGAACTCGACCTATTCTTCAACCTGTTCTTCGACCTTGTCATGTTGATGGGCATGATGTCGGTTGTCGAAGTGGTAATTTCCGGTCATAGTTTTCTACATGTATGGTATTATTTTTCTTTTTGGATTTTTAGATTTTTATAGCTTTTGGTTTAACCGTTATGGTCGTTATAGGATTTTTTTCTCACTATGCTTATTTCTAGTTTCTTTAGCGTTTTAGTCGGGCTCAATTAACGAGTTTCTGAAATACTATGCCTTGTAACATCTTTAGTCGGACTGATCCATTGGTATGTATCTCTTCAACAACATATTGTCCCATCCATTATGTATGGATCTTTTTAGGTTTACCTTTTACCTGACTATTGTATAGTAAAGCAAGATCTCCTACCGATAAGTTTTTGTTTTTGATGTTTCTGTCGTGCCATGCTTTCTATTGCATTTTATGGATTTCTTGATGTTGTATTGCCATTAGTCAGTGTTCTTCGAGTTTGATTAGTTTCCATAGTCAGTCCTTTCTTCCTTGTTCGACATCAACATGTAGGATCTCTGTGATAATAGGTGTCGGTTGTCAGAAGTGAAGTGGAACTATTGCTTCTTGTCCATAGACTAGTCGAAAAGGAGTTTGGTCGGTCGAGCATTTATATGATGTTTTTTATGCCCATAATAATGCAGGTATTTTCTTGTCCTAGTCGTCCTTATCAGCATTACTTATTTTGGTTAGTCCTCTTGTTAATGTTTTATTAAATGCTTCAATTGCTCCATTCGACCGAGGATGGTATGCTGTACTCCGACGGTGGTCGATTAGGGTTTTGATAGTTCTATTGATGAAGTGTGTTCCTTGGTCGCTAATTAGGGTTATAGGACATCCAAATCTGGTGATGATATTCTCATAGATAAACTTAGCAGCTATCTCACTAGAACATGTGTCGACTGGTTCGGCCTCTACCCATTTAGTTACATATTCGACTACAGTTATGATGTACCTTGCCCCTGTTCTTTTTGCTGGTATAGGGAATGGTCCTATGAATTCGATGGCCCAAATTTCGAATGTCAAACTTGGGTTTACTGATATCAAAGGCATTTCCATGCTAGGGAGAAGTCGACCTAGTCATTGACATCTGTCACATTGACTGACAAAATTTTTGCAATCTCTGTGAAGTGTCGGCCACCATAACCCTGACTGTTGGATTTTATTTGCAGTTGTGTCTGCTTGGAAATGTCCTCCTACAGGTCCATAATGTGCTTCATGCATAATGTTGTCTCATTGATGTTCTAGTACATAGCATCTGAGGATGTCATCTAATCCCATTTTGTATAAGAATCCATTTATAAGACTGTATGGTGTAGCCTTCATAGATACGATCTGCTTCTTCTTTGTACTCATTCCTTCTGGTGCTTGTCCATCTTCTAAAAATTGGGCTATTTCTTCTAATTCTACTAGGACTACTTCTATCCGAAATATATTTGCATTAGGTAAGTCATCTTGGACTCCTATCGGCTCTTCTCCTGTGTCGATTCAGGATAAATGGTCGGGACCGACATTTAACTTGCCTGGTCTGACAACAACTTCGAATTCAAATTCTTGGAATAATAGTAGCCATCGACAAATCCTTCCATGATGTAGTGGTTTATTGACGAGATATTTAAGTGCCCGATGGTCTGTATAGAATATAAATGGGTTAGCTAGAAGATAATGTCGATATTTTTGTAATGCAAAGACCATTCCTAATGCTTCTCTTTCTGTTGTCGAATAGTTTCTCTTAGCTTTGTTCAATTTTTTGCTACTATAACTATAGGATAATCCATTCCATCATCTCCTGGTTGAGTTAAGATTGCTCCTATTGCTAGGCCTGTTGCATCAATATGAACATGGAATTTGATCAACCAGTTTGTAAAACTTAGGATTGGTGCTTCAACTAGTTTTCTTTTTAATTTTTCAAATGATAGATGGCACTCTTTTGTCCAGTTGAACTCTTTATCTTCCCTTAATAGCTATTATAGTGCATAGGTCATATCTGAATAATAACTTATAAATTTTCTGTAATAACCTGTGTGGCCAAGTAGCACCCTAATTTGTTTTGGGTTTACTGGTGGTTTTAGGTCGAGGATAATTTTTATTTTTGCAAATTCAACCTTAATACCTTCCTTACAGATAATGTGCCCTAATAATATCCCTATGGGGGTCACAAATATGCATTTCCTGATGTTCAAGGATAGTTGAATTTGTCGACATCTCTCCAACATAAGCCTGAGCCATTTGCAATGATCTTTGAACATGGAATATATTGTCCAATCATCAAAGTATACTGCCATGGTCTTGTAAATATATTCTTGAAATGTTTTGACAACAATTCTAGAAAATACTGCAGGTGCATTCTTTAATTCAAAAGGCATAACCTTATAAGCAAATGAGCCAAATTCACATACAAAGGTTGTCTTTTTCTGGTCTTCTTTAGCTATTGGCACTTGGTTATAACCTGAGAATCCATTTGTAAATGAGTAGCATTCATGTCTTGCAACCTCATTTAAGATTTCATCTGCATAAGGAGTTGGAAATGGGTCTGTCAGTGTCACTTTATTTAGTTCTTTGAAGTCGACACAAATTCTTAGTTTGGTCAGATCATGTTTCTTAGGTTGTACAACCATTGGACTTAACCATTCTAATTGGCCAATAGGATAGATGCTGCCTGCTACAAGCATGTTATCAATTTTCTTTTTGACTATCTCTTTGTATTTGTGAGCTAGCTTATATGGCCTTTTCTTCATAGGTCGAACATCAGGTCTAGTGTCAATATTCATTTCTCCCATTTCATGGACTAAGCCTTTGAGGTCTTTATAATCTTTATCAAATACATCTTGGAACTATTTTAATAAGTTGACTATCTCTGTGGTCTACTCTTCACTCCAGTAGTCACCAATATTTTCCATTTTTGGTCGGTCATCATTTGAGATGTCGAATTCTCTAGTTTTAACTTTAGCATCTAGCCATTCTGGTGCTTTGGCTTCATTTATTGGTCGACTTCCTTCCTTAAACTATGAGAATGTGGCAGGGAAGTCTGTTGCAGTCATTCTGTCGGTATCCTGTTTGTCGGTTGTTTCAACTTTAAGGACCGTACGAATAGGTTTGGTTGTTTTGACATGGTTTGATTTCCATCTAAAGTTTTTCCCTTCTGTATTTTCATTTTCTAACTGTAGTCTTGTCGACTGTGGTATTCTCCCGGTTTGTATATTGTTGCATTTCATTGTCTATCGGTTATCTTTTAAGGGTTTGTTTTCTGTCGGTTGTATAAAGTGTTTAATCTGTTTTGTTGGTTCGACCAAGTTTTTATTTTGTGGTATAAAGTTAAAATCTTTAATGAAATTTTCTCTGAGTTCATGCCATAAGAATGTTTCACCTCTAGCTTCTTCCATTTTATACCATTTGTTTGGTAAGTCAGAGAGGGTTGATGGGAACAGGTGTGGTCATGCTCATTCATCCTTGTATCCAAGTTTTCTCCATTATTTTTCACATGTATTAATATGATCTTCTGGATTCTATCCTTGAGTGAATATAGGTATCTGATCCTGTTTGGTTAACATATTTCCTCCAAATCTTTCGACAAAGTAAGTCGAAGCTGATGTCCAGGTTTGCAATCTTGTCTGATGGGTATCCCACCATCGAGCAGCTTGGCCTGTAAAAGATTCTACTAGGCTTTGAAGTCGGCCATGGTCACCAATATTTTTGGAAACTTGTTCTACATGCATGACTGGTGATTCTCTTTCCTTGTATCTTGCTATTTTTGTAGTATTTACATTGGTAGGTTGTAAAGTAGGGTATTCCCTAATTTTCTTCTCAAATATTTTTGGGACAATGGACACTATGAAGCACTACTGGGTGGGATTTTTCTTCACTTTTTGAATAGTCCAACACCCTCTTGCTTGTGTTTCATAGTTCTTGATCTCCCAATCATATAATTCTGTGTCTGAATTATAATCGACTGAGTCTTGGTTTCCTAACTGAAGTTCTCCATAGATATTAGGTTCTGTATAATTTGCATTGTTTTGAATCTGGTAGAGTTGTCGAATGTTGACTTTTTCAACGATAGGTTCAGTCCAAGGTTCTCCTTGAGATGGATGAATAGGTACAATGACCTTTTGTCCATTTCCTTTTAAGTTTCTACGTTGTCGAGATTCCTTTTATAGTTGTGTCAACGTTTTTCTAGACTCCAATAGGTTCAATTAGGCCCTGGTTGACTAGTTTTAGGTATATGCCTGACTCATATAGTCGAGGTCTACCCATTTGTTCCCAAGTGACACGAGTCATGATGTTTACCTATGATCCAAAGTCGAGCACTACTTGTCGGACATGGTATCCTTCAATTTCCAGGTCGACAAGTGGGTCGACATCACCTTTATCTTTTTGATTTAAACTGCATATATTCTTTGTTTGTTTTTCGATATTGTTGTGGTTTATTTCATATAGCAAATCGATGAACTGAGATACTGAGTTGTCTTTTTGTAGGAGCTGTATTAATTCTTTTATTGTGTTATGTCGATTGTTGTTAGCTTGTTCTTGTCGTGCAAATTCTTTGAATACAATTGTTGCTTCTTTGTATGTTTTTTTTCTTTAAGTGGATTAAGGTAGACATTTTTCTCTTTTATTTTGCTGATTCTTGGGTTATCACTTCCTGTTTTTGTCCCTTGTTGGGTTACAATATGCAAATTTTTTGTGTTTATTACATCATTTTTTTTGCACACACGACAAGACATTAACATTTTTCTTTCTATTTATTTTTTTCAACATGGTAGGGAAATCCTCTAGTGAGTGATCCCCTACTCCACAATGAGTTAAAAATTTGAGGTCAGTTCTATCTTTATATGGACAGTATGCATACCGATGTCCCTCCTTACAACATGTAAAGCATTGGATGGGTCAATGTGGTCGTTTGTCTCAATTTCCAGAGAATCGACCTCGACCTTCGTAGCCTCCACGTCAGTTGTCATACCAGCGCTTGTATCTTTGGCCTTCATATATATGATTGTTCTGGTCGTTTGGTAAGTTGTTTTTCTCATTATTTTGTGCAACTGCAGTGGTCTGGTAGACTGCATGATAATTCTGTCGGTTCTTCAGGTTCAAATGGCAGTTAGTTGTGTTATGATTTTGAATTTCGCAGATTGCACACCAAGATGCCTTTTCATTCTTCATGTTGAATGGGAAATATTTTGTCGAGTGGTCTTGATGCTCTTGGAAAATGTCGCAAAAGCATTTCATCTGCATGAATTGAATGTCCTGTCGGTTGTATTCCTGTCGACAGTTGTCTTTGGAATGTCCGGCCGTCAAGCACTTTGTGCACCAGATATCCTGATTTTTGATGTTTAATTCCTTTAAAGACTTCTGTACACTCTCAAGCTGTTCTTCTAGTTTGTGATCAGTGGAGTATACTGGTATGTACTCATCCATTTCCACTTGGAGAGCTTTTGTAAGCGCATCTTCGTAAGACTTGAATATTTCCAGACTTATGTGTCAGTGGATTTTCTGAGATAAACCTCCAAGAAACCACTGGATTAATAATTGATCATCTATAACATAGTCCAGTTGGATAAGAAGGTCTTTCCATTGCTTATCATAATCACGGACAGTTTCTCCTGGCTTCGGCGATGTTGTTTTTAATTTTTTTGCTGCCAGATTTTTTGCATCTGGAGTTTTGAAAAATGATAGAAATTGCGCTTTGATCTCGGCTTTGGTTGCTCGAGGTTGTCTTTCAGAAAAGGTCATATACCAAGTTAATGCCCTTTTCCTCAAGGCATTGATGAACTATGCCATCTTCTTGTCTTCATCCGTAACTTGGTTAGCCTCCCAAGTCGACTCATAGACGAACCAGTGTCATCTGGGGTCCTCATCCCCCTCATATAGAGGAATGTGTGCTGACCCGTGACCCATGTCGGAGTCACTGTCACTACTTTCAGGAGGTGGTGGTGGTGGAGGTGGGGGTGGGGTTGGTGGGGGTAGTGGGGTTATTGGCTTATTATTCTCTACGGAACTATGGTCGACAAAACTCTCGTTCCCGTCAGTTGTCGATTCTTCTTTGACCAATAGTCAGCTAGTGTCGATTTCTTCTGTTGATGTCCCACTGCAACTATTTTTCCACAGTTCTGAATGTTTTGTGTCCTCCAAAGCTATATTTTGTAGGGGGGTACTCCTTCATGTGTCGATAAAAGTAAGTGGATACTTTAGTTGGAGGGTGCCGCTTGAAAGGTAACCCAATTTCCTTCTTCTGGTCAATGGATAATGAGGTGTCTTCCAGTGTATGTCTCATCATCTAGTCGAATCCATATACCAAAGTCACCAGCTCCTAGTTGGAGGTCCTCTTCAACAATAGTTTGTATCTAGGTACACGTATTCAATAAAGATAGATTTGTTCCTTCATGGGGAGCTCTTAATTGGAGAGATTCTGGTTGCTCTATCCACAATTATTCCTCCATAGGGGATGCCTCTTCTTCCACGCCTTCTTCTTATCGGCCATGACCCGACTCTGGCAGATTTCTTTCCTGGTCGGTCGTCCTAGTACTCCTTCCTCTATGCAGTGCTAAGGCTCTTTCTCTTCTTTCTTCCCTCCTTTGTTGTCTCTCTTCCCTCTCTATTTTTTGAATGTTTGACATACCTTTGTGTGTTACTATCTTCTTGATTTCCCTTTTGGTCACCTTCTCATTATTGGTGAATGGTATCTGCTTCTAGGTGGCTAGAATCCACTCCACTTTATCCCAACATATGACCAGCTATCCCCCATAGCCTACTCGACACTTTTAGAAAGCCTGGATAGTTTGGTCTACTTGCTTAGGAAGTATTCCCACTCCCTTTCTGCAATGAATTTTTCCCACCTCTTTTTCTTTTATGCCCAGTTAGGGTTTAATGGTGGTCCGTGAAGTGATGGATGAGGTTCGACAATATGACCCACTCCCTTCTCGATCAGGAATTTAAACAACAAGGTCGGTAAGGAACAAAGAAATTGCTCGGTGAGGTCTGTGTAAAATTTCTCCTTGACAGTTTCCACCGAAGTTCTGTCTTCTACTGCTTGCTCCTCGCAGAAGTCGTCAGCGATTTTTTTGAACCACTCCGACAAGTTTGTTCTTCCCCCTCGAATCAGTTTTTCTAGCAACTGTTGATCTTTAGTCCCTTCTGGATTTTTCATCCAGGAGTTTCTTCAGAGTTTGGGGCACTGATTCTACAAACTTATCATGTGTTTCTGTAAAGAATCTTACTTTTGCTTGTGCGGTCGTTAATCTGTATCTTCGTGCATAATTCTGCAAATAATTTGCAACTTTACGTTCCCACCAGTCCTTAATCTCCTATTATGATATCATATATTTTCATACATCTCATACATGTACTACCGGAAATGGAACCAATGTTGTAATCTCACAGATCACATAAGGTTACCAATAATACATACTAAAACATACATACATAATAGAGACAAGAGACACGAACTAATAGATTGAATAACAGATTATATTAGCATGAGAGGGTCCATACAATACAGAGAACTGAACCAAGTTCTCATCTGGCTCAACAGCTTAATATATATGATTAAAAAATAGTTACAAAATAACTACCTGTCGGTTCGGTGAACCGACACGACCTTAGGTGGCCGACCTAATCTCTAGTTTAGTCGGCCGACTGACTTAGTCGACTGATCGAATTAGTCGGCTGATCGACTAAGTCAGCTATTGTTGAAGTTGACTTACCGACTTTCTCCTCCAACATGATCATACCTAAAATGAACGGGAAATGGCAAGTCTGTGTATATTATAGGGAACTTAACAAAGCAACACAAAAGGGCCATTTCCCTTTTCCTTTCATCGATCAGGTTCTAGATACCATGTGTGGGAAACAATTCTTGTCTTTCCTGGATGGTTTCAATGGATACAACCAAATCCAGATTGCCCCTAAAGACTAGGATAAAACCACCTTCACCTATCCTTGGGGAACCTTTGCATACAGGGTGCTTCCTTTTGGGTTTTGCAATGCATCGACCACGTTTCAGCGGGTTGTAATTGGATTTTTCTATTAAATGGTGAACGATTATATGTAATTCTTTATGGATGAGTTCACTCCTTATGGCAACAATTTTGATGAAGCACTGGAAAACATGGAAAAAGTTCTAAAACACTATGAACAAACACACCTATCTCTGAGCACCAAAAAATTCCACATGATGATGAGTGAAGGTGTAGTTCTAGGACATTTTATCTCTATTGAAGGTATTCAGGTATATCCAGCCAAAATAAAGGTAATTTAAAATATTCATATCCCTAGGTCATAGAAAGAGGTAAGAAGTTTTCTTGGTCATGCTCGTTATTATAGGAAATTCATAGATTTTTTTCTAAATTGGCATCTCCTTTATTTACTTTACTAATGAAAGATGTCGAATTTGTGTGGACAGATGCATGCCATGCAACATTTTCAGAACTAAAGAAGAGGTTATCTACAACACCCATCTTGAGGGGGCCTAAGTTGGGTCCTTCCTTTTCATATTTCTTCCGACGCTTCAGACACATCCATTGGAGCAGTTTTGGGACAACAGATGGTCACATCATGTGCGCTATCTATTGTGTTAGTAAGAATTTGGCTCTTGTTGAGCTGAACTACATGGTAACAAAGAAAGAATTCCTTTCTATCATTTATGCCATCATTAAATTTAGACATTACATTACCGAATACTCTACATTTGTACATACTAACCACTCAACTATTAGATATTTGATGAACACACCCATTACTAATGCTAGAGTGACTAGGTGGTTGCTGTTACTCCAGGAATGTGAGATCACTATTGTTGACAGACTAGGGAAGGAGAAATTAGTTACAGATTTTATTTCTCAACTGACTAATAACAATGGTGATAAACCAGTCGAATATTCCTTCCCTGATGGACATTTATTTGCAGTTTTGGCCTTTTCCCCATGACACCTTGACATTGCCAATTACTTGGTTGCAGGAAGACTTCCATCGCACTTATCCAAACGAGAAAAGAGGAGAATTATAAAGCAAAGTGCGAGGTACTGCTGGATTGAAGGCCACTTCTTTTACACAGGACCTGATTTGGAAATCAGGCGGTGTGTGAGAGAGGATGAAATCCACAGTATGTTGAAGGCATGTCATAATGAGCCTTGTGGGGGGGATTTTGTTGATAAAAGGATAGACCATAAAGCATTAAGGATGGGCTATTTATGTCCAACTATAGTTTAGGATGTGAGAAAATATGTTTAGGCCCATGACAACAGCCAGAGAATGGGCCACCCAAATAGATTAGATGAAATGCCACTTCAGCCGCAGTTGGTGGTTGAACCCTTCGATAGATGGGCCCTAGATTTTGTAGGGCCTATCAACCCTCCATCAAGACAAAAATTTTACATTATGGTTTGCACTGACTATATGACCAAGTGGGTAGAAGCCGTGGCCTTGGTAAAGGCCGGAGGCCATGTTGTAATAGAATTTTTATATACAGATATATTCACCCGCTTTGGAGTACCCATGGAAGTTATGACAGGCGGAGGACCACATTTTGTGTCCCAAAATATGGAGGCCTTGTTTCATAAGTATTGCATTTAGCATCGAGTAACCTCTCCATATCATACACATGCCAGTGGGCAAGTGGAAAGCACAGACAAGGTGATCGATTCAATCCTCACAAAAACCGTGAAGAGTCATCGCAAGGATTGGGATGATAGGCTTCCAAAAGCATTATGGGCCTACCGTACAACATAGCGCAACTCTACATGATTCTCCCCATATGAACTAGTGTACGGTAAGAGTGTTGTTTTTCCTATTGAATTTGAAATTAAAACTCTGAGAACAACCATAGAGGTAAACCTAGATTTAACGGAGGCTCAGAAAAACTGTCTAGATCAATTGATTGAACTAGATGAAAAGCGCACCATTGATGTACATTACACAACCTTAATTCAACAACAACACTCCAACTGGCACGATATATTTATAAAGAAGAAGATATTTTGTGAAGGAGATTGGGATTTACTATATGATTCATGGTTTAAAAGGGATTTTAAAGGAAAGCTACACATGAGATGGTTGGGACCTTAAATAATAGATCAGGTATTTGAAAATGGAACCGTTCGGTTGACCACTATTGACAAAAATCAGACACCTCTGTTTGCAAATGGTCATCGATTACGACTTTGTCATAAACCTATCTCGAAGGATGCATTCATCTCACAGGTCACAACTAATCCAGACAGTCAACTGGTATAGGATCAGGTTTGTTCCCATGTTTCTAAAACTTTATAAGTCTGCTGTGAATTCCATAAAATATGTATATAAATAAAATTGTTTAATTTTCGCTATGTATTTTCCCCCCTTTTTTAGCTATGATTGGGTGTGTTTTTTTCTGAGAATTGTGAACATGTATTCGTGAGAAGATTCAAGAAGAAGAAGTAGATGCGATGGTCCAAGCAATTGCAGAACCATGGACATTCCTTCTTCATTTGATGTGACTCCTTGAAAGAATGTATGGATAAGATTGCATATCTTTGACGAGAAATTTACCATTTCTCATATTTTTACCAAGCCCTGTCAAATTTTTTTTAGCAGAAATTATGTGAAGTTCTTATATTTTATCCCATTGCAACTCCACTATTTTTGTCCAAAATCTGTTGCAACTCTGCTATTTTTGGCCAAACTTCGCTGTTTTTGGCCAAACTTTGCCGCAACTCCGCTAATTTTTCTGTATTTTTTGGCCAAATTTCACTGCAACTCCGTTATTTTTCCCACTAAATTTGACCATTGTCCGCTACAACTCTGCCACTTTTCCATCAAAGTTGGATATTTTGCACTACAACTCTGCGATTTTTCCACCAACATTTTCCTTAACTCCGCTGGTATTGTTGCTGAAAATATCATGAAAAATACACCGAATTTGGGGCATATTTCCAACTAAATCTTATTGTTTCATGATGATATATTTTACACTCTTTCCACACATTTGAGAAATCAACGCTGATATGAACATGATCCACCTGATTAATGATTACTGATAGATTTATACTCAATTGCGTGTGTGAAATTATCTCCCTCGTGATTACTTGGCATCGAAATTTCAAATCATACTGGGGAATTGGAGGCTCGAGTAACAATGAACACATATGGATTCTGATTGTAAGTATAATCAAGCATTAAATGATGTAATAATATTGATTATACCTTTTCAAGTCTTGACAGTACTCCATAATCAATTAATATTCCTTTCAAAATCATACCTCCTGTACTTTCAAACAATTGTCGCCCTATCTCCAATAATCTGTAACACATCCTATTTCTAATTTCGCCAAGAAATTCAAAACACCCATCCGAACCCCTGCTATCTGGTGTCTGTGTTCAATTGCTGCAACTTAAACAAATGATTCTATTGGTTACTATACCCACGTATCATAGCTAGTAAAGAAAACAAATTATGGGTTCGCCAATCAGGTATGAACCTAGCAATATAGACGCTATGTCTGCAAACAGAGAAGTCTTTGACATTTTTTGCGAAGCTGGTTGGATTGGATATTTCGAGAGGTTGAATGGATTCCATGAGGAAAAAACACTCCAGTTCACTCTTAATGTGACTAGAGAATACCCATATATCAGAGGGTTGAGGATAGATGCATTAGAAAAGGATGTAGCAGAGGTCACAGGATTTCCTCGGACTAGAGAACATTGGTTATTCCAAAAGAGGCACAATTTTAGAGCAGTCGAAGAATTTATAGCACCAGGGGAGAAAGTGCAGAAAAGGGCTAGAGGAGTGGCATTGGAGACATTTCCCAGACCATGGGACCAAGTCATGACCTTCCTGAAGGGTACATTACTAGTGAGGGAAGATTTAAGGTTGTTTACATTTATGATTTGGTCCTATTGCCTCACTTACACCATCAAAGACTTATAAATATGCCATTTGTCTTTCACAAACCATGTAAAACATGGCACATTATGCTAAGAACTCCAAACACCCACTCTCTTCTCTCACAAATCATGGGTTGATTAAATTATTGGTGCAAGGATGTTTGGCACAAAATAATTTAACATGGGAATAGTTTTTTGGAGCTGCGGTGCATCAAGCATTTGCAGTAGCACACATTGGGGATAAAGAAGTCAAACAGAGCTCCTCAAATTCAGCTGGGGGGGATGAAGAATTAGAAGAAGGTGAACATGAATAAGAGGAAAATTTAGGGGGAGCTGTAGTCGTAGATAGTCCTATGGAGGGAATGGTTGGAGCAATAGAAGAAAATGAAGGAGCAACAATAAAATAAATAGAAAGGGTAATGGTTGCAAAATAAATGACAACAGAAGATGGAGTTGTGAATGCAGCAGGAGAAGAAGGAGTGGTTGCAGAAATTGAGGAAAAATTCCTCAGGTGGTCAAGATCAAAACCTCCTCGAAAATAAAGGAACTGTAATTGAGTAGGAGGAACCTTTAGCAGGAACTGGATAAGTCTCTACCCTTCTCACACCAAACAAGAAGAGGAACAGATAAAATGTTGGGGGATAATCATCCAGGAGAATAAGAACTAGGGATTCCTGGACAACATAAGTGGTAAGAGTTGAAATTCCCATTTTTTCCACTAAAACACAAGAACCAGTGGGTATTTTACCAACGACTGCAACTGTCACACAAGAACCTGTTGAAACATAGGGAGAATCATCCAGAAGGAGAAGACCTAGGGATTCCTAGACAATAGAAGTGGTAAGTACTGAAATTTACATGTTATGCAATGAAAGACAAGAACTAGTGGGTAATTTACCAATGGGTGCAACTATTACACAAGAAATTGCTAGAACCAGAAGAAGAAGAACCATGGCTTCTTGGGAAGTAGAAAGGGCAAGGATTGAAATTCCCATTTTAACACCTACGGTACCCACTAAAACATAAGAACCAGAGGAAAATTCACCTATGGCGGCCACCGTTATCCAAGAACCTATGTAGCATCAGTTAGAAATGTTGTAATATGAAAATAAACTACTGAAGTAAGATGTTCGATCACTGAGGGAAGAACTGGAAAGGTGGAAGGAGGAAAGAAAAAAGAAAGAAACACGAGGCTTAGACACGTTGGATGAAGCTACTAGTCAGTTTGAAGATCCACTTTCCAGCTAGGAAAAATAAGAGCTTATATGTCCTGAATGTGGAGTCTTGTTTAAATTGGCAGGATATAAGGTTGATAAAATAGAAATAGCAGCCTAGAGATTGGCACATTCAGGAAAAGGAAGAGATGCGACACTAAATGAGGAACCAACAGAAGAAAAAGGGTTGAATATGGATGCGATTCCTTAACAAGATTTACATGTAGATGAGGCACTGCAACCTCAATCCTCAGGAAATATTGAATTGCTTCCTTCTGGAAGTAGTTTTAGGGAATTAAATTCACTTCCAAACCAGGAGCAATAGTTGGGTGACATAGAGATTGTGCAAGTGCAGATTGTGCAGGAGAAGTAGTCAGGGGACACAGAGATTGTGCAGGAGCAGTAGTCGAGGGACACATATATTATGTATAAAGGAGTCCAACGGCCTGAATATATGGATATAGAACATGAAACTGCTACACAAGAACCAGTGTCTTCAAATTTGGTTGATGAAACTACTATGATGATTTTGAAAGAATCAGAAACTGTCACACAAGAACTACTGTTTTTTAAAATATTTGCTGAAACAATAGTCCAAACTGAAACTACTAAAACACAAGAAGTCGTAGTTCATACTGAGGAGGAGGAAGCAACATACCATATTCTAGATGTTCAAACACAAGAAGTAGCAACACAGGTGGAGGTTGCAGAACTTCAGGAGACAAAGGAGGTAATACTTTTAAAGATTGAATTAAGTAGATGGAAGTGTCATGCAAGCCAATTTGATGAAGGTATGATTTCCCTTACTGAGCACAAAAATATCATTGAATAATTAAGGGAACAATGGGATGAGGAGATGTTCTTTCAGAAAATTCGATGGGAAGAGATGCAGGAGAAGTTAAAAGAGTTAAAGAAATATGAGTCTATGGAGACGAATAATGAACAAATGCTCACTTTAACTCATGATTTATTGAGCCACAGATCCCCCTCCTCAACCTACCCTGTATTCCTATTTGAAAATATTATTTTGTTCCATATTAAGGATTTAAAGGAAGGAAGACCCTGGCATATTGTAACACCTTTTCAATTTTTGGAAACTTTCACCCAGAGTGAATTCTCTGAGAAGAATTTATTATGTGAGTTATATCTGCACGATAGGGCATGCTTGATGGAAACTTAAGCTAATCTAGTTCCCCATATTGGGGATATTCATTTAAGATCATTTACCTCTTTTGTTACTAATCATGTGTTTTGGTTGAGGGCCTTATAAACCATTCATAGAAATGAGGAAAACTCCACTCTGTGTATTCGTGGAGAACCTAGATCCCCTCTCTTTCTGATTGCTAGGCATAAGAGAAACCTTACATTTCTAGGTAAATTCAATTAGTTGGTTGTATTTCAACATAAGGTCATCTCTACTTGTGTTGATATGATATATCGACATCAGGACATTTCTATGCAAGGAAACAGTTAGAGAAGGGAATCCCCCCTGCAGCCCTAAGGGAAAAATACCCATTTTGTTTTGAAAATTTTAAATATTCCTTGCGAGGGTACCTGGATATGTTAAATGTATGGAGTCCTATGGCCTAAACTAGTTGGGTTCAAGGTTTATATTCCCTCTTATTTGGTAGCCAGATAGAGAATACAAGGGAACCTACAGGATGGCGAAGAAACATGAAAGAGACTGCTGGGGTACTTTGATCATGAGCAATGGGTTTTGCAAATAGAGGAGGTACCATAACCTTCATTTAACCTCACAAATTTTCATAGGAGGAGTCTTGAGTCTGATTCAGACTTAGACTAGTTCAAATTGTTGCATGAGGACATGGAATAGGATAGCTTGGGGGAGATGTTGGGTCCTAAATTTACCCCTTTTTTCCGTACTCTGTTTCATCCTTTCTCCCTATTTTTGTCCCCATTTTGCTGTTGAATTCTTATTTTTATCATACAAACAAGCATGAAATTTCCAGGTATAAATCATCATTTATGATTTCATTTTATGCTTGGTTTTACTTACAATTATGAATTTTACCTTTCATATGTACTAATCCGTTAATTATTTGAAAGACGGATTCAGAATCACCAGGTGGCGCAACTGCAACAGCTCGTCATATATGGAATTTAATCTCGATTGGCATCAACTACTTGCTCAAATGACACTATCAACATTAATGTAGAAGGAATCTCAGATACCTCACGCTTGCAACTAAAACTTCGCAAGAATCTTCTGCAGTTCGCTGGGCATGTCAGTGCGCGGAAGAACTCGAAGTAAAAGCCTATTTATTCTTGAGTTGAAACTATCTTGATGATTCAGAAACCTGAATATCAAAGATATTCATGGATTCCCAAAATTGATATAACATAATAACTTTTTTCTTGTATAAGTATACGTACGCAGGGAGAGCCAAGGGTTCACAAATTATAAGAGGTATAGCAGAGTGACTGTAACTATAACTGCAATTTTTGTCAAATTAATAAAAGAGTGACAATTATTAGTATTTCTCTGTTGCAGACCTTGTGAGCTTTCAACAACATCTCTGTTTGAAGGCCAGGGATCGCCTTCTAAGAGTTGTTGGTAGTTTATATGCTCTGAGTATTTTATTCATGTTTTGTGAGGAATTTTAGTTTGATATGTCAATATGGTTAGCTACAACTGCATTCATTCAATGATTGTATTATTTGGTTTTCCTTTGGCTTGTTGTAGGTGGTTTGGTGTGACAGTTGACTATGTAGTTAATCTTTCCTTTTATGCAAAAGTGTTAAGTTTTCATATTCTAGACTAGATTCAATAGTATTCAATTAAAAATCACAACATCATATCAAGAATCATTGATAGAAACACAATCACAAGATAGACACAACATTTATCCTGGGAAACCCTCAAGGTGAAGAAAACCCAACAAAACATTCCTCTGTATAAGATGTATAAAAGACAACCCCAAAAATAGGTGTTCTCCTCCTTCTGTTATGTATCTCTCTCTCTCTCTCTCTCTCCTATGCGCTACACAAGTGAGTGAGTCTGTGTTCAAATAAGAACCAAAGCTCCTCTATTTATACACATGTGTCAATTGAATTTTGCACTAGACAAGTCAGCCCCAATAAACTGTCTGGGATGACTTCACCTAGGAATACTAAAAAAAATATATTATATTATTTATTAGGGTACCAAAGACTTGACACAAGTGGAGGATTTACCTCATGACTCTATGATGACCAAATACAATAGTAACACCCCGTAGGAGGAATAATAACATCTCCCTTGGGTTAAATCAGTAAAATACATTTAGAATATCCTTTTAAGTTATAATATTTCAACACTCCCCCTTAACAAAAAGGTTATTCTACTGACAACATCATCACAGACTACAGGATAACATAGAGACAATTAAAATAGTACATCGAGGTAATACATCTATATGTCACAGGAAGTTTTTCACAATTAGTAACTGGAGCAGTTACTCTTTATCTTTTGCATCACATGATCACTTGATCCTTTTTTTGTAGCAATGCATTGATCTTTCGATCCTTTGTAGTAGCACTTCAATCCTCTAGATCCTTTGCGGTACTTTGATCCTTTGCAATATAGCACTTCAATATTCTCGATCCTTTGGAGCAACACTTTGATCTTCTCGATCCTTTGCAGTAAAAATTCAATCTTCTCGATCCTTTGTAGCAGCACTTTGATCTTCTATAGTATCCTTCTAATCTTCTCGATCCCTTCTAGAAACACTTCTATCCTTTCAATCCTTTTGCAGAAGCGCTTCGATCCTTTTGATCCTTTGCAACAGTCCTTCGATCCTTCTTGATATTTTTCGGTCGCACTTCGATCTACTTGACCCTTTGCTGCTGTACTTCAATCTAATTGATCCTTTGCATCCATGCTACCTGCAGTACACATGATCTATTTGCAGGATGATCAATCCTGATCACTTTAGGACATAATTCCAAGGATGATGCAATCCTCCATTAGAATGATCCATGAAATTGATCAGCTGAATTGTCTACAACTAAATGTAGATCTCGACTGCACCCAGTGCCAACCCTATCATTCATTAGGACTCATCATAGAGAATCCATACCACATAGGTTAGGATCACTCCCAAGTGAGTATTATACTCCAGTATCTACACTTGCACGTAGGCATACTCTTCCAAGCAAGAGTATTATCTGCAGAGCAGATCTCGACCGCATACACAATGTCATCCCATCGTAGAACATCCATACCACACAGGTTAGGACAAATACCAAGTGACTATTATACTACATTTTCTGTGAGGACTCATCATAGATCATCCATACCACATAGGTTAGGACCACTCCCAAGTGAGTTTTATTCTATGGCATCTACATGTGAATGTAGGCATACTCTCCATACAAGAGTATTGTCTGCAAGGAAGATCTCGAATGCATACACAATGTTAGTCTCGACTTCTGTGAGAAATCATTGTAGAGCATCCAGACCACTGAGGTTAGGACCAATCCTGAGCTAGTGTTTAATCTATGGTGTTCACAATTGAATGTAAGTATTCTCCATGCGAGAGTAACATCTTCAAGGGTCATCCTTTAACTAGTAAGGACCACTCTCATGCATAGATTGTTATACCTAGTATCCTTATCATCCACAAATAAATGTCATACCATCATCACTATCATCCATCATTGATGTTAGTCTCATCATTACTCCTCCTTTCCTAGGAAGTTTCATATTATCAACCTACCCCCCCTTTGTTTGAAGAGGGTTCATGTCTTCGACCTGATTCTTCCTTTTCAAAGAGGGTCCAACAATTGTAGTCCCATAACTCTTCCTCATTATGAGGAAAGTCCTTTCGAACTACACCAAGCTTGTCATAGAAATCTTTGAACTTTGTTCGAGAAGGAGGCTTGGTCAATATATCAACAACTTGCTCATTGGTACCCACATACTGGAGCTTTATGGCTCCCTTTTGTATCATATCCCTTATATAGAAATATCAGATTTCTGTATGCTTCGATTTGTCATGGAACACCGGATTTTATTTCATCTTTATACCATTCTGGTTTTCATAGAAAATTACTGTGGTTTCCACCTCCATGTCAAATATTCCTGACATTAGCTTCTAAAGCCATATCTCTTCACAACAAGCAGGGAAAGATGCAATGTACTCTGCTTCATTTGTACTGAGATAAACACTTTACTATTTCTTACTAAACCATGAGATCATGGCAGATCCCAGACAATAAAATACACCTTAGGTTCTCTTTCTGTCTGCAAACTTCCTGCTCAATCTGAATCCATTTAACCATACAAATTGTAGTCATGAACTGTCCCATAGTATAGTGCCAAATCAATAGTACCTTTTAGGTACCTCATCACATGCTTTGCAGCTATCAAGTGAACCCATCTAGGTTTAACTAGATACTGACTCAAGATGTTCACAAAAAAGAATATATCTAGCCTTGTGTTCGTCAGATACATTAATGACCCAATAATCTGTCTATAGTGAATCATGTCCACTAGCTTGGATGTCTCATCAGCCAACAACTTTAAGTTGGTGTCCATGGGTGTGGCCATGACTTTACAATCCAACATATCAAATATTTTCAATATTTCTATTGCATACTTTCCCTTATTCAGAAATATTCCTTATGGTATTTTCCACACTTCCATCCCTAGGAAATAATGCATCAATCCAATATCTTTCATCTCGAATTCTTCAACTAGCTTATTCTTGCAATCCTTGATCCGTTTCTAATTTCTAGTCAGAAATAGATCATCCACATACATCAATAGTATGACTAGTTCATCATCCATAATATTCATATAAAGATTAGGATCAGCTTTACTCTTGGTAAATCCCAAGCTTTCCAAGAAGCTATCTGTTTTTCCATACCAAGATCTAGGATCTTGCTTTAGTGCATACAGAGCCTTTTTCAACTTGCATACATGAGTTGCTCTATGTTTGACTTCAAATCCTCGTGGTTGTCCGATGTAAACCTATTCCTCAATCAAGCCATTAAGGAAGGTTGTATTTACATCCATTTGGTGAAGTCCCATTTCAGCATGGAAGCAAGTGCCATGATAGTTCTGATGGAAGTGTACCTTGCTACTGGAGCAAATGTATATTCATAATCGATCCCCTCTTTCTGAGAGAATCCTCTAGCCACAAATATTTCTTTGCACCTTTCAATACTTCCATCCGCATCATGTTTTATCTTGTAGATCCATTTCAAATATACCACACTCTTGTTTTCTAGTTTGGGAACAATATCCCAAACATCATTCTTCATGATCAACTGGTATTCTTCCATCATTGCTTCAACCCATTCTTTCTTCTATGCAACTTCCTCATAGCTGGTGGGTTCTTGGTCTACAATATCACACATCAAAGCTACAAAACTAGAATATAGCTTTGATCTTTTACTTGTTCTTGTGGAGCCTTCTGGTGCTCCACATCTTTATGCTTCTTGTATGATTTATCTTACCCAAGCAGGTCTTCTCTTTCAAGAGATATCCATAGTAGGGGGCTAATAAGTCTCTATCATGTCATGATCTTCTGATGCTAATATTTTAGGAGTTGGTTCAACTTATGTACTTCTAGGAGGTACATCTTCTTTATGTACTTCTTCAAGCTGACACCTTCTAGATTTCTTAAGAGTTTCCTCTTCATTGAAGGTTACATCCCTACTAATATCGATATGATGGAATCTTGAGATGTATATCTTGAAGGATTTGGATACTTCATAGTACCCTACAAATATTTCCTTCTTACCACAAGGATCCAATTTGGTTCTCTTCTCGTTTGGAATATGTACATATACTGGACAACCAAATATCTTGAGATGGCTTACTTCAGGTTTGTTTCCGGTATACATCTCTCCAAGAGTCTTGAATCCAAGAGAACTATGAGATAATCTATTTTTCACATATACTCTGTTCTTGCAACTTCATCCCATAGGTTCATAGGGAGGTCTTGGTCATGAATCATGGTCTTCACTGCTTCCATGATAGTTCTATTCTTTCTTTCCGCAACACCATTTTGCTGGGGATTATAGGGTGGTTAGTTCCCTCTTGATTCATACCTCCTTACAGAATGATTCAAATTACTTTGAAGTGTATTCTCCACCATTATCTGATCTTAGTGTCTTGGTTCTCTTTTCTAACCAGTTCTCTATCAAGGCTTTGAATTCCTTGAATTTTTTGAACACTTAACTCTTATTCTTCAAGAAGTGTATGCAAGTCTTTCTTGAATAATGATCCATAAATGTGACATAGTATTCATATCCACTTAAGGATATGGAGGGCATAGGACCACCTACATCAGAAGGAATTAGTCCCAAGGTACCTTTAGTCTTTGTGTCACTTTTCAGAAATGGATTCTTGATGTTCTTTCCCTGTGCACATCCCTTGAAGGTTCCCTCATGTTCGATCTTCAGATCCAGTAACCCCGTTACAACCTTGCTCACATAGGGAAATGATTTATAGTTCATGTGAGCAAGTCTCCTATGCCACAATTCACTTGAGATGGTAGTTTCATGGAAAAGGGCTGTATCTAGATGTCCTTTGAACATGTACAGTCCTCCTTCTTCTTCTCGAATGAATACACCATCTTCAAGTGTCTTTCCTTTGGACCACATAAGTACTTGTTCATCTATAAAAGAAACTCTATATCCTTTCTTATCTAGAGCTGAGATGGAGAGTAGGTTCCTTTTCAAACCTGGTACATAAAGTACTTCCTTCATCTTTATTGAGGTCCCAGAATCAAGCTTGTAGCTTGATTCTCCAATACCTTTTATGGGATATTGATAGTCATCTCCCAATGATACCTTCTGGGGAGAGTTCTTCTCTTCAAGATTTTTCAGACTTGTCTTCTTTCCTATCATGTTCTTAGAGGCACCACTATCAATAAGCCATGTAAGGCTTCTCCAGGTGTTATAGACCCAGAGAGTGCAGAGAATAACACATATTCTTCTACATCTTCACCTCTAGTTTTGTTTCGAGGTCTTTTTTCATTCTCATATTCAACTAGATGAGCATGATGCCTTTTTTTATTGTTTTTCTTTGATGATGGATATTCTCTAGCAAGATTTCCTATCTTATGACAGTTGTAGCATTGATACTTTGAGTAATCCTTCTTCTTCTTCTAGAATTTCTTATTTGAAGGCTTATGATTACTTCTCTTGAATTTTGATTGATTTATTTCTTTAGTGTGGGTAGCTAGAGCCTGATCATCTTCTCTGAGAAGAGCTTCTCTATTGGCTACTCTAGCTTCTTCTTGTATGCAGTCTTCCCATACTATGTCAAACTTCATACTTTGTTTTCTTGCACATAGAGTTTGGATGAATGAGTCCCAAGGTCTAGTGAGGCCATTGATAGCAGTCATAACCAATTCATCCTCATCAAGGATATCTCCAATAGCACTTAGATTCTCTTTGATCTAGGAGATCCTCGTGAAGTAATCTTGAATAGATTCTCCTTTTCTCATCTTGGTTCCCTTCAATTGAGTTCTCAGTTTCATCTTTCTGTTGATGTTATTTCCTTCATAAATTATGGAAATTGCATCATACATTTTATTAGGTGTCTTCTTAAATGACACTTGAGGGATCAAGTGATCCTTAATGGAATGAGAATTGATCCTCATTTCCTTGATTAGTTCGTGTTCATGCTTCTCCTTAGCTTCAGCTTCTTCAGGTTCTGCAACTTCATTCTTGATGTACTTCTCAAGACCATTCTCTTTCAGAATGAGGCCAATCCTATAATTCCAAGCCAGGAAGTTTTCTAGGCCTTCCAATTTGTCCTTAAGCTTAGTTCTTGGGGCCATCTTATCCAGTAAGTCGCTCAAAATTGAAATTTATCAAAACAGGAGATTGATCTTACCAATAGATGCACTTGGAGGAGGCAAGTTGGTTGATCCAACTACTTTCTGGATATCCCTAATCTTCAATCTTCAAATCCTACTTGCAAGGTTGCATCACTACATATTTTATGGTTCTGTTTCACTTTAGTTTTTCTAGTTCACTGCCAAACTAGGGTTTGGCTTTCCTGGAGATCTAGCCACCCAAAAAATTCGATCTAGGGCTAAATAGATGCACTCATGGAGGGATCAACTTTCTATACAAGAATATATTTAAAACTCCAACTTTTGTAAAAACCCTAATTTATTCTAGAGAGGGAGGAGGGAGAATTTCACCTTGTGAAAGCTGCTCTAATCAAGTTATCTCTGATTCCATGTTAATTTTTTATATGCTATACTAGATTCAATAGTATGCAATTAAAAATCACAAAGGCATATCAATAATCACAGATAGAAACACAATCAAAAGATAGACACAACATTTATCCTGGGAAACCCTCAAGGGGAAGAAAACCCAGCAAAAAATTCCTCTGTATAAGATGTATAAAAGACAACCCCAAAACAGGTGTTGTCCTCCTTCTGTTCTGTCTCTCTCTCTCTCTCCTATGTGCTACACAAGAGAGTGAGTTTGTGTTCAAATAAGAATAGTTTATCTGGGCCAACTTCACCTAGGATTACTAAAAAAAAGTATATTATATTATTGATTAGGGTACTAAAGACCCGAAACAAGTGTAGGATTTACCTCATGACTCTATGATTACCAAATACAATAGTCACACCCCGTTGGAGGAATAATAACATCTCCCTTGGGTTACATTAGTAAAATACATTTAGAATATCCTTTGAAGTTATAATATTTCAACAAAAAGTGTGTTAGTAGTTGTTACAGACTTGCTCAGCTCCTGTGTTGTGTGTGTTATTTATCTTTCTAGAGTTTTCCTGTTTAGATAAGTCCTTTGCTTTGATGAATTTTTTGTTTGATTAATGAGTAGATATATTTCTGATTTGGTAAATTCGACTTCCATTTTCTGCAAAAAAGTAATTCTAGGTGGATTTCTCCTTAGATCATAAAGCTTAAGATTAGCATGATCGGAAATAGAAGTTCTTTTCAATTCCTAGATGGGTAATGTTATTTTTTTCTTACAGGGAGTTTAGTTGGATGAGAAGTAATTAGAATTGAGTGATTTTCATTTTACTTATCAACTACTAAAAATGTTTATGCATATACTTTGCTAATTTCCTTTGAAATAACAGACTTCCCTGGGTTGACAATTAAATATTGAACACTCTTGTTGTTAAGTAATTAATGAGTATATAGAGTGCCCAACATTTTTGTATTTTGAGATAAATTGGCTGAAGCATTTTCTATGGAACCACTTGATATCTATCTTGTGTTACAAGACTACGTGACGTACTGTTATACTAGGGAATTATTGATATTATTCAATATAATGATATTACTATGATGTAATGATTATAAGTCTATAAAATATTTTTCTCAATATATTGATGTCACTAATATGACATGCTTATAAATCCTCAAGATAATGATATCAATTCGTTGGTTATTAGACTTCTATGAAGGAGACTTCATCAGATTTCCGACATATATGTAGTGAAATTTGTCATCGAATATCCATTAAATCCGACATATATGCTATACTATCGATGAATTCAATTCATGGGTTATATGACTTTAGGCATGTCTATACGGAGCACAATATGAGTGGAGAACGTTTAGCTAAGGAAGCAATGAATATGAAAGCTGGCCTCCTCTCCTTCTCGTAACTTTTAGAAGGAGAAATCATTGAGGAAGGCATTATACAACTCTTTTAAGATCTTTTTGATTTATGTGGCATACTCTTTTTTGGTTCTTTCGAGTATGGGATACATTAGCATCTTTCTTGTTTTAGCTGGGGATATAGATTTTGTTTCATCCCCCAGGGGTGTGTTTTCTCCACCGTCGATGCCTTGTTGGATAAGTTGTTTCGACTCCTTATGTTCTCGCTGTGGTATTGCTACTTCAATCATCTTGGGATTGAAGTCCTATTAACCCAACAGCCCTTAACTTTTATAAACCCTATTCAATAGAGAATAAATTATTCTTGAAAAAAAGAGGAGTTGATTAAGGTATTCCAATTTAGACTTATATAGTCTTGCACATGTTTAAATGCAATGTTATTTGCTTAATTATTATTTAGTTATATACAATTTTAATATTTGATGATTTTTGCAAGCCTTGGCAAAGGAAACGCAACTCATGGTGGATGCATATTAAATCATCACCAAAAGAGGGTATGGTAGTTTATTTATTCAATTATTCATAGAAGACATATCTTCATTTCTCTCAATTGATTCATATTTAATCCCTTGACTATCACTACACTCATGCTGCTCTTCCTTAGTGATAGATGAATATAAAATGTATATATATACTTATATTACATGATGCTTCCTCCTATCATAATGAAACAAACATGTTTGTGTCCTCCCACAATCAAACACTATTACAATATAGTGTGGTTGACTTACAACTCTAGAAGAAAAAAAACATTAGTTGAGACGCAAAAGGTGAGGAATCTCTATTCCACCAAAATTGCTCAATACTGACACCTACCTTAATCTAGTTAAAAAAATATGCTTGCACATGAGATACAACCACCGCCACTTAACTATTGAACCAAGATATCATACAAAATTGTACATAATTATTGACCTTATTATTATTTTATCTAATTTCCACCAAACTTCATGTTCGTACTATATTCAATATTGGATCACTAAAAATGTGAACATCTCTTAAAATTGAAAGTCTCTACTTTTATACTTTGGGTTGAACAAGTTTCATTGGATTTGAAACTAGAAGCTCATGCACAACTCTCCAATGGGTATCCAAATACGCTTTTAGATTTAAAGGAAGATAACATATCTAAAATCAAAATTTTTCCAAAATTGTGAATCTTGAAATTATGAAGGTACCTAATGAGAGAATGAAATACTAGGTCTCTAAAGTGTTCTTTATGAAATATTTAGTAAAATTGATCAATTTTATAAATAATTTTTTTTTAAAAATAGCAAGATAAAGACTCTAAAAGTTCCCATCTGATTTTCCTCATCCTCCCATGCATCCTCCAAAATCTAAATGTCAATTTGATGCATGGGAAAAAATGTTGAGAAAAGGTTTGGGACCCCAAACTAAAAACTTGGTAAAAAATAGATATCCAGATCCTCGCATTGAAAATTTTCCAAACAAATATACAGTGCAACTCTAAAACAAAATCTGGTGGAAACCAGGATTTGCAAAAATGTACCCATGTGACCCACTTCTTGCATGTTGCCCAATTAACTCTATAATGGCCCACTACTTGCATGTGACATAGGTATGTGTAAGTAGTGGGTCACCTAGAAAGTATGGGGTGAAAAAACATGCAAATAGTTGGTAATTGTGGATTTTAAGGTGATTTGCATAATTATGGGATAATTTATCATTGTGAACCTAGTTATCTTGAGTCTTTCTTCTAGTTCTTTTGATCCCTCTTGAGTCCTTTATTTCCATCCTTATTTATTGTACCAATAAGGTTTAGGTTTTGAACCTCAACATATTTGGTTTCTATTGTTTTCATTCTTGTTTCCTATTAAACAAATGCATCCCACAGTTTTTCAAAAGTGGGAAACTTATTATGAGCACATACACCTCAAACAAACATGCCCCAAGATGTATGGAACCCTTTCATAGTTATCCACACTAGATCATCCTCGTGTACCAAATCTCTTATGGTTGTGAGTGAATTTCTTAAATTAGTGATATTCATTACATATCTCACCACCATATCAATATTCTTTTGTGTATTAGGGAGTTTATTTTCAAAATCATCCCACGTGATCTGCTCATGCTCTGATATAGATTGATTGAAGAATCATACATATCCTTCACCTTCTTCTTATAGTTTTTGTGAGGGATCAAGTGATCCTTCATTTAATTAAAGATGAATCAATTCACCCTATACAAATTCTTAATATGTTCTAACAATCCCTTGAGGTTTGTGGAAGGTGTGACATCCTTATCCACAACTTTTACATACACACTTTATTTGAGTCCTTTATTCAACTTTACAAAGCCTATTCTACAATTTGTGTTTGGTAGGTCTCACATTAAAATATTGTGGGCATGAATCCATTTCCAATAATGGGTGGGTATGCTCAAAAAAATCATTGAAAGTTCAACACCAACAAAATTATAGTTAATTGCAAAAATTTATAACCATTTTGAGCCAAAGAGGTGGGTGGCCACCGGTATCCTTTCTGATAGCAACAAAATGATCAAAGACACACATATAGTTTCTAACTTATTCATAAATCTTCATTGTCGACCTCCTTCAACTTGTCTAGTTCTAGAAGACCTTACAACCTTGCAAGTTTGATCCATCTCAAGTTCGTATTGCCTCATCCTTGTCTTCTTCGAACAATAAGTAAGAGTAGACATTTCATGTCTCTTTCAATCATGCCATGGATAATTTTAAGGTTATTTTTATAAGCCCTTTTAGGGAATCTATTTTTTATAATCGCTTATGTTGGGATTTTTTAAAAATTTCTTTAGACAACATCAATACATCGAGGCGTTTTCATTATTATAGTTGTAAACTTCCATTGTTAGCTTTGAATTGTCGTCACAACATTTTCTCTTTGCGTGGATACAATGATGCTTTTATGTCACAAAGTGAGATAGTTATTTGTTTCTGGTACAACATTCTCATCACAATGCTATGAGGTTTTGTTGGGTTGTTGAGGTTATTTCGTCGCAAGATCGATAGCCATTCATTTTTTGCTAGACATTTATCTGATGCAACATTGACATTATTTTTTGACAGAAGGATTTGTCAAAAAAGTATGACAATTGCTCTCTAGAAACCTTTGTGTTGGCCGTTCAAGATGAAACATTTCAACATTGACACTATATCATTGAAATATCATTGCGTTTCCATTGCAATAGTGACGATACGCCATTGGAATAGGGACAATAGGTCATTGCAATCACGAAAACCGCTCGAAAAAGAATAAACCCATAAGAAACCAAAACAGACCACGTGACATGTCTTTGTCAGTCAGAATTGAGAATTTTTTTGTCCATGTCGCAATATCGACGAAAAATACCAATTTCTTTCATTGCAATTACAACACAAGGCCGTCGCAAAATCAAATTATGGGAATAAAAAAAACCATCACATGTTTTACTTAACAAGCACAATAATCATTATAATTATAATTATAGATATAAACTCAATTATTCTAGTTACCACTCTTATTATAAATATAACAAAAATTAACCTAATAGCCAATAACTTTTATAAACCCAAGCCTATGGGAATTTTAGTGGACTGTATAAAGGGCATTTCAAAGCTACAAAGTTGATATATTTTTACAATGTTGATATATTTTTCCAATATGATGACAACCTCCTCCCATCACTTAGCTGCTGTGGGAATTTTTAAAGTTTCTGTAGACATTGTATAGTTGGATGGTGCATGCATTCTATTGTATTGCAGGCATTCTTGAAGCCCTGGAAACATCTTCTCCAAGTATTCGAGGTATTTTGATTGCAAACAAATTTTAGTGTAGGCATTATTCTCAGTTTCATGCATGTTGTGGACATAGTTTTAAACATTACACACTTCTTCAATATTGCAGGCGTTTATTTAATTTCTTGCAGGAATATTTTGGTGGGCATCTTTGTATTTAACTTAGTCAATTTAACTGATATGGAAAGCATATTTATACTAATTAAACTTGTAGACTCATCAGTCCTTCTTCTGAGATTTGAGGACATTTTGATTCTATCTGGTGGGAATTATGCCAAAGTCCACAGGAATAATTACCTTGTGTTTGTGGACGGGTGCATTCACATTTTATTCCTTGCAGTCATCATTTTTTATTGTGCGTGCATATAACCAATGCATGTTTCCAAAATGTTGTTGTTGTCTTCTCACTATTTCCTTCAGTCATCACGCATTTCATTTATCATGCGGGCATTATCTTTATTCTCGAAGACAACTTTTAATTGACTGTGGGCATCATCACCTTGTGGACAGTTTCGTTACATAACTCAAATTCATGCCATAATGGACAATTTCATTCCAAATGTGGGCACTTTATTATTTCTTGTGGTCATTCTCATCAATCAGTGTATTTCTAAGTGAGCAGCAGGCATATCATGATGATCCCTTGTGCATTTTATTGCTCAAATTTTGCACTTCTCTCCAATTATTGCAATCATTACATGCATGCTAACTTTTTGCAGTCCCTTGCGTGCATTTTAAAAACATTACTTAGCTTCTGCGAGAATCTTCCATATCTTCAAACAATCATCTAGAACATTCATAAAAGGTAAGCATGCATTTGCTTTCATACTGGTCCCCCTATCAACATGCCAACTTCATCACTTATTAAACTTCATTAGTTTTCTAATTCAACCACGATCCTTGGGCCTGATTTTTCCTTGTTGAGTCATTGTTTTGCACTTGAGTTCATTCTCCAATGATGAACTCATGGTAAACTCAAAGTATTTAAAATACTTTAGGTAAGGATTGCCATATGGCAGCCATATTCATTTTTACACTGATCTACTTCATTCAAATGTAGCAAAATATTATTCTTCACCCATACCTTAGAGCGTTCTTGGCTGAGATCATTTCTCCTTTGTCTTTCAAAACTGTTTGTGTCATCCTTCTTCCAGGAATCATTTGCTGAGCTGTACGTTAGTCTTCTCATGAATTGTCTTCTTGGACTTGTACAAACTTGGACTTGTCTTCTTGAGTCTTGGATTGAATTTAATGATCAATATCCAACAATGTGCTTGTAAATGCATTATTATCTTTCAACAAGATTTCTTGTTCATCTTTTGTAAGTATAACTTCATCATTATTACATTCAGAATTTTCATCTATTGAAGAGTGCTTACAATCACTTGTATCTAAATCTTGTACATGCATTTTTATCTTTCAACAATATTTCTTGTTCATCTTTTGTAAGTATAACTTCATCATCATTACATTCAGAATTTTCATCTATTGAAGAGTGCTTACAATCACTTGTATCTAAATATTGTACATGCATTTTTCTTTCTTTTCATCCTTGACTTTTGTTTCATTTTCTATGTCTTGACTCCTCCTTTGTCACTAATAGTTTGTCATCAATGACAACATTTCTCATCAAGAAATATGCATGTTAATAAGGGGGAGTAGACTACTCAACCAATCAATAAACCTTGCAGCCTATTGAAAATAGTAATGAACATACTACCAACATCTTAGGGGGAGAAACTAATCTACATGAAAGGGGAAGAGTATTCAAGCATCCAATTTGTTTTTTCTTAGTCATTGTCAAGTCCTTAGTGGACATGTATTTGAACCTTTGTCATTAATGTCAAAGGGGGAGAGAAATTAAAGATTGGAAGATTGTTTCCATCAATGACGAAGGGGGAGTTTGTTGAATATGGTTGTCATTGATGACAAGCCATTAATGACAAAGGTTGAAGTGATCACATAGAAAGAAAACAAAGGAAATTGACATGACATGGCATGAAGAATCCTGGATGTGGGCATTGGATCCATTGGAACACCTAATGAGCCAAATGACCCATTCTGTGGTAATTTGTGTCTTAATGGGGTTATGAAGCCTCTTACCCTCGCTTGTGGAATCCCTAATATTCCACGCATAATGAGAAGACATTGCTTAGGCCTTTGCTTTGAAAATGACTTTGAAGATACCTTGAAGCTCTTTTATAAAAGAATCCATGCTTAATGGAGTACATGGAACCTGTGATGCACAATTGAAACCCTCGACGATCATTGTTGTGGTAAGATGGCTAGTGGGATGTTGGTGAAGTTGGTCTAGTATACCACTTGATGATATGATTATTTGAAGCTCCTTACACCTTGTACCATTTTTCTTAGTTGAATCTAAGAAAATACCAAGCCGAGTCTTGGAATATAAGTAGGTGCTTCTGATTCAGTAGGTGTTGAATACCTCACAGTTGTAGCCGGTTGAACAATTATAAAAGATTAAAAAACTATCTCTTGTGTCTCTTGCATGGTATTGTTGATAATGTGTTTTAGTTACTGTATGATTTTTTTGTAATGTTGTGTGGATAGTTTGAGCACACAATATCAAAAGGATGTTGGTTTGTTTTAGTGTCTATAGGAATTGTTGTGGTTGTTGATGTAACAATCCTTGGTAAGTGCAGACTATTAAATGTTTTTGGTGAGGATTTGGTTGATGGGGCTGGTTGATGGTATTTTTTTACTAAATATATTGTTTATTTATCGATCTTGGCTTGTGCGTCCTTTTCTTGCTTAAAATTGGTATTGGTTGGAGGTTTTTTTAACAAGATGGTATTTTGCTCTTATTTGCCAAGTTTTTTCCATCCATGGTGTAGGTGGAACCAAACAGGTATTTGTCATACCTATATTCCTCAAGAGAGGGAATTTTAGGAAGTCTAGAGGAAAGTGAGACATCCAGTAGGTTGACAAGGGCTAGATCAACTAGATGTCAGAAGAAAATTCAATAAACACATGGATTTTTTTCTCACAGGAGGGGGGTCATGTTCCTATGATGATGAGACAATAGGCAACATCGAGGTGCCCTTAAGTTACAAGAATCTAGTGAAACAATCGCTACCTAGGGATATTTCTCAAGTCAACACAGATTTTTGTGTGAAAGAGAGGATATATCGAATTGCATCGTCGTCATTACATGGATTGGGATTGTTTTGCATGGATGGCATAAAGGTTGGTTACGATAGATGTACATAATTGATGGAGTATGTTGGACCCTCTTACAACTACAAATATTGGATGCACCTAGTCCAATATTCACGAATTATATGTAGATATGGGTTGCTAACAAATTATTTACAACTCAAAGACAATGATCAAAATAAAGGAGCAGTGTTGTACATTGACAGAAGGAAAAAGACAACTGGGAATATTGTGGGGTTTATAAATAGTACACAACCATGGTCTACACTTAAGAAACCCAAATGCATATTTGAGGGGAGTGAAGGAAACCGTGTATTTGTATGTGCCATTAAATCAATAGCTCCAGGGGAAGAGCTGCTTATTAATTACAATTTGAATCGAGTAGATACTAACACGGTTACTATGGATGTGGTACATCCAACAATTTACTCAACCTTTTATTAATTATTTTAACATCTTTAGGATTTTCGTTAGTATAAAGTTATAATTTTTTATTAAATTTTCTATGTTTACTTCGTAGTGAGGTGATCAGCGGTGCATCACCCCAGCAGCTGGTCAGAGGAGTACACCATCCTCGAGGCAACAGGTGTACGTCAAAATATTATGTTATTAAATTGTTTTAGTGAGTATTTGGTTTTGTTAGGTAATTTTTTCTATGTTTTTGATGCAGGGTTTTGTCAGGGGCACCTCCCTCACAGTAGATGTTACCAGACCTGCCTCAAGGCGACAGGTATACATCGATGCCATAGTATATTCGTTTGGTTTATATAATCTTATATATATTTGATGCAGAGTGTTGATCGAGGAAGCCACTCGGTTGTTTATCAAATGACAACAACCTTGGGGAAACATGTAAACCTAAATGTAATTCTACAGTTTAAATACTTCAAAATTGTACACATATATAAAATGTAGCATAATGTTTATTTTGTTATGTATTTTTTCGTTTGTATATTTTCTTTCATTATGATAATGTTGTCTACTTCTTTTTTTTGTAGGTGGATGATCAGGGAAAGTCCCCAACTGTTGATCAGACCACACCATTATCCAGGCATAAGGTAAACCTGGATGTAATTATAGGAATATATCATGATATATATGTTTTGTCAATATAATTTTTTGCTCAGACTATTGCTTCAACATGAAAGTAATGTTTTATATATTTGTGTTGTAGACCAGTGATTTGGTTTATGAAACAACAACACAACAATCCATAGATTTTGATGTGAAGGAGTTGTTGAACAATGTTGACATTGGTTCTTCTCTAGACCCGGTTAAGGTGATAGAGAAGAACTCGAAAAATTTTAATGTGGATATGCTTTGTCTGGTATTCATTATTCCGTAGATAGATGATATTAAAGCAAAGGATGAAGTGTTGCTAAAGAGATCTCAGGCCTTGAAAGTAAGTTGTGGAATATTGAATCATAATATTAATTCATTTATAACTTTATAATTTTTACTTTTATATGAAAGTGAAATTATAATTGAATGATTTGTATTTACAGGATTTTCTATGACCACACACTGGTGGTGAAGGTGGTGTTGGGACCATTGATTAAACCACTCCATGTGCACAACATATTGCACCCATGTTGTCTACTGAATAGTCGGTAATGCATTTCATGACACCCCTGAGGCCAACAGAAAGTGCAACCGCTGTTGACCGACCCAGACAATATCATGCAGAAGAAGGGGTGGATGTAGAGCCTAATAGTAATGCTGATGCTGAAGCAACATTTCCTATATCTTCCCATGTCACTAGCACAAGTTCAATAGAGATAACATTTTTGGTGAACGAGGAACTTGTTCCAATAAAGATAGAGAATATTCCAGGTAATTATACATTGTTCAATTTAGTTTTTATAATTTGATTGTAATATACCGATAAAACATTTTTTTTAAACTAATGATGGGATGATTGTTTTGCAGGAACTGATGTTTTTTTATAAAAATATTAATGATTTGAGCTTGCAGATCTTCAAGCCCACCATATGCACAAGGTGGGATAGACAAACAAAAAATTTAAAGGATGAGCTGACTAATCGGTTGGTTGTCCTGTTCGGCAACGATACCTTTGATACAACAAAGTTCCTAAGGAAGGTTGTACAACATATGAATATTGTCCGAGACCAATATAGGGTTCACCTAGAAAGGAACCCTAGGTATGAGTGCCCTCTGATGATTCCATAAAGGGAGTGGAAAGCCGTAATGGAATATGGAAAAGAGAGGGGTTTGAGAAAAGAAGGAAAGATACCACCAGGCACAGGGAGGTATGCAATACTTTCCACAATGTAATGGTAACCCTTACTATTATTAATTTTTATATCAAATTTGGAACATCTAATGTACTTCAACAATTGATTAGGCTGTTAGACACATCAAAGGCCACAAAGGCAAGACTGGAAAACATTGGTCAGCATAAGCTTGGTCCTGGTGGTTATTTGAATTTGGCGGCACGAATTGTAAGTATCGAAAACCTGATAATGCATCCAGATAATAAATTGAAAATTATTTCATTTTAATCTGGTGGAAAATGTAAAATTAATGATGTTATGCAAATTTGTAGGCCAACTGATTCAAAGAAGTTCCCACTCAAGACGACTTAAAACTTGGCTTCCAACATGGCTTTAAAGTTGCCGTTGAACACCGAAAAATCTTTTCTTGGAATACATAGTATTCTGGTGATCCATCTGGTGCACATGTATATAAAATCTATATAGTTTAATGAAAATTTATTAATTTTTCATTCAATCTATTCATTATAAACAATTAACATAAAATATTTATTTTGTTTTGAGCAGGAAATCAATGGTCCCCTTAATGTCGATGATGGATAACAACCATTCGAATATCATGGTTTGATTCTTGGTAATGAATTTATTCCTATGATATGGTTTTGTATAGATAATTACAGATGGTGAACATTAATTATACTTCTCCATATTTCAACTGTAGAGCATGTAGATGGTCACACTATACAGGTTGAGCCTGGACAAGAAAATGAAGAACATGATGTGCCCACACCAAGTAAAAAAACACCTTTGTAATTTTTTTAAAATGAAATACTTGTAATTATAAAAACAAAAATAAATTAATGCAACATTTTCACATTATTGCAGCAATTCCGAGCCCCTTGCCACAAGATCCACGTGGTGAGCAGTCTACTACGGATACATTAGGAAAAGTTGATGAAGCACCAGGAACCAAACGAAAAATTCCAAAAGATGCTCTTCTTGTTCATTTTGTTAGAGAATAAAAGTAAAAAATAAATGACTGAAGAAATTTTGAGTAGTTTTTTTTAATAATACAATGTCGTGCATGGTTTTTTCTTCTATTTAATGAACAAATGGTTTAATGATTTTTTTCAGCTATTGAATGAATGAATTTGTACTAAAGTTTTATTTGCAAGTAGATGAATTGGGTTTGGGGAATTAATAGTGATGTGAGGGGGAGGGGGGGAGGAGCCATAAGAGCTTCCACCTTCACATGGTTGTCCTTGTTTGGTATAGAATATTAAATTATTTTCAAAATAGAGAGGATATGAATGAATGGTAAGGAATTATACATTTCCCACATTTATTTCTATACTTGTAGTGTTTAAATTTTACTATTGTTATTTCACTTATCCACTGGAACTTGTTACATATAGCCTTGGGAAATTTATATTTCTGAGGAAAAATTGGTGATTTGATGTGATCGATGGCCTTATATACTTAGTGTTGTGGTTCTCCATGTTTCCTCAGGTAATATCTTATTACGAATTATTTTACATGGATATTATTGTAATTTACATTGTTAAATTTAAAATGTTCATCAAACTTAAAATGTTCATTATTAATGTTGTTTTATTCATTGAGACAAACTACTCAAACTATATTTTTCTAGCTTCATTTTGTTATTTTCATAAACATACAAATATTTATTTGATGGGTTCTAACATGAAATTATTGCAACAGGAAAATATTTGTAGTATGTTGAAAGATGTTTTGAAAGGTAAAGCAAAATAAGAAAGTGTCAAGCTCCACAAATCAAGGTAAGTTGTACCAATAAATTGTAAGTATCAGCAACACATTCATAATTCTCATACCTTTTTTGCTTCTGTTATTTTGATTTGTATTCCATACTTGGTCAATTTGGATATTTGATGGATTTTGTGTAATTTCCTGAAGCCAACAATGCTTGAATATTCCTATAAATTCTCTTCTCCAATTCATATAAGATTTGGGTTTAAATAAAGTTTGAGTTCTTCAATCCATTATTTTTGCTCCAAATACTATCATAGACATCCCAAAATTAATAGCCATCGCAAACCCATTTGCATAGTTCTATTACTAATAACCTTCTTAAAAGGGCTCTGCACTTAACCTATTACATGAACCCTAGGGTTTTCATGGTACATATCGAGGAACTATTAAGGGAAGAAGGACAAATGGGTATCATTTTCTAGCATTGGAGAGAGTTTCCAAACCAAGGTGAATTTGGTATTGGACTTATGCATATATCTATGACCATATATTTTTATCCACTGGGTTCATGTCCTTGTACTTTTCAGTTCTTCATTCCCAAGTTTGTTTCTTATCCTAACCCTTACAAGTTTTTAGAAACCCTAATACCCTAGGTTGATATTTAGGTTGATTTTTTCCCTTAAATAGATTCTTTTATTGCTATAAATATCCAACAATATACCCATGTAACCAGATATGCTATGTTGTGAAAACGAAGAGACCATATTGTTAATACTATAATCCATTTCATCTGTAATTCTTATCCCATGCCTTATCACACTCCTCTCCTCACATCCTCCCCACCAATTTTTGTTCAATATTCATTCTTCACCTTCCATTGATATCGGTTTAAACTCCAATAATTCATCCTTTAATCAGGATTTGTGTTTGAAAAATAGTTTCTTTGCATGCCACATTCCAGGTTCTGGAAAGCCTCAAAACCCTGATCGGGATGTTAGCAATATTAAGATGAATTAGGAGGTTCCATGGCCAATATTTGAATATCCTTAAGATTATAGAGAAGACAAGTATTTTTTGAGGAAAGATAAAACCATTTTGAATTGATATTTCCAATTATATTCATCAGTTAAGTAAGAAAACCATGATATTTAAGAAATTCATTTTGACCTTATTGGTTAAGAACATAACTTTGTTGCATGTACGTTTTGCAAAAATACTCAGGGGAAAATCTGATTGATCTTGCCTTCCTCACATTTTATTCATCAATAAAAAATTGAAGAATCCAATTGCTAAGTTCACAAGGATGTATGCCCCATTCATTTTTGATTTGAGCCATAGCACTCTTCTTCAGTGATTTCATGTGTCAGTTCAACTTCCAACAAATTGGGAAGAAAATAATTTGGCTATCAATAATGGAAAAGGATTCATGAGCCAATGGATCCATGAGCCAAAGGATAACCTCTTGTGGCTGCCATTAATTCCCTGTTGTTTCCCTTATTTCTATATTTTCTCAAACTTGATCAGGCAAAGGTCAATATCATATGCCATGATTCCCCTCGACTCTCAATTTCCCTTTCGAACTTATCTAGAGTCTTAGATCAATTGTGTCACCTTAAGTTCTAAAATATTTTATAAGCTTTCTCATCTCTACTATAGTCCTTCAATATAGATATACATGAAAATGGATAATCTTGTACTTCTACAGTGCTTATTATATTAGGGAGGTTGGAAGTAGACGGCACCCCAAAGTATATCATATTTAAGAGACCCTTGGAAAATGTTGTATAAGTGTGGTGAAGAAGTCGCTCTGGAATTGAGATGATGGTATAAATCCAAATGATTTTAATCTCATCCATAGGTATATCTAAAACCACAACTTCATAATAATGAACTTGCTTATAAGTAGAGTTTACTTCATACATGTTCCCTTCAATGAAATTGAAGCAAATTCTTTGTGGAGATGTAAAGAAACTTCAATTTGCGTGATCATTTAAACTTGCAACCATTTTCCAATTTACTTCTTCCACTAACCAAATTCCACCACCTAGTCCACACAAGGAAACTACTCCAACTAAACGACCAATATCCAAATATTTTCCATAATTGATCCTCATAATAACCAACCTAGCGCAATGGAATGCTACAGGTTATCATTGTCTTGGAACAATGTTTGAATGCTATACCTTAATGTTTCTCTAAAACTTACCTTATTATATGGGGTGAACTCTAAATATGTACAAATAAAAAATTATCTAATCTACATTTTTATTATCAAAGTGTTCTCAAACTAGAAGCATGTCCAAGGAGTGGAAACACCCTAATAGAAACCCCCTGTATTCCAACAAATCAAAGCTTCAAAACTGGGAGATGAATGTTGGGTTAAGGTTTTTGTCCCCAATAAATAGCCATACATCCTTGATCCCAAACAATCCATACATATTACCAAAAGATGGGTAATTTCGTTCACAATCATATAACTTGGAATGTGCATAGGTCTAGTTATAAAAATAGAGCGATCTTCACTACTTTAATTTTTGCTATTGTATTTTCTGTATTCTAGGTATTAACTGATTTCATACTCTCGATAGAACAAATTGTTGAGTGTATTCCTCACTCGGGTATGCCTTAATTAAATCTTTCATCCACCAAGAATGAGATTCTTTAGGACGTTTATACCATGAATAACTTTCTTGACATGAGTCGAAAGAAGTTTCCAGTCTGCCACATTTTCAACATAAACTATAGAATTGCAAGTTAACCTTGATGGAATGATATCATCATAAAGAAATACAATACTACCCAATGTTACTAGATGAGGTTAAGAGTTATCAATCAATCGTGTCCTTCCTCTAACTTTATTACTCATGTTACATAGGTTTACAAACTTCCAGGAGATGTATGCTCGGATACGCTATCTTGTTTTCTTATAACCCTAATATGTTTCCCATGTTAGCTTTGTACTCCTCTTTATTGTAGTTATTATGGGTAATATGGAAGTTGTGGCATAGTACTTACATTTCATCATATTAGAATGATATACTATGGTCAATGATGATCAATTATTTAATGTAAAATTATATGGAAATTTTTTTGTTAAAGGTGAAGAGGGAAATGGTAGTCCTTCTAACAGAGAGTGATTCCACAACCTTTTCCCAATTGGTGAAATAGATCATGCCAGTGATATAGATCTATTTGGATACAAGGATGTATTTCAAGTGGTGACAATTATTTCATTGAGAGAATAGATAAACAAAAATAATCAAATACAATATTTCAACTTATGCATTGATATAATTGTGTGAGCATGGCATATGAAAAATTTATGAACAAACAAATAAGAATCGTGAACCATAGTTGAACTATAATTGTACATGTGAAATATTTTTTGTTCAATAGATTGAACACCAAAATGAATACTACAAATGCTAGCGTGGGACTTGAAGCACTTTCTCAACCTCTTATATTTTCAAACAATGCAAGACCATATATTGATCCTTTATATAATCCACTTTCATTTCTTCATCATTTCTCATTCTATATTTGGAGCTCTAGCCTTCTTCTCTGTAATTGTCTCTCACCATGTTTTTTTTAAGTTTCTATGCCTGCACATAGCTAGAGCCATGAAAACTATGAAAAAAAGAGATTCATCATCATTTGAATACCGCACAGACCATGGACACATGGGGAACAACTTACACTTTGTAGAAATCAATTCGTAGAGATTCAAGTTTCCAAAATGACGTGTTGAGGTTTGATGGTAATACACTACAGTACTAAAGATAGTGAAGTGCTAAAAAACCACCAAAATTGGACAAAATGTATTGTTACTGCTTTTTAGATGTGTTTAAGATCGATTATTCTTTTTAAAATGGATATTAGAAAATTTCTCTAGTAATGAGGTTTCTAGGTTGGTCCCCTCTAAGAAATCAATTTGACAAGGAAAGGAGAAGGGCATACTAATGTTCTAGGTTTGAAAACTTGTTATAGGTGGTATGAAAGTCTCTATTTCCCTTACATTATTATTCTTGCAATATTGTGTATCTTGTGTATAATATTTATTATTAAGTGAAGCACAAGGAGTTTGAGATTGTTGAGATGTTGACATTAGATAGACTGGGTAAATATGGAAATTTTGATGTACAATATAAATTTACTCATGCAGCTCAATGATGTTATGTTGGTACTTTATTTGTGTGAAGGAAATCGAAACCCATTTCTAGTATCGGGTGAGATTGTAAAATCTGATAGGTATTATAACTCCCGATTCGATTTTATTCATGGCTAATGCATACATTTATATATTTTATGTGGTGGTTGAGCTTCATAAACCTTTTCACCTTCCTATGTAACTGTTCAGCTTCCTACATAACTATTTATTTATTTATTTACAATTTATAATCCCGACGGATTATATTCTAACAATCCCCCTCCTAATCCGAAGGGGTGTTCGTAAGTCCGAGCATGTTTCTGAATCTTTCAAACTTTTCTCGTCCAAGTGCTTTGGTGAAGATGTCTGCAACTTGATCATTTGTGGAACAATGTCGAAGATGGACTATCTTGGCCTCTACATGATGTCAAATCAAATGATACTTTGTGTTGATGTGTTTGGTTCGATCATGGAATCTAGGATTCTTAGCCAGCTTGATTGCAGAAGTATTGTCGACTAATAATGGAGTGGAGTTTTCTTGTTTTTCTTGCAAATATTCAAGTATCTTCCCGAGCCATACTATTTCTTTCGTTTCTTCAGCTGTAGCCACATATTCAGCTTCTGTTGTTGAATTT
>LPNX010779120.1:341170-361790 GCA_001517045.1 Pseudotsuga menziesii | reverse complement strand
TTGTTCCCTGTCATCAAAATATCATCTACATACACCACAAGATACACAATAGATCTTCCAACTTTCTTTATAAACAGTGTTGCATCATCAAGATCAAAATTTTCAAAACTTAACTTCAAAAGATGCTCGGTTAACTTTTCATACCATGCGCGAGGTGCTTGTTTCAGGCCATACGAGGATTTGACAAGCTTGCATACCTTTTGTTCTTTTCCTTTCACAACAAAGCCTTCTGGATGACAGATGAAGACATTCTCTTTCAAGTCTCCATTCAAGAAAGCAGTCTTCACATCCATCTGATGAACTTTCCACCCTTTCTGAGCAGCTAAAGAGAGTAAGGTATGGATGGTAGCCCATTTTGTTGTAGGAGAGAATGTTTCTTCATAGTAAACTCCTTCCTTCTATGCATAGCCTTTTGCTACAAGTATCACTTTGTGCTTGTCAAGTGAGCCATCTGATCTATATTTTTTCTTGTACACCCACTTGCAGCCAATTGGTTTGGTTCCAACTGGAGGATCAACCAACTTCCAAGTTCCATTCTTCATGAGTTCATCATACTCATTCTGCATAGCTTCTTTCCACTCAACTCGAGTAGAAGCTTCCTCAAAGGAAGTTGGTTCAAAGTTAGTAGATAAATTAAATTCACAATCAAATGATAGATCCATGTCATCACCTGAATTATCTGCTTCTCCTCCATGTCTTTTCGAACTTCTCGTTCTCGTCTTTCCAACTTCATCCAGATGGACACTTTCAAGTGTCTTTGTGGCCCATTTAGGAATCTTCCGTGATGGTCTTGGTTGATCAGTTGGTGGTGCTTCATCATTGATTGAGATTCTTTCAATTCTCTCAATCACATCATCCAGTTGAACCTCTTGATCAGGTGAAGTAGCAAGAACTTCTTCATGCAGGGGAGTTGGTGCTTCATATGGAAATTCCAAAGGTTGATCTAGAATAGGAATCCCCCCTTCAAGGTTTGGAATTTCATATTCATTTTCAGAATATGTCTTTGGATGAGGATATTTTTCCAAATGATCAAGATTTCTCTCAATGGACTGGTCATTTTTATTAGTCTCAAGAAAAATGACATCTCTGCAAATAACAAACTTCTTGTTTACCTCATCATACAAACGGTAAGCCTTGGAGTATTCTTCGTACCCCAGGAAAATGCATTTTCTGCTTCGAGCACCAAGCTTGTTTCTTTGCTCCTTTGGAATCAAGGCATAACAGGTGGAAGCAAAAACTCTGAGATGTCTGATTGAAGGGAGATGGCCAAACCACATTTCATGTGGAGTCTTGTTATCAAGAGCATTTGAGGGACTTCTATTTTTCAAATAGGCTGCACATTTTACTTCATCACCCCAAAACATTAGTTTTACATTCTTGAAAAACATCATTGAGCGAACCATATTCATTATGGTTCTATTCATTCTTTCTGCTACACCGTTTTGTTGAGGATTGTAGGGAACGGTAGTCTGATGTACAATTCCATGTTGGCGAAGATAATCTTCAAAATAATTTGAAGTGTATTCTTTCCCATTATCAGTATGAAGTGTACCAATTTTTTATTGTGTTTGTTTTTCTATCAATGCATGAAAGTCTTTGAATGTTTGAAACGCTTCTGATTTTGTCTTTAAACAGTAAATCTAGCACATTCTTGAGTAGTCATCAACAAATGTCATAAAATACTTATTCCCATTTGCAGAAGGAGTTGGCATTGGGCCACATAAATCAGAATACACTAATTCTAATTTCCTACTCGCTCTTAAATTAGATTCATGGAATGGCAGCTTACTATGTTTCCCTAATATACATGCATCACATTTGTTCTTCTCTTTGGGAATGGTGGGCAAACCAAATACACCATTCTTTCTCAAAAAACGAAGACTCTTATAATTTAGATGACCAAATCTTGCATGCCACAATGAACTAGATGACAAATTACCTTCTCCATGTTGAGAGAGGTAGGCATAGTTCTGAACTCTTGCAGATGAACCCTTTAGCTTCAGCAGCTTCCCATATTCATATCTAGTCATGATGACTTGGTTGTCAGAGGAATTTCTTATTTCTACGATTCCATCAAACATGTGGATGGAATGGCCTCGCTGTCGAATCTCCACCAAGGACAACAGGCTTCTCTGCAACTCTGGAAGATAAAGAACATTCTTCAACAAGAAATCAAGGAATCCAGGCATCTTCAGTCGAATGGTGACCATTCCCTTTGGTTTAAGACTTGACTTATCTGCAAAGTAAACTATGCCATCTATTGTTTCATTAAGTTCTTCAAAACAATCTTTTCTAAATGTCATGTGTGATGTTGTACCAGTATCAAGCAGCCAACAATCTTTGTAAGATGAAAGTGAAGTCATTTCATTAATTCCAAGATTACAATGTGCAACAATACAATGAAAAGAATCAGAATATTTACTAGTATCTTGATTTTTATTATCATCTTTCTTTTGGTTATGCTTGTCTTTGATGGAGTCCCATGAATCCCAACACTGATCTGATGTGTGCCCAGTCTTTCCACAACGCTTGCACTGCAAATCTGATATTTTTCTGGAGTTGTTTCTGCCTCCTCTTCCTCTGAAGTTTCTTCTTCCTCTGCCTCTCTTAGATGCTATAGATTGCATCTTTTGCATCTGCTGGTGTAATTTACAATAATGATCTTAATATGACAAAGAGAAAAAATAATAACCTTGCAGGTCTACAGTCTCTACCAAGGTGGTTTACAATAAGTTCATTTACAGAGAAAATATGTTGTCAATAATTTCATAAGCAAATAATTCACCACTGGTGATGGTGAGGGAGAGGCACAGCTCTCAAAGAAACACAGGATTAGAATGCTTTCAACGCATCTCCATGTAATTTACTTTAGAGTGTTGTTTTCATGGACAATTCAAATCTTCTTATGAAAAATTACACATATAACTCAATACATTATCTTGGAACAGACTTGTAGCAGCACCCAGAGAAATGAGTTCTCTGGTCAACACACCCAAAAAGACTCCACGCAGGCAGCTTCAAGAACTTACAGCAGCAGAAAAATTGCTCAGTGGCAATATTCCCAATTGCACGAGCAATAAACACCAACATAACAACATATAGCTTCCACAAGAGTCTTCAATTTATGTCAGCATACATTATTCTTCAGCACAAACGCAACATACAAGATAAAAGACAGGTTTTATACCATGCATACTTCAACGCAGTCTTTAGCAGTCTTCAACGCAACACCAGGCAGTCTTCAACACATGCAGAATTGCAATGATACACAGTCTTCATGCACAATGCTCAACCAGCAACGGTCTTCAAGTCTTCATGCACAACGCTCAACCAGAAACAGTCTTCAAGGAAGCTCCACGCACAATAGCTCCTAATCTTGGAAGAACACAGCTCACGCACGATGTTTGGGTGCAATCATGCCATCATTCAGATAACAAATGGACTCTAATTTACAAGTGTTTCCTCTCATTCCCATTCATGTTCATAGTTACTCTGAGATGGGGATAAAGAGAGATGCAGCTTCAGCTCTCGACAGCACCAGTGCTCACAAATCCTCCTCATGGCACATCAGTCATGTCTGGGATTGTACATCAACTTTCGAAATGATTATTGTATTGACAGGCACAATAGGCCAGTATCATATCGAGGATCAACACTAGTTGGCCGTAACAACAGCAAAGTAGCATGTATATCTCTCAGTCTTGGGACGATGAAGAACACACGCAAACCTGAAACATGGATACCTTCCTTCCTTTGCTTGCAAGTTTTGTTTCCAAACTTGTTACGAAATCAAAATAACAAAGAATATATAATATCCTGGAACTGGATGATGTGATTGACGTTGGCCTGAAAATGATATTTGATGCTGGAGGTCGTGTACACCAATTCGTTGGAGAAGGACTTTGCTCAGCAAAAAATGGAGGAAATATACCACAATGCAAAGAGGGTCGTAGAGTAGTCTAGAGGACCGCAGGATCATACAATCATAATTTCATCATGAAAAAATAGTCGTTACTCATGCAGAATTTTAAAATTAATCACCAGACTTCTCGCGGGATTAGGGTTTATGCACTTCACGGGAAAAAACTAGGGTTTTTGTATTTCCAATGACCAATTTCAATACTAAATAAAGTGTATTACCTCCACACAATTCAATGCCCTCAACTCTTCAAGGAAGTATGCATCTGCTGCAGAAATCCCCTGCAAAGTCCGGGGCTCCTGTGCCTCGCAGATAGTCTGAACGAGTGCCGCAGTAGCAAGGGCCTCAATATTGCGGTTCCGGAGATAAATAGCAGATGAGCAGTCCGCGGCAATGAATGGAGTGGGAAAATAGCATGTGCAATGGAGAATGGGTAAACGTTGTAACAACAATACAAAACAAAAAAGGACAGAGAGTCTTGGTCTATGGGAGAGAGACAAGTTACAATCTCTTGGCCTACGCATGAACTGTCACTTAGGCTGAAAGGAATATGGTAGACTCGTTGCACAATTCATATGCATGTAGAACTATAGGACTGTGCAAGAAAAGGGTGGATTGCACAGGCAGGCAGGAATAACTCCCAAATGAATGCACACATACAATGAATGCACGTAGGCTGGTAGGAGAAACGTTCGAATGCATGTGACTGGCAGACTGACGGAGCAGGCAGAATGCCAGGACTGAAATGCAGCCAGGCAGGAGTTACGGCAGGAAGCCAAGCTCTGATACCACTGATAGGTATTATAACTCCTGATTCGATTTTATTCATGGCTAATGCATACATTTATATATTACATGTGGTGGTTGAGCTTCATCAACCTTTTCACCTTCCTATGTAACTGTTCAGCTTCCTACATAACTATTTATTTATTTATTTACAATATATAATCCTGATGGATTATATTCTAACAAAATCAAAATATCATAATTTTTTCTTGATGCTTCATGTTTATCCATATTAGAGGACTATCTCATGCAAATTGCACTTGAATACACTAACAAATCATCATGTTGTCATTTGGAGGTTGCATAATGTTGTGTTTGTTTGGGTTTCATATCATATAAATTATCTAGAGGGTTATGATCTCTTAGTGTTAGTTTTGTATTTTATACATATCTCTCACTATGTATTATGTCTTACATTACATATTTATACAACCTCTGAGTGGTTATAGTGGTTCAACGACCTAATCCCTAACCTCAACATTTAACCTCTATCCTCGACATTTTAATGTTACATATGCTCATATGACTAATATGAGTTGACCACTATAAAATAATTTTATTACCCCAAAATATTATTGGGGTGTTAATAATTCAACAAATGGATGTGTATTTATAAATATAATTTATCCTAATAGCCCATGGAAATACCAAATAATGCCATTCAACACCCTTTGGAAAAATGTGTTGTAAAAAAGAAACTGGCCAAATTTGTTGTAAAAGGGCAACTAGCCGATTCCTAATCTGTAAAATAGATCAACAAGTTTACGCAATGAATTAAATGAAAAGTCCATGATTAGGTATTAAATATGAAGCATTCAGTTCTTTCAAGAGACATTTAACTTGTCAGAGAAGAAAACTCAATCATTTCACCCTTCAAATGAACGACAGTGATACAAAATTATTTGTTTGTAAATCAACATTATTTGTGAGACATTTTAGTTTCATTGCTTATTTGATTAATTATTCTACCATCTTGAAGGAAAATATCACCCTAATGCTTGCAAATGACGTCCATTGCAACGGATAAATCAATGTTGGTGAGGTGAAATAGCTAGAATGACCCGTGGCTTCTACATTCCCTTATAGCAAAGACATACTATTTAAATTGTCTAGTCTCCAAGTTGGATATACTTGCTGAGAATAAAACATGACAAGATTGTTAGAGCATTTTCAAAGTTAAGTTTTTATGAGTTATACTATATTTAGTAAGCGCACCATGTCTAGTTGGAAGCTGAGAAACCATTGACAAGCATTGTTTGTGCTTGTGTGATAGAACCCAGTATCGGTAGAGGGCCGTCATTACTAGTGATCAAGGAACTTCAATACTATGTTTTCTCTCAAGTTACTATTAAGCTTCCCTAAGACACTATTTTGATGTAATTTGTTGAATATAATGTAATATTGATCACAAAAAGGATAGAATATTTTTTCTTTATATGTTTTTTATTCAGTTCAAAAGTGCTTGCTTCAATAGACTAAATAGAACATCATATTGATTTTATGTTACTTGGAAAAAGACATTTGCATGATTTGTTTTGTTTTTTTTCATCTGCAATTTATATAGGTTGGTACCATGGAATCTCCTATAGTTTATGCAAGGAGGAGTCTAGCATATCTTATTTGTGATCAACCAGATGTTTCCCTTCGTTATGTAATGTAAGCACAATGTGTATATCCTGACTGGCCAACTGCATTTTACATGCAAGAAGTTGCACTTACTAAATTTGACATGCACAAGGATGCTGTTGACATGTTAAAAGAAGGGGCCGCACTGGAGGAAAATCGAAAGCAAGCGAAAGGTTCCTAGAAGCATCAATTTTGACATATACAAATATGATGAACTATTTTACTTGTACTTGACACTGGGTGAACGATGCAATTTTCTTGTGTCATTTTGTTGGCAATCCCATTTGTCATGTTATGGAACTGTCAAGTTCCCATGACTATAGTAGTAGCATATTTATCTTAGTAAATATCCTTTATGTTAGCACTGGAATTGAGCCCCAAGGTTGAAGGGAGGCCCGCTCTTGGGTAACAGCAGAACCACTTTAGACAATGCCTCTGGCCCTGCGCAGTCAGAGAGGGATATCTCATTTTGTCTTTGGAGTCTACTCCGTGTAAGATTATCAGTCAAGGATAATCAGGGGGCCAGGATCCTGAATGGGACAAATTTATTGATGTAATTGTAACTTCAGAATGTATTCACTTGTATTTCTTATATATTGTAACCCGATGTTTATTCCGGGATGTAATTGAGTCATGTCATGCCCCGATGTTCCTATCGGGAGGATCTATAATGTAAACAAGTCATGTCAAGTCATTGTGGGTAACCCTCCTATTGATCAAGGGTTAAAGTCCCCACAGTTCTGGGGCACTAGGGTTATTAGACTCACCTAGTGAAGTTGGCCCTAGTTGGGTTTAGTCAAGTTGGGAATTAGTATAAATAGAGAGCTAGCCTCTCTATCTATCACACACTCACTCACACTCAGTTGTAGCACATAGCTGAGGAAGAGAAGGACATCGGGGCAAGGAAGAAATAGGTTACTTCTGTCGGGAGATCATCTTACTATTTTGGTGTTTTACTTTGGTGCTGATTCTATCTCTGAGGATGTTGCGGGGTTTTCTCCATTTATGGTTTCCCCGAGGAAAAACACTGTGTTCATTGTATCTTGTGTTTTATTGTTGTTCTTGTTGTTCTCTCAGTTAAAGATCCTAATGTTATGCTAGCTTAATGTTAAAAATCTAACATGGTATCAGAGCTAACCTGAGAAGAAGACACTGTGCAGCTGCGAGAACTAGGGATTCCTACTTTGTGGATATCTCTCCACATATTTTCAACAAAATAAGGTTGGAATAACTCTCCTCCCTAGGGCGCATCTTTCTGTCGAAGAATAATCCAATTCTGAGTTTTTTTAGTTTTGGATCCGACACTGCTGCTGGAAATTAGGGCTTTTCACAGAAGTGGAATTTTTTCAGTGAGCCCGGGCCTAGATTGATCTCCTCCTCAAAATCGAAGTTAGGGATCAAATTTAAAGCATTTGGTTGGAAAGAACTCTGGAAAAGAAAAAGCCTAATCTACTCCTGAACCAACACTGCAAGATTTCAGCTCCAAATTTAGATCTGACATATTGACCTGGTAAGATCTAAATCTTTTGTATTTCCATTTGAGGTTCTCAGTTAAGATGTCTCATCACACCAAGCTTGATGAAAATCTTGAGGGAGCTGATGACTTCTGAGCCTGGAAGTATAGGATCTCCTTAGTCCTGGAAGAAAATGAGTTGGACTCCTATGTCAGTGAGGAGGTTCCAGTTCTAGAGGGAGATGAGGAAAAGGCATTACATAAGAAGAAGTTGGTTATGGCAAAGAGGATCATTGCTGATTCTATCAAGGATCACCTCATACCACAGGTGTCCTCCCTCAAGACACCTAAAGCCATGTTTGATGCCCTAACCAAACTGTTTGAAGGGAAGAACATCATCTGGAAGATGACTCTAAGAAACCAGTTGAAGAATGTAAAGATCCAGAATGCTGATGCCATCTAGTCTTACTTTACAAGGGTCTCTCAGATCAAGGAACAATTGGAAGCAGTAGATGAAGAAGTGGAAAATGCAGAGATTGTAATGACCACCTTGAATGGTCTCCCTAGATCATGGGACTCCTTCATTCAAGGAATTTGTGCTAGAAAGAAGTTAGTCAAGTTCAAAAGACTATGGGAAGAATGCTCTTAAGAAGAAGCTCAGATAGCGGCTTGAGAAGAAAATATGGGAAGTGAAGATCAAGCTCTCACAGTTCACACCAAGAAAAGCAGAAGAAACTCTCATCACTCCAGAGGTAAGACCTTTCACCAAAAAGATAACTTTAGAAAGAACTTATCAAAATTAAGATGCTATACATGTGATGAAAGAGGACACTTTGCAAAAGACTGTCCTAGAAACAAGGTTAACTCTCATCATAAGAAGGGAAACAAGAAAAGACATCATGCTCATGTTGCAGAGGATGATGAACCTTCCAAGAAGAGAATCAGATATGAAAGTGAAGATTCTTCCAGTGATGAAGAATATGCTTTGATTTCCTCTCTTATGGGAAACATTACTCATGGAAGCAATGATTGGCTTATAGACAATGGGGCTTCCAAGCATATGATAGGATTTAAGGAATCCTTTGTGAAACTTTCAGAACATGAATCACCTCACAAGGTGAAGCTAGGAGATGACTACCAGTATCCTATAAAAGGTAGCGGGGAATCCTCCTACAAGCTAGACTCTGGAAAATCAATGATAATGAAAGAAGTATTATTTGTACCAGGACTAAACAAGAACCTTCTCTCCATATTTGCATTAGATGCGAAAGGAATGAGGGTTGCATTTATATATGGTCAAGTCATCATGTGGCCAAAAGGAAAGACTATCAATGATGCAGTAGTGATTGAAGAACAAGAAGGCGGTTTGTACAAATTGAAGGGCCATCTAGAACAAGCACTGGTCCATGAAATAGTAGAGTCAAATGAAATTTGGCATAGAAGACTTTCACATGTGCATTACAGAGCACTACCACTTGCAAGCAAAGCTGTTGAAGGTATTCCAGAAATTCAAGCAAAACATGATGGGGTTTGCAAAGGATGTGCGAAAGGAAAGAACACAAAGAAGACATTTCCAAGTAGCGAGAACAAAGAAAAAGGAATGTTAGATATCATCCACTCCAATGTATGCGGACCAATGTCATCAATCTCACTAAGCGGGTATGTATATTATGTTTCTTTTATTGATGACTTTTCCGAGAAGACATGGATTTACATCATGAAGAACAAAGATGAAGTTTTCAGCAAGTTCAAAGAATTCAAATCCTTGATAGAGAATCACACAGAAAAGAAGATCAAGACATTTCGATCAGATAATGGCGAAGAATTCACATCAAATGAATTCAAAGAGTTATGCAAAGACTCAAGGATTAAGAGGGAGTTGTCCACCCCATATAATCCACAACAAAATGGGATTGTAGAAAGGAAGAATAGAACCATCATGGAAGCTGCAAGAGCAATGCTTCATGATCAAGATATTCCTATGCATCTATGGGAAAAAGATGCCAGAACAACGGTGTATGTACAGAACTGTACTCCACACAGAGTACTTGAGAACAAGACTCCTGAAGAAGTCTTCTCCAGAAAGAAACCAGAAGTCAGCCATCTTAGAATATTCGGCTAGATACACTTCCTTCATATCAGTGATGAAATGGAAGATACACCAAATGGATGTCAAGACTGCTTTCTTGAATGGTGTAGTGGAAGAGGAAGTGTATGTAGAACAACCACTTGCTTTTGAGACACATGATAGGGAGTCTCATGTGTACAGATTGAAGAAAGGCCTGTACGATTTGAAACAGGAACCCAGGACTTGGTACGGCAGAATTGATAGCTTTCTATCTAGTTTGGGCTTTACTAAGAGTAAAGCAGATTCCAAACTTTACTACAAGGTTGAAGATGGCAGCCCAATGATGCTCCTACTGTATGTAGATGATCTATTTGTAACAGGTATGGATGGGTTGATTGTTGATACAAAGAGGAAGCTTGTTGTCGAGTTCGAAATGAAGGACTTTGGTATGATGCATTATTTTCTAGGCATGGAGGTGTGGCAGAATGCAGATGGAATTTCCCTAAGACAAGGGAAATATACAGTAGAGATCCTGAAGAGGTTTGGGATGATGGACTGCAAGGCTATGGCCACACCTATGGCACCGAACCTGAAGCTATTGAGTGATGCTTCATCAGAGATGGTTGATGCTACGATGTATCGTCAGATGATTGGGTCCTTGATGTACCTGATGAACACGAGACCAAATATTTGCTTTTCTGTGAACACCTTGAGCCAGTTCTTGACAGGTCTGAGACATGTTCACTTGATTTCTGCAAAGCATATTCTAAGGTACCTGAGGGGTACAGTTGATTATGGGCTCAAGTATGATGTGAATCAGAAGATTAACCTGGAGGGTTATGTTTATTTAGATTAGGCAGGTAGTGCCATCGATAGGAAGAGCACTTTAGGGTGTTGCTTCAATATGGGATTAGGTGTGATCTCTTGGTTTAGCAAGAATAAATCCTGTATGGCATTGAGTACAGCTGAAGTAAAGTATGTCACAGCTTGTTCAACTAGTTGTGAGGCAGTATGGTTGAGGAAGCTACTGTCTAATTTATTTGATCTCCAGTTGGATGCTACTTGTATACATTGTGACAACCAGAGTTGTGTGAAGTTGTTAGAGAACCTGGTGTTCCATGACAAGTCGAAGAATATCAAGATCAAGTATCACTATATCAGGGATATGGTGCAGAGGGGAGCAGTGAAGCTCCAGTATGTTGTGACGGATGACTAGATAGCTGATGTGTTGATGAAGCCATTGGCCAGAGTGAAGTTTGAGTACTTCAGGGAGAAGCTTGGTGTTCTCCAAATCGAGGTCCCTTCCAAGGGGAATTGATGAGTCCATGATCCATTCTGATATGAATGTAGGATTGGTTCCTACATGATCAGATATAAGGTCTATTGCCATTCGTTGAATGGAGGTGCCTGGTCAGTTTCCAGGAATACTTGGTCTAGGACTGAGGGCCATTCTGATATGACTGTAGGATGTGTTCCTACATGATCAGATGTGAGCGCATGGCCATTCTAATGTGATTGAGGGATGTGTTCCAACTTGATCAGATATAAGGGTTGTTTCCATTCTCTTGGAGAATGGAGGCACCTGGTCAGTTACCAGGAACCCTCAACCTAGGGTTGAGAGCCTTTCCATCATGGTTGCAGGATGTGTTCCCGCATGGGTGGATGTAAGTGCATGGCCCTTCCATCATGGTTGCAGGATGTGTTCCTGTATGGGTGGATGTAAGTGCAGAGCCCTTCCATCATGGTTGCAGGATGTGTTCCTGCATGGGTGGATGTAAGTGCAAAGCCCTTCCATCATGGTTGTAGGATGTGTTCCTACATGGGTGGATGAAAGTGCAGAGCCCTTCCATCATGGTTGCAGGATGTGTTCCCACATGGGTGGATGTAAGTGCAGAGCTCTTCCGTCATGGTTGTAGAATGTTTTCCCGCATGGGTGGAAGTGCAGAGCCTTTATAGCATGGTTGCAGGATGTGTTCCTGCATGGCTAAATGTGAGTGTTGGGCCTTTCTGATGTGATTATAGGATTGGTTCCTACATGATCAAATGTGAGTACTGGGCATGCCTTTCTGACATGGTGTTGGATGTGCTCCTCTCATGGTCATATGTAAGTGCTGGGTGGGCCATTCTGACTTGGTGTCAGATATAAGCACTGAAGAATACCTACATGGAGGCTAGGCCTACAACCAATATGAAAAAGGGCTGAATCTGTAGAACTTCCTGTGATAAGAATAATCATGAGATAGCACCCGTGATGATCCAGTGATGATGATCTAGTAGTGATAATCTAGATCGAGTGATGATCCAGATATAATGATGATGATCTAGATCGAGTGATGATCTAGATCCAGTGATGATGATCCAGATCGAGTGATGATGCAGATCCGAAGATGAATATGACTTGAAGATGAAGATGAATTGAAGACAAAGATGACTTGAAGATGCAAATGACAAGATGATCCAGAGAAGAAGACCAGTGATGAAAATTGTGTCGAGAGAATACCTTCCTAGTTAAGAGGGAGTGTTGATGTAATTGTAACTTTGGAATGTATTCACTTGTATTTCTTATATATTGTAACCCGATGTTTATTCCAGGATGTACTTGAGTCATGTCATGCCCCGATGTTCCTATCAGGAGGATCTATAATGTAAACAAGTCATGTCAATCACGAATCCTTGCAATTATTTTACTGTATAATTGTTGATTTTCATTTCTGCAACTCAATTCCTTAGAATAGCTGAATTCGATCTTCCGCAATTGAATTTCTAGATTACATTCAGTTTATGTTTATGGGTTTCAAGAGTGATTAGATTGAATAGGTGAATCATTTGTTTTTGGATATGAATAGGATTTATTTTTGATCTACAATTGTTGTTTGAATCTGATTTCATTTCTTGATTGATACATGGTAGGAAGAAATTGAATTTGTAGTGTTTAGAAGGTTGGTGGGATTACCTAGGTTCTGAGGGATGAACATGGCTGTTAGAGGATAAAGTGTTTAATTACAATGATCTAGTGTTTAAGCATATACTGTGCATTTATCCTTTGAAATAAAATACTTTCTCAGGTTGACAATAAATCTCGTATGCTCTGTGTGTTGATAATAATTTATCTGCATTTAGGGCGCTCGACATTTTGGCGCCGTTGCCGGGGAAGGATAAAAATTAAACACTATCATTAGTTGCATCTGGTTATTGTTTCTAATTAGTTTCTTTTTTTTATTCTCTTTGATGAAATGATTTGGGTTGCATGAATACGAGGAGGGTAAAATGCGATCAACTCCCAACTCCCAAAACCCCACAAAATACTAACAGTGCAGGTGGCTCGGGTCGTGGTCGAGGAGCACTGTTGGGAAGAAGGACGTTCATCGATGATCTTGTTGATAGAACTGATTCATCCACTAGAGATCATCTTCAAGAAACTCCTATCAGAAGGAATCCTGCCGATCCTGAGGCGCCAGTGTCAGGATCAATGGTGGAGAATCCACGAGCAGCTGCGACTCCCTCGAACATCCCTGCAGACGAAGACATAGCTGTTACAACCGGACTTGCTGGTAAAGGTCTGACCTACCACATCAATGGGAGGGTTGTAACTAAGGAAGAGTGGGATCAGTACCACCAGAAGTTCTTGGATCAGTGGAGGAACGAAGAAAAGAAAGAGGAACAGGAGAAGGATGAAGAAAAGAATGCACGAAGAAACGAAGAGGAGAAAACATAAGAGGAGATGAGTAATAGACATGGGGTTGATGAGGAAGAAGTAATGGGAGAAAACTATCATCATGAAAATCGCTCCCTGCTAGAAGGAACGGTGGCTACACTGCAATTTCCGATTCAATAACCAGATGGGGCAGCTCCTATGAAAAATATCTCACCATCGGTGTTACCTTGTTTCCATGGAAAGGCGGTAGAAGACCCAGACAAATTCCTCTTTGAATTCGATATTCTTTGTCGCAGCTATGATTATATCACCGATGCCCAAAAGATAAAACTTTTTCCTGCTACCCTGAAGGACAATGCATTACACTGGTTTATGAGCCTTGGAGGAGGAACCATTGCTAATTGGGATGCAATGAAGCAAGTGTTCCTAGAGAAATACCAGGAATATTGTAACACCAAAGACAAGAGAGAGGAATTATTTAAAATGGCGCAGAAGGAGGATGAAAGTTTGGAGGATTTCATGGAAAGACTGCTGTACAATGTGCAGAGAGCTGGGCAGACGAACATGGGGCTGGACGTACTCAAGATAATCTTGCTCCGTGGGATCAGGGATGATTTTCTAGACATGTTAAACCTGCTTGGTAAGGGAGATATCTCCAAAGAACCTTTTGAAAAAATTGTGGAACTGTGCAAGAGATACTCCAGGGGGTCTTCCAGGAACAATAAGCGGGACAAACGAGATAAGCTAGAACATGACGTCTTCAATAGAACTCAGAAATCATCCAATAAAGGCACTACCCGCGCAGAGATAGGCAATCTCCTTGAAAATTTTAAAACAGAAATGATGAGCTCTATCTCTTCGGAGATTGATGTCTTGAAGGCAAAACAAAAACAAGCAGTGGAGGATCTCACATTAGGTGTGTTCTGCCCCCGATGTAGAAAGAATCATCCGCTGAGAGAATGCCCGCTTGACAAAGTAAACGTATGTTAGCTGTGTGAGCTGAACCACGACATGAAGGAATGCCCTTCACTTCCTCAAGTAAAGGCCGTTCTGCAGGCATCAAACCCAAATGTGGAAGCAGCCTACTTTATTGCACCGGAGAAATCGTGGAAGCCTCGAAATCAAGGTATGCCTCCAGACTCGTTTCCATTTTTGAATAATATGGGAAATTGGAATAATAATATGTAAAACGTGAATACACAATTCCCTTCAAATTATACTCAGTGGAATTCTTCCCAACCTGCAATACAAAACTATAACTCATGGAGTCCTTGGACATAGCCACCACATCAACCCACATCATGGTCTCCTGGATGGAGGAATTTCCATCCTGGGAACCAGTTTCCTCAACCAACTCCACCTCAACAGTCACCATATTCTCCTCAGTTTCCCCAATTCCCTCAATTTCCTCCATATCCTCAATACCTACCTCAGCAGTCGCAGCTGCAGTTGCAAAACAATTCTGTACCTAATATACTGATTCGACCTCAGCTACCTGCCCAACCTAATCCCAACCCGAATAATAAGGCAGTCCATCAATTGGAGACTGTCAATATGCCAACCTACTCTCTTTTCCTTGTACCCTGTAATGACATCCATTTACGATCTGGGAAAATTGTAGAACCCGTAATTACATAGGATGTTTCACCCTCTGTGCATAAAGAAGAGGAGAGTTCACAGCATCCATTTGACACAGTTCTTATCATTGAAGATGCTGAGCATCCCTTAGAAGGGATGGCTAAAACATCCGACGATAAAGGGACGGCTGAAACATCCAATGATAAATCTGACAATACACAGCCTTCCCAGTTGATAAAGCAACCACCATACCTCGAAAGACTAATGCTACCAAGAACGGGGGGGCAACTTCAGTTTAACCTCCTCGGAGAGTTAAGGAACCTTTATGTCAAAATTCCCCTTCTTCAAGCTCTTCAAGATGTGCCCATTTACGCTAGAACATTTTGGGACCTGTGCACTAAGAGAACAAGAAGGAAACCAAGGGATCCTCCTACGGTTCACGTCATAGGGAACTTATCTACCTTGATAATAGGAAAATCCCCTGTGACTAAATATGATGACCCTGGCAATCCTACTGTCACTGTACAGATAGGACAGACACAGATACCCAACGTGCTAGTGGATCTAGGAGCATCAATCAATGTTATAACAATAGAGACTGTAAAGAAGCTTGGGCTCACTAATCTTAAACCGACTCCTACTATTTTGGAATTAGCAGACAGATCCACCACCAGACCTGAAGGGATCCTGGACGACCTTGTCATCTCAGTAGATTCGTGGGAATATCCAGCTGGCTTTTTGGTATTACAACCAAAATCGCAGTTGGGGGGACACCCATTGATCCCGGGGAGACCTTGGTTGGCCACAACTAATGCTTGCATCAGCTGTCGATCGGGGTCCATGACTATATCTGATGGTATGGATACTAAAAATCTCACCCTTTATCCTCCAGTTCGGCCAAGTCTAGAGGCTAAAATATCCATTTGGATAGAGCAGGAGGAGGAGGAGGATGTTCAGCCACTATTAACTATAGGGAAGGCCTTAAGTTTTAAAAATGAAACAGAGGATGATACTATTAGAAATTTCATTAGTGAACCCACTTCAGTGAATAGAGAGGTCTATCAAATTCTGAACACTACCCTGGGCAAGGAAGAACAAGAAAATCTTACGGAAAAAGCCTTAGTTGGTGTCACAAACATAATCCCGGTTTTGAAAAATTTAGAAAGTATTCCTATTGAGGTAGAGCCTGGAAGGACTTTGAATATCAATCCTAGTCTCTCCTTAGAGGAATAGAAACGCCTGATCAGCCTCTTGAAAGAACATAAGGGGGTGTTTGCCTAGGAGTATACAGACATGAGGGGTATTCCCTCTAATCTGTGCACCCATCACATTTATATTAAAAGTGACTCTCGGCCTGTGTGTCAACCCCAATGACACATGAACCCCAATCTGAGGGATATAGTGAAGGAGGAAATCCAGAAACTTTTGGAAGCAGGATTTATATATCCTATTTCAGATAGTGAGTGGGTCTATCCACTCGTAATCGTACCCAAGAAAAATGGGAAATGGAGGGTCTGTGTTGATTACAGGGAATTGAACAAAGCAACTCAAAAGGATCATTTCCCTTTGCCCTTTATTGACCAAGTACTTGATACCCTGTCAGGGAATAATTTCTTCTCCTTCCTAGATGGATTTAGTGGGTACAATCAAATCCAGATTGCTCCTAGGATTAGGATAAAACCACCTTCACCTGTCCCTGGGGAACGTTTTCCTACATAGTGCTTCCCTTTGGATTATGTAACGCACCAGCAACGTTCCAAAGAGGTGTAATTGGCATATTCTCTGAATTAGTCAATGATAGTATGGAAATATTCATGGATGATTTTACTCCCTATGGCAAGGACTTTGACGAAGCACTGGAGAATTTAAAGAAGGTTTTAATTCGCTATGAACAGACTCAGCTCTCATTAAGCACTGAAAAGTGCCATATGATGATGAGTGAGGGGGTGGTATTAGGACATTTTATCTCTGCCAATGGCATTCAGGTATATCATTCAAAAATCAAGGTGATAAAGAATATACCTACCCCCTCAACTCAGAAAGAGGTGAGAAGTTTCCTGGGACATGCTGGATATTATCGAAGGTTTATAGAAAATTTCTCCAAACTGGCCTCTCCCTTGTTCTCTTTGTTAACAAAGGATGCACAATTTGTGTGGAATACAGCATGCCAGACAGCATTCGATGAGCTTAAAGCGAAGTTGTCCATAGCCCCCATCTTAAGGGGACCTAATTGGACCCTGCCCTTCCATATTTCTTCAGATGCCTCTGACACTGCCATTGGAGCAGTATTAGGATAGCAGGATGGTCAAGTACCTTATGCCATCTACTATGTAAGTAAAAACTTAGCCCCTGCTGAACTTAATTATACTGTTACTGAAAAAGAATTCCTAGCTATTGTTTACTCTATTAATAAATTTTGACATTATATCACCGGGTATCCTACATTTGTGCACACTGACCACTCTGCCATTAAATATTTAATGAATAAACCTGTTACCAATGCCAGAGTGACCAGATGGCTTTTGTTGTTGCAAGAATTTGATATCACCATTATAGATAAACCTGGGAAAGAAAATGTTGTTGCTGATTTTTTATCCCGTCTTACTAACAGTGATGACAGTTTGCCTGTTGAGGACTCTTTTCCAGATGAACATCTATTCGCACTTTCAGCTCATTCTCCATGGTATGCAGACGTCGCTAACTATTTGGTTGCAGGAAAACTCCCTCCATATTTGTCTAAATGAGAAAAAAGAAAAATTATTCAGCGAAGTGCCAGGTTTTCTTGGCTAAATGGTCATATCTTCTACACAGGGCCTGATCTTGAGATCAGGAGATGTGTAAGAGAAGATGAGATATTTGATATACTGAGAGCCTGTCATGAGGGGCCTTGTGGAGGGCACTTTGCAAACAAAAGAATAGGGCATAAAGCACTGTGGATGGGCTACTACTGGCTGACTCTGTTCAGGGATGCTAAAAGGTATGTTTAGTCCTGTGACAGCTGCCAAAGGATGGGCCAACCTAATAAAATAGATCAGATGCCCCTACAGTCCCAACTCGTAGTTGAGCCATTTGATAGATGAGAACTGGATTTCATTGGCCCTATCAGTCCTCCTTCCAGACAGAAGGTCTACATTATGGTTTGTACTGATTATATGACCAAGTGGGTGGATGCTATAGCTTTGGCCAAGGCTAATGACCAGGCAGTGATTGATTTTCTGTACAGTGAGATCTTTACCCACTTCGGGGTACCAAAAGAAGTAGTTATCGATGGGGGGTCGCAATTCATGTCACACCAGTTTGAATCCTTGCTTCGGAAATATCATGTGCAGCACAGGGTGTCTTCACCTTACCACCCCCAAGCCAATGGTCAGGTGGAAAGTACCAATAAGGTTATTGAAAACATCCTTACTAAAACAGTTAAGAGCCATCGAAAGGATTGGGTTGACAGGCTTCCGGAAGCACTGTGGGCATATCGCATGACTTGGCGCGACACTACAAGTTTCTCCCCATATGATTTAGTGTATGGAAAGAGTGCCATATTTCCGATTGAGTTTGAGATTAAAACCCCGAGGACAGCCACCGAAATGAATCTGGATGTAACAGAAGCTCAGAAGCGAATATTGAATCAATTAAATGAATTGGACAAGAAGCGGTTAGCTGCAATGGACCAGACTTTGTTGCTCCAGCAACAGATATCCAAGTGGCATGACCGATTTATTAAAAAGAAAGTCTTTAGCGAGGGAGACTGGGCGTTACTCTATGACTCCAGATTCAAAAGGGATTTTAAAGGTAAATTGCGTACAAGGTGGCTAGGTCCATACTTGGTTGACAGGGTCTTTGACAATGGCACTGTCCGTCTGGTGACCATCGATGACAATCGCATACCCTTACTTGCTAATGGCCACAGACTACGACTGTATCATAAGCCTATTTCGAAAGATGCATTCGTTTCACAAATCCCCGCCGATTCAGAGTATCAGCTGACACCAGGGCAGGAACTTCTCTCTGCCTCTGCCAACCCTTGAACTGTAAATCGCACTTTGAATCGCTGTACATAAATAATTTTTTTTTCCTACTGTAGCGTATAATTCTTTATTTTTCTTTTGCATTTGATCTTTTTGGTTGTTGTTATTTTTCAGAAATTTTTTTTGCAGGGAAGTACCAGGCGAATGACCAGAATGGGCCTACCGAATTGGAGTCATCTTCCTCTGCTTCCCTGCATCGCTTTTTCCCTTTTTCCCCAAAATAAAATTTCCCGACGGCTGAAACATACTTCCCGGCGGCTGAAACATATTTCCTGGCGGCTGAAACACATTTCCCGGCGGCTGAAACATATTTCCCGGCGGCTGAAACACATTTCCCGGCGGTTGAAACATATTTCCCGGTGGCTGTAACATCTTTGCCGACGGCTGTGACATATTTTCCGAGGACCGTCGAGTTTTTCCCTGGCAGCCGTGATTTTTCCTGCTACCGCCAATCTTTTTCCCGACACCGTGAATCATTTTTGGCGGCTGTAACATCTTCTTAATTGATCGCAATATCATGTGGGGCAACTACAATTCCGCTCTATTTGGTAGACATTTCCAGCATTAAAGACTATTCTCTTGCAGCTTGCAGTGGTAACTCCTGTGTTAACGAAATAAAATTGCTTCCACTATCAGATATGGCTCTGATTTATCCCACTTGTGCCGGCCAATTTGGCATAATTCCGACCCCGACGATGTGATGGTTTTTGTTTCACTGGTGGAAGGCATTTTGGAATTATCTGCGTTATTATGATCAACTTAATGCCTACGCATGAGCTCGGCTTTGCAGCATCAGCAATCACACGTTCCACCATTCTCCGCAGGCTATCCGACGCACAGTCGCACGAGGTATGGCTTTGATTTTCACGTGATTAAGTGTTGATTTGATTTAATAATATCAGTCTTGACTTTATACGTATTATCATTATGGCTTAATTAATCCATTCCCTCGTGTGACGTAAAAACTCATAACCGCCACCTTCCCCAATTTGGCATAAAAATTTCGAACCTCCCTCTGTACTGAACTTTCCAAATTTGCCATTTTTTTCTCAACATCTCTACTCAGTGATCTGTGCATCATCTGCTCTGCAACCTCCATTCTTGGACCTTGTAACTCTGCAGCCAAGAATATGGGGCTTTCAGCTCATCATGAACCTTTGAATATGCAGGAAATCAGGAACAATCCTACGGTTTTTTCCATCTTTCAAGCCGCTGGCTGGATTGAATTTTTTGAGCGACTAGACGGATTTCACAGGGCAGCAGCTCTGCAATTTGCTTTAAACCTTCGAGACACTCACTCCAAGGTATGGGGGCTATAGATAGAAGTCTCCGAATCCATTATATCTGAGGTTAATGCTCTTCCACAGGTCGGACATGCATGGTTTGGATGACGAGTTCCCACGCTGACTGCACGGGAAACGTTTTTACAAGAGGGGAGCAAGTTCAATCATCAAGAAGAGGAATTGCCCTACATTCACTACCACGGCCCTGGGATCAAGTTGCTGTATTT
>LPNX010779120.1:280502-340772 GCA_001517045.1 Pseudotsuga menziesii | reverse complement strand
AATCCTCACCTGAGTGGGAAGGAGGAACCCTAATTGAGGAGGAACGACCTGAGGAGCAGGAAAACATTCCTTTGACCTCAGCAGTGAATCCTGATATGCCAGCTCCTTAAAAGAAAACACCACAAAGAAAAGGAAAGAGACCAATTAATGAACTTAGCATAAATCCACCACCAATAAGAAGAAAAAGAACTAAATCAAATGCAGCAGCAGAGGCATCCATAAAAAGATGGGCAACCCTGGAGGCACAGGTTGAGTTCCCGATCCTTGTACCAAGGCCAATGGATGCTCCACAAAGGCTGGTTGAGGAAGAACCTAGCATTGAAGGACTTTCGGAAGAGAACACATTATTAAAGGAGGAAGTCCAAGTACTTCGAAGGCAAGTGGAGACATGGAAGGAAACCTGCAGGAAACAAGGTGAGAAGAAAATGTATACATTGGTGGAGGTTGCAGAACAGTTGGAGGAATCAGACTCTACCAAGCCTGGCAAGGAAGATGAGCGAGTGATTTGTCTTGCCTGTGGAGAAATATTCAAAGAGGCAGGCCATAAGATCATACTTCGCACCTGTATAGCTCAGCAGTCCGAGGCCACAATAGAAAAAGATGCGGAAAAAGAAGATGCTGCTACATAAGAACCGACATCTTTGACCATCCTTGCTGAAGCTGCCACCAATCCTGTGATAGAGGAGAAAAAGGATGAATTCAGGAATGTTGATGGAGATAAGGATTGCACTGTGAACTCAGAATTCTCCCACGATATAGAGATGATAGAAGCTAAACCACAAGGGCAGGACATTAATGAACTAGAACAGGGGGATGTAACACAAGAACCAGCAACCTTGAGTATACTTGTCCAATTGGCAGAGAAAGTGGGAGAAGAATCTAGGATGGAGGACACTCTGGAACCTAACGAAGAGCTTTGCACTATGACTCCAGAATATCCCCATGATATAGGGCTTAGAGAAGAATTGCAACCACAGGAGGACAAAGAGGTAATCCAGGATGTTGTAACACAAGAACCAACATCCTTGGGAATTGCAGCAGGCATTCCTAAATTTCAATTAGAAGATAACCCAGGGATAGATATCATGCCCGATACACAGTGGAGTGAGGATGAACAATCATTAGCCTTAGGTGACACTGGGATCCTTGAGGAAGAGGTGCTTGATGGGGAAGATATCCAATCTCAGAGGCAGGAGAACAAAGAAGACACTGTTACACAAGAACCAATGTCTCCAAAAGCAATAAATGTAGTTGGTGAAGAGAACCCGGGGGATGTTGCTGCTACACAAGAACCAGCAACACAAGAATTAAATTCAGAAATGCAGGTTGACCAGGGAGAAGGCACTGTCACACAAGAACCAGTGTCTCAACAAGCCATGAATACAGCTGTGGAAGGTAATCCAGGGGATGTTGTTGTCACACAAGAACCAACAACACAGGAATTAAATTCAGAAATGCAGGTTGACCAGGGAGAAGGCACTGTCACACAAGAACTAGTGTCTCAACAAGCTATGAATACAGCTATGGAAGGTAATCCAGGGGATGTTGCTGTTACACAAGAACCAGCAACTCTCATAGAAAACTTAGATGAGCTGGAGGACACTGTCCCACAATAACCGGTGCTTCTCCCTCTCAGGAATTTCATTGATTTGGATTCAGAGCAAGAAGAGAATTATAAAAAGGAAATTTTAAAACTCACAGCAGAAGTCTCAGCCCTAAGATTGGAAGTGATCAAATGGAAAAGTCAGGTGGAAGAAAACCAGAAAAAGACGATTGCTTTGAGTAAGCATAGAAGAATTATTAGAGCACTGGAAGAACAGGGGGCTGAAGAATGTATGACCCATAGAGTTCAGGTAGAGGAGCTGCAGAACAAGATGAGAGAATTGAAAAAGTTTCAATCCATGCAGAAGGAGAAGGAGCAGATGTATGCCCTATCTCAAGAACTCATGGGCACCAGGAAGCCCTCTTCCTCTTATCCAGTATTTCTCTTCGAGCAGTTTGTCTGGTTTAAATTAAAGGCTGTATAGGAAGGGAGGTCGTTCGAAATCACAACCTTAGAAAAGTTTTTGGAGACATTCTTTGGAAGTAATTTCGAAGAGCAGAACTTACTGTGTGAATTATATTTGCACGAGATGGCTTGCCCTTTGGATCGCCACTCAAACCCTGTTCCATTTGCAGGTGATGTTCATCTAAGAGCCTTTGCCTCTTTTGTGAGTAATCACGTTCAGTGGGAAAGATATTTTCAGACCTTTTCCCACAATGAATCCCACACTAATTTATGGATTCGAAGTGAGCCCCAGAATCCTGGCATTCTTGTGGCACGGTACAGAAGTTTTCTTTCCATTCCTTCCCAGGCACAACATATCATGAAATTGCAGGAAGAGGTAATCTCCACTTGCATCAAATCCATTTCCAGGAAGCAACAGGTTGCATTGGAAGGTAGCAAGCACAGATGGCAGGCTGCCTCCTCTGTACTTAGAAACCGGGATCCCTACTGCTTTAAGAATTTTAAACATGCACTCTCTAGAGTCAAGGGTTACGTGGGAAGTATGAAGGAATGTAGAGTTAACTGTCTGGGTTTGAAGTTTAAATTTCCTCTTATTTGGTGGCCAGCAACACCATACAACATGGATTTTTCCTTGACTAGGGTAGAGGAGCAGAAATGTTGGCAGTACTAGGTTATTCACAGGGGCTTTCTGAAGACAGATGAGAAACCTGAGTTTCCCTACAATTTTTCCTCCCTCCATGAATAGAGCTCAATGCAGGACTCAGACTCCGAATGATGCAGGTTGTTGCATGAGGACATGCAATAGGGTAGTTGGGGGGAGATGTTGAGTCTAAAATTGGTCCCTTTTTAACCATCCTTAATCACCTTTTCTGCCCTTGTTTTACACTGTTCATCATGTCAATCAGACCTGTTTTCCTCATTTTATTCCCTCAATTTCCAAGGTAAGACTGATTATTGTTTTATCTTATTAATGCTTATTATTGTGACAATTAAGGCTGTGTATCTCTCCAAATTGTGCTAATATGTTGTAATTTATGAAGATAGCGTGAGATGAGTAGACTGCAGGAAAGTGGAGCTAAACAAGTCTTGAAACAAGGGGCGTTCGTGATTCAAGAGGATCCTCAATCCTTCAATCATCAATTAAGGCACGTGGTTCTTATGCAACCTTCCAGACAAGGCCGTACAGAGTAGCTGTAACAGAATGTGCTATGATTGGGGGATCTTCAGGATAGCTGCTCGAATATCATGGCGATCTGAGAAGATCGCCACTTCCGGGCCAGTCAACAGCTTTCTCTCATTTTCTATATTTGTACCATGCCACGTTTTGTAACAACCAGTGTTATTCAGGGCGCCTGAAGATCAGAGATCTTCATGGCTTCCCTTGGTAATAGGATCAGATGTTATAGTCTGTATGTATAAAAGTGAGAAGCTGTCTTGACCCGGGGGGTTGTTCTTGGATAATAGATAATTCATTCCTGTATTGACAGTGGAAGTAATCTGTAATCATTCCTTCTTTTAATACAAAGAGAAACCGCTGATTTAAGGGAGCTGTACATTGTTCATCCGGCGTCTCTATGTGAAGGCTGGGCCCGCCTTCCGCAGAGATTGCTGAGTTAAAGTAGGATTTCTGAATTCATTGTTGTGTGATGTTTTGCTGATTATATTGCCTGTGTGCGCAGCAGTAGTATGTGTGGATTTGCAGCATTACATTTTCCTGAGATTGATAATTGGTACAGAATAACAGTCGACTGATTAGATAGTTTTCTTTATGCAATTCATATAATAGCTGTACACAGATCTGTTCATCTCATGGTCTCAGATTGTCATCCCACAAATCCTTGCAATTATTTTACTGTATAATTGTTGATTTTCATTTCTGCAACTCAATTCCTTAGAATAGCTGAATTCGATCTTCCACAATTGAATTTATAGATTACATTCAGTTTATGTTTATGGGTTTCAAGAGTGATTAGATTGAATAGGCGAATCATTTGTTTTGGGATATGAATAGGATTTCTTTTTTATCTGCAATTGTTGTTTGAATCTGATTTCATTTCTTGATTGATACATGGTAGGAAGAAATTGAATTTGTAGTGTTTAGAATATTGGTGGGATTACACAGGTTCTGAGGGATGAACATGGCTGTTAGAGGATAAAGTGTTTAATTACAATGATCTGGTGTTTAAGCATATACTGTGCATTTATCCTTTGAAATAAAAGACTTTCTCGGGTTGACAATAAATCTCGTATGCTCTGTGTGTTGATAATAATTTATCTGCATTTAGGGCGCTCGACAAAACCTGCATAGGGAACAATTGCATAAGGAAAGGAATGGCGTGGGGTTGCAAATAGAGGCAAGGTAGCCAATGATCTCCCAATCAGGAGATATTTAGCGGGCGGTCGGAGGATGAGAGAGAACAACCCATCACATGGAGCACCGGTGAGATGAATTCCATGCAACTTTATAAGAAACTTGATAAATGTCTAGAACAACAGCTGAAGCATAATTAGTATGAATTCCTAACTACTATACACTAATTTGCAGACATGAAAGAAATCAACAGACTGGAATGAAAATAGGAAACACATTGCACGTAAAAGAAGATACATATTGGGAAAAGCAACGACACATGAATCTATACCATGAGAAACAACTCCTCCTCTGCAATTTTATTCATAACATATGCATCAAATCTTATTTACAATGGAGAGCCTCAGCCCTAGAATGTTTCCCAATCTAACCAAATCCTCTCCTCCCTCTATCGGGAGTGTATTTATACTATTCTAATGCTGAGACTACCAATTTGAAAATTGTTACAGGTCACTATCATGCGTTAGCAGTACAGTGAGTGGAACTATCACCACGTTTTACAAATATAAAAAAACATTATGGAGATGTGGCACATGATAACATAGACTGACAACACATAGCTTTCTTCCATTCCACTTCATGAAAGTGGTTTCCATGCGGCATACTAACAGTCAATTGTTTACTTAGGCTGCTTCGGGTATATCTTTCTACTTCTTCTACCAGCCCACTTCTTACAGACCACGTCACTCAAAGCTAACAAAGAGACCTGAATCCACCACCCAATCATTTTCCCAACCCATCCTTCGTTTGGTAACACTGTTATAGGAGGAGGCCGAAAAAAAGGTGGTCATGCACTTGGTGATGATAAGCGACTTAAGAAGCTTATCATCCTTGTACTGTTTTCTTCCTCCTACGAGGAAGGTTCTCCTGCAAGCCATGTAGCTGGGTGTGCATTTGACTCTCTCCTCACCCATGACCAAGCAGCCAAGTGGATATCCTAGGGGTGGTGCCGAAGGCTCCGAACCCACTTGGTCTCAGTATGAGCATTCACTCCAATAGTTCTGCCACCACTGTGAGTTGGGAATTCAAAGTTCATGATTGCAACTGGGAGTGTTTGAGGTATGTTTTTGGGATGTCAAAACCCATGCACTGCACATCCAGAGGCCGGGTTGTGTAGAAGCGGGTGAACCTCCTTAGGTGTTTAACATCTGTGCCCCGATGGTTGGTGATTTTCTGGTATGGATAACCAAAACACAGATCTGTGTTTTCCTACCAAGAGTATCCCTTGTTGAACTAACTTTGTCGAACTAACTTCTCGAACCACACAGTCATGGTTGTCTGTGAAGGAAATGGACACTCCTCAGCATTCAACCCTATAATTCTTATCATCTACACATTTCCACATCTCAGAAGCTCTCTAGAAGATGGCGTTATATAGAGCGATCTGAAATGGCCCAGAAAAATCTATACCCTTAAAATATCAGTCACTGTGATGGCCGGCAAGTGTGATGCCAGGATGGAGCTCCAGCCTTCTAACGTTCAATCATATTATCTGATATGTGAAAGATTCCCAACAATTCCCGCGTGGCTGCCAAGCTGGTTTCAAGGGCTGTGGATTTGACCTTTATTTCCCTTTCAATTACCGTGATGGTGCCGTCGGGCTATTTTAGTTCGTCGCATTGCTTGGCCTCATGTAAATGCCAAGTCTGTCGCCTCAACGAATCAAACCTCCATATTTCTCACGGATCCCTTCGAAGTGAACCGCGTTCCACACTTGTGAACTAAGGAAATTAGTGTCACTGGACTAAACTTCCACCTTAGGCTCATGCCGAATGGCATCGGAGAAATTGACCAATCCGCAAGGATGCAGATTACACGCGTGAACATCTCCTCCATTGTCATCTCTGCACTGGATGTGAAACCTGTACCGTGGGAGCCTTCTCAGCCATTCGATCTGAGGAATCTTTCACTTCCACTGTCCACGTTCCATTCTTTCTGCCGCCAACTTTTCTCTTCTGATCACTGTGGGCAGTTCTGGATCGTAACATGTTCTCAACCGTCGATCGTGACCAACCCTTCATGCAGCCGTAGATCTGGGTGGGCGCCATTATATTTCTTAATGAGAAGCCTTGGCATTCATCCATGCTATTCTCCTCTGCGAAATAAACCATGGCCATAGATTTCTCTCCTTTCTTATCGTGGTCGTTGATCTTCGTGACCACTACCCCTCTTTCATGATTTCAAATCATGGCTTCACCCACACAAGTATGGATTGCGAAATTGATTGAGGCCATAGATTTGACTCAGATCCCATCTCGACTGTAGAATATTTCCAACCTTTAATCCATTTCATGATATGAAATTGTGGCTTTGTTCAAGCATGTCCGCTAGCGCAAAATAGTTTGGAGCCATTGATCCACCTCCGATCAATCTCAGCCTTTGATTTCGTGCCTCACTCAATTCCTTCAGCACACCTTTTTTTTTCTCCTTTGCCTTGCACTTCAGATAAATTGAAGGGGAGTTCACATGAAGTTCACAAGGATGGGACCCTCATTGAACTCCTATAAGGCTCTCAAATTAACTGTTAAAAATAGAGTGTTAACAATTGGCTCCATGAGGGATGCTATCCTCCCAGTGAGGTAGCAAAGAACCCTCGTAGACCAAGTGCCAAAACCATTGGTCTGCCTTCAATCTTTCTTTCCATTCTGCTCTGAGTTACTGCTTCAGTGAATTTGTGCCACTCTTGCAAATCATGCTGGTAACTGAAAATGAAAACAAACTAAAACAGTAATGAAGGAAATGCTCGATAACTTCCGAGCTTATTTTTTCCTACCTATTCTACATAACTTTGTGTACAAGTCTGATTAAGTGAAATTAGAGTTCCAATGAAGCCAATCAAGCAATTTTCCTAATAGTTTTGTTCTTTCATTGTGCTTGATGGACATAAATGAAATAGATAATGCGAGAAGGAAATGATAAACAAACTGATCTTCAAAGCAGGGATGCAACCAATCACTTCCTTCACCTAGACCCTCCATGTATTCAGCCACAGGGTCATATAACTCACGACAACCTCCAGCATGTTCTGTCACTTGCTCATGGGAAAGTCGTCCAAAGTTTCCTTCTTCTAGAAATTCATCAGGATGACACTTGGAAGATTGTAAAAGAGGACCCACAGAATCTTTTTTCAATGGAACATCCCACTTTCCGCTCAAAATTTCTGTAATAAGAGCTTGATGTGCTTCAAGAGGGAGGTCCCCTGCTTCTCCAGTGGAACCGAGTAGGAATATTCCTCATGTGTGAGTTGGCGCTTATGGACGCTTCTTCTCATCATCTTATTTCCTGTATAGGATTCTGGTCTGCACCATCTCTGTTTCTTTCTAATTTTTCTTGGAGGTCTTAATCATGTGTCGTATTAATTCAAAAGAGGCATAACACAAGGGTAGGCTATCACCTCCAGTGCCCTTATCATCCTTTCCCACTTCAACCTTCTGACTTTGCATTGCATCTTAATTCTTTTCATCAGTAGGCTTTGTTTCAACAACTGGCTCATCATGTATATTATATAGGTACTCTTCATCATATTCATCGTACACAGGCGTAGAAAACTCCTTCTTAAAATCGTCCTTTGCGGACCAGGGGCAGTGCAGGTCACCATTTTCAAAGAACAATCCTGTAGGACTACCTGCTCCTGCATCAGGCCAGTAATCTTTCTGCATACTAGGAGAGAGATTTGATGTTCCAGAGACTTCTCCATTATGCTTGTAGGTACCAACCAATTTGTATGTATCTTTTATTTCACCACCACTATCCTGATTTGAAAATTTCTTGGACATCTTAAGGTTTTCCTCAACCTCCAAACAATCAGCGAACATATGTTGCAGGGTGGTTGATTTTCTCTCCAAAAGAAGCAAGGACAGGTAAGAACAAAAGGCAGCTGCATAATACATCTTAGCATCATTCTCAAGAGGTTGGACTTCCTTAGGCATTTTATAATAAAGCTTGCGAATCTTTTGTTAAAACTAGATATGGTCTCATCCTCATTCCTCCTCAGGGAATAAAACTCTGAAAGTATTTGCTCCAATGGCATTCTCCTACCCCAAAACTTTAAGAAGGTGCAAGAAAACTCTTCCTGAGTGTTGATGGACTTAGGCTGCAAGTGTTTAAACCATACTTTGGCATCTCCTTGCAAGGACAGGCCGAAAGCCCGCATGCATACATCATCATGATCTATCTCAAAAAGGTCATAGAAATGCTCAAAGGATTGTAAATGTTTCTCAGCAGTCAAGTATTGGGATTCTCCATTGAACTTGGGGAGGTACTTGTAATATTTCGTGGGAAAATCATGGTGGATGGGGGGAAGCTATAGTGGTTTGTATCGGCTTGGAGAAATAGGAGAGACAAGGTCAGGAACAATAGTTAAGATATCATCCAAGGTTTCATGAATTTCACAGGGGTGTCCTTTGACATCGTGAGCCCCTGGATTAAAATCTAGGCCATAATCAGATGTACAAGACGATGCAACACTTTCAGTTCGTAAAGAAGGATAAATAGGAATATACTCATAGCTCTGTTCAAAATGAGCTGAACCATAGAAGGCTATTTTGATAAATCTGGGAAAAGATAAGAGCAAACTTACAAGATAGGATAAGGCATCCTGGAAGAAATGGAGACCTGAGTATCTTGACCTTCCACCATGCATTTCTAAGCTTTATAAGGGGTCCATTTTCTAGATAGAGTCTGCCATCTTTCCTTAGCCATTTGATTTCTGGGTCACACCACCTGCGAAGTTGCTGAAGTCTGAATCCTTCAAGAGTGGAGTCGCCAGGTGAAAAGTGCTCAACCTTCTTGATGTCTGGTCAATTGTTCACCATCAACAACCAGATCTAAAATCTTTGTCGTTCTTCCCAGGGAGGATCTTCGATTTTGTCCCTGGCAGTGATGCCAGTTTGTTAGCACCGGAATTGAGCCCCAAGTTTGAAGGGAGGCCCGCTCCCGGGTAACAGTAGAACAACTTTAGACTACACCTCTGACCCTGTGTAGTCAAAGAGGGATCTCTCATTTTGTCTTCGGAGTCTACTCCGCGTAATATTTTCAGTCAAGGATAATCAGGGGGCCAGGATCCTGAATGGGACAAAGTGTATCAAGGTGAGATGTAAGGTGGGATTATCGAGGTAAGGTACCATTGGCAATGGAGTCAAAAACCTGCATAGGGAACACTTACATAAGGAAAGGAATGGTGTGGGGTTGCAAATAGAGGCAAGGTAGCCACTGATCTCCCTATCAGGAGATATTTAGCGGGAAGTCGGAGGGCGAGAGAGAACATCCCATCACATGGAGCACCAGTGAGATGAATTCCATGCAACTTTAGAAGAAACTTGATAAATGTCTGGAACAACAGCTGGAGCATAACGAGTATGAATTCCTAACTGCTATACACTAAGTTGTAAACATGAAATCAATCGATAGACTGGAGTGAAAACATGAAACACATTGCACATAAAATAAGATACATATTGGGAAAAGCAATGACACATGAATCTTTGCCATGAGAAACAACTCATCCTCTGTAATTTTATTCATAACACAGACATCAAATCTTATTTACAATGGAGAGCCTCAACCCTAGAATGTTTCCCAATCCAACCAACTCCTCTCCTCCCTTTATCGGGAGTGTATTTATACTATTCTAATGCTGAGACTACCAATTTGAAAATTGTTACAGGTCACTATCATGCGTTAACAGTACAGTGAGTGGAACTATCACCAAGTTTTACAAATATAAACAAACATTATGGAGACATGGCATGTGATAATGCAGAATGACAGCATAGAGCTTTCTTCCATTCCACTTCGTGAAAGTGGTTTCCATGCGGCATGCTGACGGCCAATTGTTTACTTAGGTTGCTTCGGGTATATCTTTCTGCTTCTTCAACCATCCCTCTTCTTACAGACCACATTGCTCAAAGGCTGACAAGAAGACCCAAATCCACTGCCCGATCATTTTCCTGACCCATCCTTCATCTAGTAACATTGTTACAGGAGGAGTCCAGAAAAAAGGTGGTCATGCACTTGGTGATGATAAGCGACTTAAGAAGCTTATCATCCTTGTACTATTTTCTTCTACCTATGAGGAAGGTTCTCTTACAAGCCATGTATCCGGGTGTGCGTTTGACCCTCTCCTCACCCATGACCAAGAAACCAAGTGGAGATCCTAGGGGTGGTGTCGAAGGCTCTGGACCCACCTGGTCCCAGTACGAGCATTCACTGCAACAGTTCTGCCACCACTATGAGCTGGGACTTCAGTGGTCGTGACTACAAATAGGAGTGTTGGAGGGATGTCCCTGGGACGTCAAAACCCATGCACTACACATCTAGAGACTAGGTTGTGTAGAATTAGGTGAACCTCCCTTGGTGTTTAACATCTGTGCCCCGGTGTTTGGTGATTTTCTGGTATGGATAACCAAAACACAGATCTGTGTTTTCCTACCAAGAGTACCCCTTGTCGAACTAAATTCTTGAACCACATAGCCATGGTTGTCTATGAAGGAAATCGACACTCCTCAGCATTCAACCCTATACTTCTTATCATCTACACATTTCCATGTCTCAGAAGCTCTCCAGAAGATGGCGTTATATAGGGCGATCTGAAACGGCCTAGAAAAATCTATACCCTTAAAATATCAGTCACTATGATGGCCGACAAGTGTGATGCCAGGATGGAGCTCCATCATTCTGACGTTCAATCATATTATCCGATATGGGAAAGATTCCCAACAATTCCCACGTGGCTGCCAAGCTGGTTTCAAGGGCTATGGATTTGACCTTTATTTCCCTTTCAATTACTATGATGGTGGCGTCGGGCTGTTTTAGTTTGTCTCATTCCTTGGCCTCGTGTAAATGCCAAGTCTGTCACCTCAACAAATCAAACCTCCATCTTTCTCATGGCTCCGTTCGAAGTGAACCGCATGCCACACTTGTGAATCGAGGAAATTAGCATTGTTGGACAATACTTCCACCTTAGGCTCATGCCAAATGGCATTGGAAAAATCGACCAATCCACAAGGATGCATATTATATGCATGAACGTCTCCTCCGCTATCATCTCCGCACTGGATATGAAACCTATACATTGGGAGCCTTCTCAGCCATCTGATCCAAGGAATCTTTCACTTCCATCGTCCACGTTCCATTCTTTCTACCGCCAACTTTTCTCTTCTGAACACTACAGGAAGTTCTGAATCGTGACATGTTCTCAACCGTTGATCGTGATGGACCCTTCATGCAGCCATAGATCTAAGTGGGCCCCATTATCTTTTGCAATGAGAAGCCTTGGCATTCATCTGTGCTATTTTGATCTGCGAAATAAACTGTGGCCATAGATTTCTCTCCTTTCTTATTGCGGTCGTTGATCTTCGTGACCACTACCCCTCTTTCATGATTTGAAATTGCGGTTTCACCCACGCAAGTATGGATTGTGAAATTGATTGAGGCTGTAGATCTGACTCAAATCCAATATTGACTGTAGAATGTTTTCAACCTTTAACCCATTTCACAATTTGAAATAATGTCTTTGGTCGAGCATGTCTGCTCATGCAAAATGGTTTGAAGCTAGTGATCCACCTCCGATCAATCTCAGCTTTTGATTTCACGCCTCGCTCAATGCCTTCAGCACACCTTCCATTTTTTCATTTTCCTTGCACTTCTGATAACCTGAAGGGGATTTCACATGAAGTTTGCGGGGATGGGACCCTCATTGAACTCCTATAAGGCTCTCAAATTAACTGTTAAAAATAGAGTGTTAACACTTTATATCCCAATTTCTTGTTGGGGATATAAAGGATTATTTATTTTTATAAATTTATATAGATTCGTCTATTTTCCGACATCTCTGGAGTGACATTTGTCATCGGATACCCATTATTTCCAGCATACATGCTACACTACCGATGACTTTAATCCATTGGTTATCCAACAAGTACAAAGAATATATCGTTGGATTTTTTACCTATATTTAGTGAAAGGTGTCGTCGGATATCCATCAAATCCGACATATATGCTACACTACTGATGACTTGTGTTCATTGGTTATCCGACAGGTATTAAGGATGATTCGTCAGATTGCTGAACTTTATTGAGTGTAGTTGGTCGTTGAAGATTCGATAAATATGAAGGAGGATGCATCGCTTTTCTGACAGTTATGGAGTGAAATTGGGCGTCAGTTGTTCGACAATAGGATTTCAAAAGTCCAGAGAGTGTATTTCAATGTCGAAAATCATGTGAAATTCAACTGACATTGTAAAAGAAGCGAATTGTCGAATTTTCAACATCAATATGTCAAAAATTAGACATTTAGGTCGTCAAAATTTGTGGTAAAAAATGCTAGTGTCTGTTATATTGTATGCATCTTGTTGTTTGTGTTATTCTTTCAGAAAAAAGATCCTAATTAAGATAATAATATGTAAGAAAACATAACATTCATGCCCTTCTCAAACTCCTATTCTCTCCTCACCCATGCTAATGAAACTAGAAAGATATGGCATGAAAGGTTTGGCCATCTAAACTACAAGTACCTATCTGATTTGTGTGACAAAGACATCGCCATAGGAAGGGTATTTTTTAAGGATTCTAATATTATACTTAAGTATAGTATTCTAGGCGATTGTTTTGGACTGAAAACAAGATATTTATAGATAGGTATGGGAATATTAGATAAACATAAAATTAACACTAAAATGTGTACATTTTGGCGAATATTATGATTAAAAACATATGCCATGTAAATATAGGTGATATTAGACACTATAAATGAACACATAATGATTTTATTTTTAGAAAAAAAACCAAAAAATAGACTCATAGTTTTCCCAAACTCAAGTTTTCTAAAGGTGTCTGTCAAGGATGCATTCTAGGAAATCACCCACATCGCAAGTATGAGAGAGTCAGTCATGAACGAACCTCTGCACCTCTTGAGATTATTCATAGTGAAATAGCTGGTCCTTTCCCTCATATGTCAATGAGTCAATCCAAATATGTCCTAACCTTCATTGATGACTTTTCTAGATATTGTTGGGTCTTCTTCCTCAAGTACAACTCATAAGTTTTTGACCTCTTCAATGGTTTTAAAGCCTTAGTTGAGAACCAGTCTGGACGAAATCTCAAGGTCCTCAGATATGATAATGGTGGTGAATATGTCAAATCCAAATTTATATAATATTTTGAATATGTAGGTATCTAGATACAACACTATATTCCTTACATAGCTCAGTATAATGGTGTTTCTAAGAGGAAGAATAGATCTCTCAAGGAGAAGGCCACTTGAATGATGGAGTCTAAAGATTTAACACCAAATTTTTGGGATGAAGAAATAAACTATGCATCCAATATCCAAAATAGGGCACCTCACAAATATCTTTATGGAATCACTCCTTTCGAAGCTTGGAGTGGACACAAGCCTGATGTATCTCACTTCAGGATTTTTGGCTTTAAAGCTTGGGCTAGAATTCCACTAGAAAAGAGGAAGGATTTGGAACCCCAAAGTCAAGAGTGCCTATTTTTTGGGTATCCAAAAGATTCCAAATGTTATAAGCTAATCAACAAGAAAAATAAAAAAATACTTCTTTGAAAGGAGTGTTCATTTTGAAGAAGAGTCCATGCCAACAACAGAAATTGGAGAATCCTCTTCACCACCACCACCTCTGGTTGTAAGTAAAGACTCTAATAAGTTTTATGATTCTGATATGTATGATAATGAGGTTTTAACTGTATATCCTAACACTCCTACAATACCAAAGTGGGAAGCAAATACCATTCAAGCAGTCGGGGAACTAGCTGGGAATCCTAGTGATCCTAGAAGAACTAGATCTCAATTCGAGAGTGCCCTTTCTGTCAAGGAACCATGCTTTGATGAGAAGTGTTATTTGATGGTTGAATCAGATCCACAAACATATTAATAAGAATAACAAGGTCCAATATGGAAAACAACCATGAAAGAAGAATACCATTTTCTCCATAAGAATGAAACATGGGAACTAGTCAATCTTCCACCAGGGAGAAAGCTAGTCAACTGCAAATGTGTATTCAAGAAACGTTTTGCTGATGATGGATCTCCTATGAAGTATAATGCAAGGTTAGTGGCCAAGGGCATCTACCAAGTCCAAGGAATTGACTACAATGAGACCTTTGTACCATTGACAAAAATGGATTCTATACGACTAGTTTTGTCCNTATATATATATTTACTAATACATATTTTGTTTGTAGGTTGAAGAAATCACTATATCGGTTAAAACAAGCTCCTAGAGCTTGGTATGCCAAGATTAATGGATTTCTTCTATCATGAAACTTTAGTAGATGAAAATATGATCCAAATATCTATTTGAAGATGATTCATGGTTCAATAATTATTATTGTTTTGTATGTAGATGAACATTTTATCATAGGAAGTTCCATGAATGAAATTTCCTCCTTGAAGGATGCATTGAACCATGCCTTCTCCATGACTGACTTAGGATTGTTGAGAGAATTCTTGGGGCTTGATATTTCTCAATCATCCCTTGGAGTAAAATTACTGTTACGAAGAGAAATTCCTATGGCTTGGGGTACCACAACAGACATCTTGACTCTAGAAATCAATCCTTTCCAATATGGAAGAGAAATCAAATATCTAACACTAAAGGATCAGACCTCATACCTTATTCTGGTCGATTGAAGTAGATCCCCGTTGAGCTTTCCAACTTCAGCTTGAATTGATGAATCAATTCCTCAACAACAAGTAAACAAGACAAGAATAATATATATGTTGGTGTTAGATCTACTCTAGCATATATAATCAACAATGTATAAGCATTTGAAATCATCCATGGATAAAATATTCATTCAAACATACATTATTGGACAGAAAAATATATTTATATTAATATAAAATCAGAGATTACAATGAATACAACCTCTGTTAGCACATCTTTGAATCAGAGAAACTGAATCCCCCACTTGGGCCTCCACCACCTCAACCCTCCATCTCTTGATAGCAAGCTCAAAAGCAAAAGGCGCGCTTGGGAAGAACACCAAAGTGCTCCAAGGGACAAAGGGTTGCAGACTCAAGCACAAGTTCTGGCAACAATGGACTATAATTTCTTTTCTCTCAATTCTCTTATGCCTTCATTGTATCCAAAGGGTTCCTTATATAGCTCTTCAATGGGGTAATGAAAGGTCGAATCTGGGCGATCTCAAGGAACATGGAAGGCCAGGAGACAAGTGAGTTGGATCCATGTCAAGGAAAACTCCAAAAGGATTTGGATTTTGTACACATCCCGATGTACGCGGTTTTAGAGGTCAAACCTGCTTATATACGCGATAAGGGGTTTAAAATTCATGTATAAAAATTTTCACATGTTTTTAGGGATGGTCTAGGAAACATCAAAGGACAAAAAATGGTCCAAGGGGTCTAAGGAGTCTACAGAGGGACAGGGGAAGGCCATACAAGTGTGATTCACCTGGTGTTGTAAAATCAGCTATAACAGATGCCCCCTAATGTGTGAGGTCAGAGGGGTCATACGATGGCTGAAATACATTATAAGTCCATCCCAGAAGTGGAGTGATGAAGAATCCCAAATGGAAGACCAACCACCCAATCAGCATAGTACAATGATACAACTTTGCACATAACTACAAATACATATAGCAGTCCCAGATACATAAGAGTACAATGGTCATGAATAGGCATGATACAAAATATGACATAAGTGGTCATCCCCACGTACAGTATACATAGATCAGAATCTCCATGATGAAGATATACAAAGGATCATGATCTCCATAATGGCTGAATATATACAATGGATCAAGATCTCCATAATAGTTGGAAATGTCTGACATATACTGGAATCAAGTCACGAGAGCTGAAATCTCATCAACACTGGCACGATCAAGGAGGTAGCATATAAGAGATGCCACCAATCTAGAAGGTATTCTACACAAATCGCTACAAGTACAAGTCCTACTATGTGAATAGAGGTGTCGAGGTTGAACATAGTAGTCCATCATCTGATTACCGGTCATTGATGTATACCGTTAACAGACGTGAGATCACCCACCGATAATGATAATAGGAATTAAGGTACTAGAGTGAAAACTAACAAGTGCGAATAGATGTGTTGAGGTCAAATACTTGAGAGGATCCATCGGTCAGGGGACATTAATGTATTCCCAAAAACTATCGATGGAGAGAGAACCTGCCACTGATGACTGCAAGTCTCAAGGCACTAAAAAATGACTCTAGATTCCAATCCCAGAATAAATGATCTGAAGTTGATGGGATGAAATATGCTGGAAGGAGGGCATTAAGGCATCCTCCATCATCCAACATGAGGTACTCAACAAAGTTGTATAATGTGGAAGGACTTGATCATAAGGTGTGCGAACCAGTAACTGTACTCGAAATGGCCGACATGCAAAGTTAAGATAACTGAGGAATGGCCAACTCAGGTTTTAAATTCCTTCGAACGAGAGCATAACAATGAATGGTGGCTGAATAAAGGCAGCATAGACTCGATATACAAAACTGGGACATATCTGCAACATAGGAGGCATCGACAGAGGCTCCATGGGGACTGGAAGCTTAACCAGTCAGTGGAGATAAACTCAGATAAACGAGTACAACTCCTAAAGTCAAACTATAAACCCAACCAATGGATGTGATATATAGTTCTCTGTTCAAAGGTGACATGACTCAATAGATGCCAAAAGATAACATCTTTCCTTGTCTGGCTTTTTGGTTTTTTAATTTTTTTTTTTGGGGGGAATTTTTCAAATATAAAAAGCTTGAAAAAGAATAAAAATTCTTTATAGTTATAGACTAGGAGGAGACGAGTGTCATATGGGAAAACAAACTAGTTCCAAGAAGTGGAACATACTTGTGCTCAATGCAAGGATACATGTGTAGGATAGCGACACTCGGGGGAAAGTCCCCTCCCGGTAAAAATAGGGAATCAAGCTGCAAAGGATATATGAAATGGCTCTACATGGTTAGACATGAGACAAGCTCAGGCTATATGGCTGAAACTCAATGTCAGGGAAGCCAACGTAAGGCTCAATAAGGCAGGAAAAGCTCATGATAATGCAATTACAACTTGACATAAGGGAGTCCTGAGGGAAATAGGCCAACAAAATATCAAGAGGATTATGAAGCTCTTATGAAATGTCATGGAAATACTATACAATGGACTCCCACACCCTAAGGGACAAAATGTCGGCATGGGAACCCAATGCAAATAAGGTGCTCACTAGGGTACCCATGTAAGGTCAATCTCTACCATTCACATAATGCCACTTCTAAAACAACAAGAAGGTTCCGTGACATAATAGAATGCATTCGTACCTAAGGCTATAATGAAACAGTCATAAGGTCATGCAAAATGTAAATGATGATGAAACCTAACCTATACGCCAGTTTAGACATGATACTTGAAATCAGCACGAACGGGTCAATCCAATGGCCAAAACGGTGCTCAAAAGGGTCTCCTACATCATAAATTAGTCCAAAAACGGTCCAAAAGAATTAGAAATGGTCCAAACCATAGAAAAGGGGGTAAACATTTTCAATAATTTGAAAAATTTCTATAAATAGTAAAAAATTCAAATCATTATAAAACATTTGAAATTTTTACCCATTTGAGCTCAGAACTTCAACAGTGAATTCCAGGAGATCCAGGCGGCAGAATCGACTACCGTTATTTCCAGGTACTTACCCATGCTCTACTCTTTCATTTTGATGCAAATTTTATCAATTTCCATGGTGTATTTAGGATTCCAGGCCAATCTAAGATGCGCGCCATGACCCACATGGAAATTGAGGGTTTTTTCGTGTATAGGGATAGATATATGTGGAAAACGCCCTCGAAGTCACGTACATATGCGGTTGTTTAGAAAACAGTCACGTATGCGGCTGTGCTCAATGATTTTTAAGTGTTCTAATGGATCAAACTCAAATTTTATGTGCAGGATGGTCCTAGAATGGAGAGAACGTGAACATGGTGATGTAGAAGAGGCAGTAAGCGCAGATCTAATGGCTCAACAAGCATTAAGTGCATGCGGGCTTTACAAGTTTTTGTGTCTTGGTGGCTTAAGAGCCAAATCAAGACTGTTGCAGATGTTGGTGGATTACTGGGATCTAGACTCAAATTCATTCCAGATAGATGGGATGTCCCTCACCATAGAAGTGGAGGACATATATTTTATTACTGGACTTTCCCGATGAGGGGAAGTGGTGAACCTACGCTCTCCCGGGCCCAGAGGTGGCCTGAATATAGATGAGTACATTGCAGTGTACTACTATCCAGACATAGAGAAGGTGGGGAGTCAGATCCCAACTAAATACATATAGGTGTTGGGCCTAAAGTCCATCCTACTGACACTGGGTAGGATAGCAGGGTTAGCTTCACTCCACCAGGCCTCACGGCCTTTGATGTTCTATACAGTGGAGTGCATGAGACCCACTGTGTACGATTGGAGCACTGCGCTACTGGGAAACATGAAACACTAGCTCAATGAGTGCAAGATGGGCAGAGTGCGAAACTTCAGTTTCAACAGCATACTGAGCATGTTTTTCTTTAAGTGTGTTCCAGGATTGAGCCCTAGAGTTGATTTTCCTCTACACGGGGTTCAAGATTTGACCCAATGACGTTGGGCAGATGCGATGCGCAGAATGGTTGGAGGTAGGGTGTCCAACCCCTATCCAGCTGATTTCTTTCCCTGGTGGTGACGATAGATAGTTGCCATTGATGACTACCCCTATGCAGGGATAGATTTCTGGGGAGACCCAGACATGCCGCTACCACCAGGATCGGCATACAGTGAAATTGGTAACGAATCTCGACCCTCTTTTTAAAATTTTTGAGTTATTTAATTTTTTTTTGTGTTTTCTGATCATGTGGAATCAAAAGACATGTTTTTGGGTGATAATACATAGTGACATCTACCATATTCATGCAAATGTGGGACCACGGTGGCCTCAAGGCTTCCCTCATCATAGACGGAGGGGAAGAGGAGATGATATCATGGGTGTGGATGTGGAGCGGATGCTCCAAAGCATTCATACCAACTTCATGAGACTGACACACATAGTACCCATGGCGCAAGTTGAGGACTTGCCTGAGTCCATGTAGTGCCAAGTGATGGGTCTACCACGAGCATGGGTGTGGCTATTTTGACGGCTATCTAGAGCCATAGTGACATTCCATGATCACAACCCCCCTCCTCCTATAGAGGCTTAGATACTTGGGAGTGATACATTTTGTACTACCGTGTATTTATATTTTGGTAGCTCGAGAGCCCCATTTTTGTATTATGACACTATGTATTACCACATTTTGGATGTTTATAATTTTTTTTATGATGATCGATTTATTTATTTACATGTATAAAAATTTTATGCTTGTGATGAGCTTACTGTCTATGAAACAAATGCCAATCTAACACATAGTTAGCATATGAGTCAACAACTTGATTATTAATTCTTGGAACATGTATGTATGTTATATTTTCAAATTGTCATTCTAGCGATCTCACATGTAAGAATATTCTCAATAATGTCGGATCTCTAACATGGTACAAACCATTAAGCTGTGACACTACTAACTTCAAATCAATACGTACCTCAAGAGAGAGAACGCCATGTAAAATGGCATCCCATAGAAGCTCAATAACGGCACTATATTCAACAACATTGTTTGAAGATGGCTGTAAACATACACCTCCTGAAGATAATACCTGACCCATAGGAGTATAAATCACCCAAGCAACAGAGGCTAAGTGTTGAGTGTGACGGCTCGCACCATCCGTGAATCCTATGAAGGTGGAAGATTCCATTGACATCTGCCAAAAGAAACAGAAACTAATCACAAACCCGATCACCATAAGAAAAAGACCTACCATGCAAAACTGTACAATAATATACAATAACCACCCTTGGCTAAAAATCATGCATAGTACTTTTTAAGATAGAGCCCATTTCTAGGCTCCACCAAGGTCGTACCCTCATAATCCACTAACTCATAAGCACCGTTCTCTAACACACGTTTAACGACTTAAGGACCACACCACATGGGGTTAAACTTTCCCGTCCCCAAGGGTTCTTTCGGTTGATCCCACAAAAGGACCAAGTCTCTCTCACTAAACCTCCTTGGACGGACAGACTTATCGTACTGGACCTTAACGCAACACTTATTTACTTCTAGAGCCACCAAGGCATCTCGACGCTGCTCATCAAGTTGCTCAAGGTGGACCAAACGCTCCTCCAATGGTGAAGTGTCTAGTAAGAGTTCTATGGCTAGCTTCAAAGAAGGAATCTCGCACTCAACTAGCAATACCGACTCCATTCCATGTACAAGTTGATATGGATAAAAACCCATGGCAGTCTTAACAACGGTTCTATAAGCCCACAAAGCAGGATATAACATAATGTGCCAATTCGTCTTGCTTTGTGCGATGGTTCATTGGAGAATGGATTTGAGTGATTTGTTCACTGCTTCTACCTGTCCATTCGCTTGAGGGTAGTAAGAGGAGGAATGATATTGCTTATACCCTGACTTTGATGCCAACTCTTCCATCATATGATTCTGAAAGTGTGAGCCATGGTCAGTGACAAGCTCTTTCAGAATACTGAACCAAGTAATAATTTGGTTGAATACAAATTGTTCGGCTGTCTCACCATCGGTTTTAACTGTAGGCATAGCCTTATCCCATTTCGTGAAGTATTCAATAGCCACTATGATATGATGATGCCCCCCAAGTGAAGCTGGGTTGCAATCCATAAAATCAAGCCCCCACTTAGTGTAGGGACTGGCGGTGATGATGGGATGTAATTAGGTAGCTTTCAAGCACATATTATGTGTAAACACCTGGCAAGGATGGCACCTCTTGAACGCATCTACAGAATCCTTAAAGATCGACGACCAGAAATGACCCGCTCTTAAGATTTTTTGGGCTGTAGAAAGCCCAGATAAATGACCACCACATGCCCCTCCGTGGCAATCATTCAGCACTACCTCAGCCTCTTCATGAGTTAAACAATGACGTAAAATGGAATCTACCCCACAGTGGTACAAAGTGTTATCCATTTTGAGGTAATTTTTAGACACGTGACGTAACCATTGTCGTTCATCCCGTGAGAGGTGAGTAGGGACCTTCAATGTTTGTAAATATATAATAATATGCCCATACCATGGGTCCAAAGTTGAGATTAAGAAGATGTTCTCATCGATAAACGTATCTTCACAAACCAACTCCTTGGCCTCACTTGGGAAATCCGATATAAGCTCCACAAAAATTAACGATTTCTTTGATTTTGCTGAAACAAACTCGAGATCGAATTCTTGCAAGATGACAATCCATTTATTATATTTTCCCCCAATCATTCTTCGAGTGAGAATGAATTGAAATGGATTGACATGGGATACAACCAAGGTCTAGTGAAGGAGAATATAATGTCTCAACCGTTGAACCACATGTACGGTAGCTAAGGCAAGCTTCTCAACATGGGAATAACGGATCTCCGCATCAATAAGATTCTGGCTCAGATAGTATATGACATGCTCTTGGAGCTCCTCATCCTCTTGAACCAAAACCATACCAATTGTCTCCATGGACGCGACCACATAAAGTATAAAATCACGGCTATAGTCTGGGGGACTAATCACCGGGGCCAATGCTAGGGCTCGCTTAAGTGCATCGAAGGACTCTTGGGCTTGCTCATCCCAAAAAAAGGTGGTGTCCTTTTTCAAAAGACGCATAAAGCCTCTAGTGAAATTGGCAAAATTGACAACGGATCTCCATAAGAAGTTTTCCATGCCTTGCAAACATTGAATATGTCTAATTTTTTTCGGGGGAGACAACTGAAGTATTGCCTCAACCTTCAAAGGGTCGACTCTTATACCCTCCTTGGAAACAATGAATCCTAATAAGTGACCAAAATTCACACAAAAGATGCACTTGTGAGGATTTAACTTGACCAAATAATGGCGGCACCTTTCGAATACTAATCTCAAATGATAGGAATGACACATTCTCATGCGATAATGAGCAACAAGGTCATCCAAAAATACTTCGATAATCAATTTGAGATCATGGAAGATCAAGGTCATAGCCTACTAAAAAGTATCTCTGGCATTCTTAAGGCCAAAAGGCATTTTCTGATATGCAAAAGTTCCCCAAGGACAAATAAATGCGGTCTTATGTTGGTCCTCAGGTTTAATTTGTATCTGATTGTATCCAGAAAATTCATCCATAAAGGAAAAAACCGGACTACCTGCACACTCATCCAAAATATGATCAATAAATGGTGTAGGGAAATTGTCCTTACGACAAGCATGATTCAAATCACGAAAATCAGTACATATGCAGATCGCTCCCTGCTTCTTATCAACCTAAATGGGATTTGAAACCCACTCTATCAAGGGAATGGGATAGATAAAACTAGCTTTCAACAGTTTCTCTATCTCTGCCTTAATCGCGGGTGCTTTCCTAGGATTCACTGCATGCAAGCATTGTCGAACAGGCTTAGCATTGGGATAAGTCTTAATCTCGTGTTCAACAATGCGAGGGTCGATACCTGGCATTTTGTCATAATACCAAGCAAAGATATCATGAAATTATTTAAACATCTCAATGTATTCTTGAATCTCATCATGGGAACATTCTGCCCCAATATAGACATTCTCTATCCTTCCAGGACCATGAGAGATATTGATAGGAATCGTTGGAGATATATTTGCCATGTTCCCATCAGCCATCAGACTAGGAGAGCTTAATGGAACCATGGGACTACCAATTCTCTCACTAAGAACCTCCCTAAAGTCCTCACGCTCCAAGAGATCAAGCTAAAGAAGAAAGTAATATATATGATGCAACTCTTCCCATGGTGGCTCAACTCCCAACATGGCCTCAATAATTGCTTCGTCTAAAGGAAAAAAACTATCAAGGCAGTCGTGCGCTTGAGAAGACTGAACTGCCCATGCAGGAAACACATATGGGTCCTCCTCCTTTGTCTGTGAAGAGGAAGGACTAGGCTCTGCAACACATCCAAGATTATCTTGATAAGCTACCATAGTTGCAAGCAATGACATGTCTGTCACGATGGGCTCACTCAGAGTATTCGGTGTAGGAAGAATCCAAGGATCTTCCATATGACTAGTGACAAAAGACACCAATCTCATAGATGTCGAAGCCTCACTAGACCTATACCCTATCATAAGGATAGGTGCAGGACAACTAAAGCTTCCCATAAGGGATGGATACATGCCCACATCTACACTCCCAGTTGTCGGCTGAGAGTACTCTACAATTGGGATCGAAGCTCTCAAAGATGCAGTAACCGACGGTTTCTTGAATGACGTTTTATCAATCGTAACTATCTTCCCATTAAATGGAAAGCATACAACGTGAAATAATGAAGAATCTATGGCTTACATACTATACAACCAATTCCTACCCAGCAAGAGATTGTAGTCAAGGGGTGCATCAACCACCTCAACCTCTATCGCAACGGTCTTCCCTCCCAAGTGGACTTGAAGGGAAGGAAGGATCCCATGTGGCCTAAAATATCTCCCATCAAACGCAGTCAACATGGTACCAGATTTAGACAAATCAGGGGAACCTAAACCCTTCCAACACGATAAAGACATCACAGAAGTAGTAGCACCTTTGTCAATCACAGTGCGCTTGACAGTCATGTTAAGACATTCTACATGAATCAAAAGAGACACATAGTAAGGCAAGTGAGGTTGAAGTCCTACGGTTTCAAATTTAATCATAGCGGAAGAATTATCATCATTCACACCAAGGGTAGAAAGAAAATCCTTCCTTTGTGAAGGACAACTCTGAATTACTTCTAGTGCAGACATCGCACAAGGAGTGTCGCCCAAATACTCGACAACAGAATAGTTTTGGGCAGTTTAGGAATTAGGATTGTGCCCCGAACGCTTAAGGACTCCCTTAGGAATGCGAGGTGCAACTTCAGGTTTATCCACAGTTTTTTCAATACGCAAAGGAGTCCGTGGTGGATCAGGTTCCTTTCTTGGGTTGGGTTGTGACGAACCATAGTCCTTCGCACGGGTCATAACCTTTGTAGCACCCACCATGTTAATAAAACCTTGACCACTGCCCTCCGGTGGACCTTGATCCCCACTAGACTGATCATGGGTCCTCAAGTTCATGTTTTGATTGTGAGGTAAAGGGTTAGTCAGCACAGCTGGGCCTTGCACTAAGAACCTCAAGGCTTCATCAATATGAGGGCACAAGTAAGTGAGGTGATCGTCCTTACATAACTTGCAAGGAAATTTAACCTTAAATTTAGGTTGCTTGTCCCCCCAAGCTTTATGGGTGTTCTTGTCATTAGTATTAGCATTTTCATTCCTATTCCCACCCTTACAATTATTCTTACCCTTCTTTCTATTCCTTCCGGGTTACTGGTTACCCTTCTAGTCCAACAATTGTACCGAAAGCACGCTCGCCATTTGGGTGGGTCGAGACGAAGCTGTGGCTTGTCCTGAAGCAGATTGGTTGATTGAATCCACAGGTTTAGCACTCGCACAACCAACAATACCATCGGCATGTGGTCTAGGTTTAACTTTGGGGTCGAAACTAGAATGCGGAGCATTGGGAATGATCTCATATAACAAATTGGATTGATCATAAATCAAATCCAGTTCGTGTGCCCTAAAAATGCCTTGTTCCTCATTTTGCACTCCGGATGCAGAAACATCCTTCGCTATATAAGGCAATAACGACTTAAGGAACCATTCGAGGAGGAATTTCGGCGGTATAAAGGATTTAATCAACCTCTTCCATCTATGCCACTCTTGGATATGGTCCGAGATATGCGTGGCTTTATCTTGCCAAAATTTTGACAAGAGTTCTGTACCAACATCGTAACACACTGGTAGCTGGAAGTGGTTAAGAAAAGTCATCTCTAGGTCATCGAACAAAGCTAATGCCCCCCTAGGTAACTCTATATACCATTTCATGGCAGGCCCTGTAAGGGTGTGTTGAAACAACCTTAAATGGATCGAATCTTGGTGTAAGGAATTTGAAGAGCACCATAGGTGAAAGGTAGTAACATGTTCACTTGGATCCTCTCCCAGTTTTCCCTCAAATTTGGGTATGTCCAAGGGAATCTTAGTAGGGACAGCCAGCCAAGCCGGGTCATGAGATATAGGATCATTTGTCAATATCGACAAGTCAGGAAGATTTAGCATTGTGAGAAAAGGGAGCTTAGGATGATCAAGTTGATGCGCCGCTCCCTGATAGTTTTGATTCACATAGTTCTGATTACCATAACCACCATGGAATTGACCATAGTGCCCTCCTACTATTTGACCCATGTAGGGTGGCATGGAAGCACCATAATGTGGTGTACCTTGACTATATGGGGATACAAAGCTGTAATTTGGAGAGTAAGTGGGTTATTGATACCCGTACCCATAAGGTGAAGAACCCTGTCCATACTGCATCCCATAATAAGGTCCATAAGTCATATCATGAGATGTCCCATGAGATACTTCGTAAGTAGGAATTTACGCTTCGAAAGTAGGAATATACATTCCGGAAGTAGGAATATACGCTTCAGAAGTAGTAACATGACCTCTAGAAGTATGAACACGACCTCCTGAAACAACGGGCAGTACTTGAACCTGAGACACCACTGGTCAAGAAGCAGCAGTACAGACATGACTCGTAGCAACATTCCGACCCGAAGGACCATGTGAATGAGGTGGAGGGTGAACATTCGAAGAACTAGGGACAAAGGATAAAGGGACCTGTGAAATTATGTACGTGTTGTTCCCTATAGTCACTCGTCTTGGATCTGGTATCCTAATAGGATCACTAACCCTATGCCTAGGATGAATATGTGATGTAGCTTCCACCGCCGGGATGGAAGGTGCAATGTGACTTGTGCTCCCAAACCTCTCCACATGGTAAGGAATGAGAGTGCCCGTAGGCATAGTGTTAGGCTCAAACTCAAACTCGACATGAAATGCCAAATCATGTGTGGGAAAACCATACATACCATAACTACCATAACTAGTGCTCGTGGGTTCAAAATGAGTCTCATCATCTTCCGGCATTCCATATCGACAATGCGTCAATGGGGGATCAACGCTAGAGTAAGTAGGTCTATCATGAAAAGTACCGATCTCAAAAATTTAGGACCTAACTCAGTCATATCAAGTGAAGGATCATAAGTAGGAGTAAATTATCCATCTTCCACTTGAATGGGAGAGGGTGGTTCAAGAATACCTTCAACATGGTCTCCCATCATGTGTGAATCAATGTACGAAGTTGTCCACCTGGACTGTCTATCTCTCTCTCCCAAAGAAGGAGGAGATGTAGAAGGTGGAAGTCCTGCTAAATGATGAGAATGGTGAGGAGCCACACCCGAATCCATAATGACTCAAAAAATATAAAAGAGTCTCTAATTATGCAAACCCTAGGCAAGCTAACGTGCACAGAGCATACACCAATAAAATCTAAATCCAAACATAAGCAATCAAGGGTAGGATAAGTGAGCTCTCGAATGAAGCAGGTATGTCTTTCCTAGGAGAGGCTTGAGACTCCCATACACAACAAGCGGAGGTACGTAACCAATTATTGTGGTCCTCAGCTTCAATGCGTAAAGTGACTGTGTTGTCTGACCCCAACCTAGCTGGGACACCCACAGAATAAGCCCTACAGAGTACCCCCTCAATATCCTAGGTAATTCCACTAAGGTCACCTCAATATAATCAATGCTCAAGTGGATAGTCGCAGGCGAGATTGACCGTATGGGCAGGGTAGCAAAGCCTGAAACTCTTGAAAGAGCCCCCAGATATGAATACAATCCTAAAAATATCTCCAGTGCTACTCAGTTATGACTAGGGGTCATCCCAATCAATAATCGCTCACACTGCCTCGTGCTTAACTCCCTTTTGAGATGAGGATCCTGAGAAACACTGGTTGTACCAAGGAATTTCACACACTCACCTGGACAGACAAATACATGTTGTTGGTTAGTGGTCTTGGAGAATTTACTCACAATGAACTATTCCAAGACCCTAAAACCTAATCTTGTTGGTGAACCCTATCAAATAAAATAGTTTAGTTCATTTTAATTAAGCGTTGATTTTAATTGGATTTATTACTCAAAAGAGGTATATGGTCGTGCAACTAATGGCTTTATGACACAACATGAATCAAAATGCACACCTAACAATCAATGCAAATGCATTGTGTCCATGAAAAACTGGGAATGCTACTACGTGAAATGCACAATTTTCTTCAAGTGATAAATGCAAGCTTTCCTATATGAAATCCTGACTAATACTTCAAAGAAAATCTAGTGCAAGTACTATGCAAAATGCAAGATGCAATGCATAATGATAATAAAATATTTTTGAATTTTTTGAAATAAAAATGAGATATTAAAGAAAAAGAATGATTCTGCAACCCCCAGACTTTGCAAGCACAATCAAGCAGCACTCAAGCAAAGTACTAAGGTAAAAGAAATCTAATGCACTAATCCCAAAACAAAAAATCAAAAAATCCAATGACAAGAACATTCTTCAAAAAAGTAATTTGACCCCCAAAAAAAACATCTCCGGTCAGAAACAGAGGCGTATACAGACTCTAGCAGTATCAAAGGAGACTCAGCAATCATCAAAATTCACCCAACAACAATCAATATTCCTCTAGAAGGAAAAACTAAAGGCATATGCGACTGTTCGCAGTAAACCCGCATGTGTACGTGGAAATAGCAGTGAAACCCGCGTATATACGCGGATGTGAGTTAAAAACTCGTGTACAGGAAAAAGGGTGCATAAAAATAAAGGAAAACAGACAAGCTGAGAAAAACTTCAGACCAATCGGACACTACCAGGAAAACATACCCCCAGAACCGACACAGAAACAGAGAAATAAAATAAATTCAAAGTCATTGAATGCCGATAGAAAACATCCAAAGGAAAACTACTAGGAACTCCCCAGTGAAGTCGCCAATTCTGTTACGGAGAGAAATTCCTATGGCTTGGGGTACCACAATAGATAGATTGACTCCAGAAATCAATCCTTTCCAATATAAAAGAGAAATCAAATATCTAACACTAAAGGATCATACCTCATACCTTATTCCAGCCAGTTGAAGTAGATCCTCATTGAGCTTTCCAACTTCAGCTTGAATTAATGAATCACTTCCTCAACAACAAGTAAACAAGACAAGCATACTATATTAATTGGTGTTAGATCTACTCTAGCATATATAATCAACAATGTATAAGCATTTGAAATCATCCATGGATAAAATATTCATTCAAACATACATTATTGGACAGGAAAAGATATTTCTATTAATATAAAATTAGAGATTAGAATGAATACAACCTCTTTCAGCACGTCTGCGAATCGGAGAAAGTGAATCCCCCACTTGGGCCTCCACCACCTCAATCCTCCATCTCTCGATAGAAATCTCACAAGCAAAAGGCAAGCTTGGGAAGAACACCAAAGTGCTCCAAGGGACAAAGGGATGCAGACTCAAGCACAAGTTCCAGCAACAATGGACTATAATTTCTTTGTTCTCAATTCTCTTATGCCTTCAATGTATCCAAAGGGTTCCTTATATAGCTCTTCAATGGGGTAATGAAAGGTCGAATCCGAGCGATCTCAAGGCATATGGAAGGCCATGAAACAAGTGAGTCGGATCCATGTCAAGGAAAAGTCCAAAAGGATTTGGATTTTGTACACATCCTGATGTACGTGGTTTTAGAGGTCAAACCCATGTATATACGTGATAAGGGGTTTAAAAGTCACGTATATCAATTTTCACATGTTTTTAGGGATGGTATAGGAAACATAAAAGGACAAAAAATGGTCCAAGGGGTCTAAGGAGTCTGCAGAGGGATAGGGGAAGGCCATACAAGTGTGATTCACCTGGTGTGGTAAAATCAGATATAACAATTACATCAGTTAATGTATGCTTCAGACACGATAAACAAGTTCAACATGAAGGATTGCAAGCCAAACATGACTCCTTTCCTTTTAGGAGTTAATATTGAAGAAGCAAATTTAACTCCTTTCGTAAACAACACAGTGTATAGGAAGATAGTTGGTTGTCTGCTCTATTTGAATCACACTCAACCTGATATTTATTATGCAGTGAGTGTCTCATATAGAGACATCAATCAACCACATGACATCCATTGGAGGGAAGCAAAGAGAATCTTGCACTTTGTGTAAAGAAAAAAGACACATGGGATTCACTATGTTGCAAAATCTGACCAAGATTTAGGTTATTTTACTGACTCTGATTGGGAAAGTGATAACACTGATAGGAATAAAATTATGGATACATGTTTATGCTTACATATTAATACAATATTTCACAAAATTTTGTTCATGTCCATGTTTAAGGGAGGATTTTCCCCTTTGTGGCTTTGCCTCTTTCCTTGTTTTGTATGGACAATTAGTATGTAAAGGGTGACTAAGCCTTGTTTCTAGGCCCTATATCTCTAATAGATTTATGATATTTCAAATAATTTAGGATTAAGAGAGGGTGTTATATAACCAAAAACCCATTCCCATAATTAGGATAAAAGAATTAATCTTTTTTAATAATTTTCTAGGTTCTACACTAGCTAGTTGGCATCCAATGGCACCATTTGGTCAAAAATTGCCTAAACTACCTCCAAGAGTGCCTTCATAATATTCTGGATAATATTTTGAAATTTCAGCAGACTGGCCAGTTTATTAAGTGGGCATTTCTTCCTTATTCTAAGTTTGATTGCTTTTTTGCAGCTTTTAAGGCAAAAGGTGAAAGCTAGTCACATGGAAACTGCCTTGATTTTTGCACAACTCATCCTTCAGATTTTTCTCTCATGAAAGCATGAGTATATTGAATTTCCATCACTTATGATCCAATACATCTCATTCAGCCAAATCATGCCATCCTTGTCTGGTTTTGAAAGTGTTTTATGCACCTAGGGGGATTTTTTACTTTTAGTAAGCTCGCTTTTGTGAGGATTCAATTTCCTTAGGCATCAAAATATATGATGTAATTATATATTTGGAAAACCTGTTAATTTATAAGGTTGTATGATGTAAACTTATGCAATGCAATTTTGTGTTATACACCAATTTCAATCTCCAATTTGAGTAGATCTATGCATGTTTTTCAAGCAATTTTGTGAGTTCAATTGATCTCAGCTTCGGATTAATTTTAACATAATGTAGGTGTTTCCTTTGCTCTTGTGGCCTCATATCCAAGCTTGGGGGTGTCCTCTATGTGCAGAAAAAGTATATGCTAGACAGAGTGCCTACAGTTGGGTGTAAAATTGCTCTTACACAACGAGTTGCTTGGATCTCTTTTGTTAAAGATAAGTATTCTCTTATTTATGATGTGTAATGATATTTATTTATATGATTGTAATGATTAAGCTTGCATATGCATGTTATATGTGTGCGTAGATATTGATTTTCGATGTATATTTTAATGCTACACCTACACACACATTTTTATTGTTATGAAATTCATAATTATGATTATTGTGCAAAATTTGGAGAGCCCGAATTAGTTCATGTCCTTTCTAGTTGGCCAGATTGAGGGACAAGGACATGACATTTACAACTGTACTTTCATGTTTTTGAGAAGAAATTAATAAAAATCATCTCTCTCAATAGGTTTTCCCTTAGGGGTTTTTCTTGGGCCATTTGGCTAAAATTCAGAGTTTGAAAAGTTTATGGTGTGACGGTGTTTTTATTTTTGCTCATTATAATTTGTAAATTTTCCTAAGTGTTTTTATCTACTATATGGTTTATGAGTAACACTTCATTTGTAGCAGAAACAATATGCATGGGGTTGGGCATTAAACCATATGTTTAGTTGAAAACTTGAAATAATGTTGGGAATGTGAGAAATTTTACATGGTATCAAAGCTTGACTAAAATAAGTGGGAATATTTCATAGAGTAGTGATTTTTCAGACTTATAGAGGGGCATGTTATTTTATTCACCGGACATATTTGGATTTTTATTTTTTAGTGAGATGGCCATTGTGTTGAGGATAGAGGACAGATTGGACATGGCATCCAATTATAGTTCTTATAAAGTAAGGGTTGTTTCGATTTTGTTGGAGAATGAGTTATGGGACATCGTGAACAACACTCAAACAAACATGGTGGTGGTACTCGTAGTTCCAGATGCGACAACTAACACAACCTTTGAAAATATGGAAATCAAGGCTAAGAGAATTATGCTTGATGCAATGAAGGACCATGTTATCTCATATGTGACCAATAAGTACTATGCCTATAAAAATGGGATTCCTTAACCTGCATGTACCTGAGTTTCAATGAAAATCAAAAGATGGCACTAAGAGAGAAGTTGAAAAGCATTAGAATAGCCAAATCTAAAAAATATGGAATCTTACCTTAATAGGATCACATAGGTGAGAGAAAATCTTGGGGAAGTTGGGGAGGTTGTACCTTGTCATGAGTTAGTGCATACAACCTTGAATAGCATGACTAAGCCATGGGTTGTGTTTGTGGAGCCCATTGTGGCTAGGGAGAACATGACTTCCTGGGATCGTCTTTGAGATGATTTCTTTTAGGAGGAGACCCGAAGATGATATGTGCAGGGAAGTTCATCTCATGCTAAGAAATATGAGGAGAGTGTGGCTTTGATAGACAAGAATAAGAAGAAGTTCAAGGGTCCCAAGGGTAGGGCTAAGAAGTAAGGTGATCAGAAGAAATATTTGAGCAAAGTCAAGTGCTTTGCTTGCTATAATTTTGGACACTATGATGGACAATGTTTGGACATGAAGAAGAAGAAGCATACAACAACTTATGCAGAGAGTGATGGTATATAACGCGATTTGAGAGAGAGTTTTCTATAGGTGTTGTTCATTCAGAGAGAGAATCTATTACCAACTCTGATGTAGAGGATGAGAGAGAGTATTATTTACTTGTTGGATATTCGTTGCATGCATCCAACACTCCATGGAATTGCTACATTGATAGTGGGGCTTCTAGCCATATGACAGCTGTACATGATAATTTCAGAGTTCACTGAGACTGGTTTGAACTTAGAGAATTGTGTTGGGAGATGACATTATTGCGCTAAGAGGCGCTCTACAGCCCAGTATGGGGGAGATCTTGTAACGTGATGTAATGTTACTAATGTTTGTAACATGTTGGAAAAAAATAATAGTGATAGTGAATATTATGGGAGAGATCTTGTAATGTGATGTAACGTTTGTAACATGTCGGCAAGAAATAAGAGTGATAGTGAATATTATGAGAGAGATCTTGTAACATGTCAGGAAAAAAATAACAGTGATAGTGAATATTATTTTCTTAGATTGAAGCAGTGTTTTGAAGTGATACATAAAAAGCTAAACAATTATTTCTACATTTGTGATGGATTAAGCATCATTCTGTAATTGCATAGCATTTCAATAGCTATGCCGAGTTCTATAAAAGCATTTCTATATATGTGCCGAGTTCTATAAAAGCATTGAAATCGACTAAACCCTGCATTTAAAAAGAAGAATATAATTTTGGAGTTTTTTTACCTGGTCTTTTCAGGAATCACTCAAACACTGATCGCAGACCATTAATTAGCCAGAACAAAACTCGCTAATTTAGAATAATAATTTTCTAAAATTTGAGATTTTATCCTTGCACTCTAGAACACTTCACTTATGTGAGGATGAGCATCATGGAGAAACCACTGTTGAACAACTTTGCGTAGGAATAAAGTTATGAGAGGTTAGGGCAAAAAAGTAACATGTTTCATCGTGCTTTGCTTCCTTTAAATCCAATTAAAGGGCATGAGGAATGAATATACCATCGAGAACTTAAGATTTCAGCTACGAAAAGTTTGTTTAGCTTAAAGCAACTAATTTGTAATATGCTTCTTGTATAAAATCTTAGAACTATGAATGGAGCTCAAATTGATTCATTTGTTAGTAATTGCAAAGAAATATTTGAACAATAATGGCCAGCAATATGCAGAAACTTATAATGCTGTGTGACCAGATATATGCCATTGGATATGGAAGTTGATGATTTATTAAACAGTGCATTGCTTGTGGATATTTCCAACCATCAATAATCATTTTACTACTTCTGTTAAAGCTCTCAGTACCCCTACTACCATGTTATAAATAAAATCAAAAACATCAAGGCAATCATGTTATAAATAAAATCAACAAGATCAAAGCAATCAGAGGAATAAATTGAAATTTCAATTTCAATACACAACATAGTTCAAGGTAATTCTGGATGTATTTTTATTGCGAATTATTTACAGCGACGGCAGCACCCTACATAGTTAGACAAGACAAGGTACAAAACGGCGACAGTGAATAGATCAGACACTTGTAAATAAATTAAAATTACATAGACAGACATCACATCATAGTAGAAGCAGCAGAAGCAGAAAACATCGAGAGCAGAAGCAGAAAACATCGAGAGATGACAGTGTATTAAAATTTTCCTCTTATATGGAATCCCGCAACACAGAAAAAGAAACAATGAATGAATGACTAGATACAGTTAATGCAATTTATAACCACTCAACTTCTATACCATATATTATCAAGTAATGACTTGAGATAGTTAATGCAAATATTACATGGCTCAAGTAATGACTCGAGATAGTTAATGTAAATATTACATGGCTGAGGTAATGATTAGAGATAGTTCATGCAAATATTATTGTACATGGCTCTTAGCTTCAAAATGTGCAATAAGGATATGCTTAGAGGATTAAGGTTGCAGATAGAATATTTTCATTGTTAATCATAGGTTATTTATATGGGGTTTGTGTTTATTGTATACACTGAATTTCTATTTTATTTCATCACATGGAGGAAACACTTCTTTTGTGTGTAATAATTTTTTTTTTTGGCATATCATAGGCTCTATCAAGCACTGAGAGGGATCAAATCTCTCGAGGTGCAAACCTCTTCTCAGGTATTGCACTCAAGGAGCTTTTCGAGAAGAGGTTTGCACCTCAGGAGATTTGATCCCTCTTGGCGCTTGATAGAGCCTACGATTTGGATCTACGCTGGTTTTTAGAACATTTGGGCAAGGGGATTTCATATTTAAGAGGGAGTCCATGGATCCCATGACATTGAGGGATGTCTTGTATTTCCTTGTCATGAAGAAGAACTTGGTATCAATTTCCACTGTCGAGGATATAGGATTTGGGGTGTACATCTTGGATAGGAAAATATATGTTCATTTCAAGGGATCGAGCAGGTCTATATTTGTTTTGATTGGTGTCATATGTGGAAAAATATACAAGATCTTGTTTCATCCTCTGCATGCTTTGGCACACAAAAGAAATAACAATTCTTATATATACTAGTTATGGAATAGGAGGATGGATCACTTGCATCATCCTGCTTTGAGGATGTTGAGATATATGGTGATAGGGTTGCATAAGTTCAGCACAGATCATAGTGATGTATGTAGAGGATGTGCTCATGGGAAGTACACCAAGACTATTTTTTTTGAGCAATGATATTAGTTTGGCAAGAGTACTGACTTGATTCACTCTTATTTATGTGGTCTGATGTCTTCTATTTCATTGACGGGTTATGCATACTATGTCACTTTCATTAATGATTTATCCAAGAACACCTGGATCTACTTTTTGAAGAGAAAGAAGTTAGAAGGATCCTTAGAGGTTCCAAGAGTTAAAATATATTATGGAGAATCAAACAAGGAGGAGGATTTGGATGTTGCATTCAGATAATGGGGATGAGTATATCTCCACAACATTCAATGAATTTTGTGCTCGGGAATGCACTATGATACAATTGACAATTTTGTATACCCTAAACAAAATGGGATTGTTGAAATGAAGATCATGGCCATAATGGGAGAAGCCAGAGCGATGCTTTATGATCATATTCTTTATTCCTTTATTTGGGACGAGGCTTGTGGTAATGTTGTATACATTTAAAACATGAGTCCCCATCAAGCCTTGGGGTGTATAACTTTTGAAGAGGATTTAACATGAAAGAATCTAGAGGTAGGCCATTTTTGTATATTTGGTTGTCTGACTTACTCTCATGTCCATTCATAGAAGAGTAAAAATTTGGATCCCTTTATAGACAAGGGAATTTTTTTCGGGTATGACAATACTTTGAAGGCCTTATGCATGTACCTTCCTACACAAAGGAGAGTTTTTCTGAGGATGGAGGTGATATTTGAGGAGGATCAGGCCTTCCAAAATACTCAAGATTCGTAGCATAGGGAGAAACATGATTCCACACTTGAGGTGAGCACTTAACAGAGTCCATCTGCATAGGGTGTAGGGTCACAAGTATCAGGGGTGACTAGCCGACATGTACATGATCTTCAGGTTCATGGGTATAATTTATAGATTCCCCAAATACAAGCATAGGTTCATAGGGTATAGGCTCACCAATTCCACTTATGTGGTATTGATTCACTTGGTTATGGTTCATTAGTCACAAGATCTCAGACCTCAGGTACTACTTCTTCAAGTAGATAGTTGTCATATGAGATTGTTCAGTAGGAGGTCTCTCCATAGGAGGCTAATTCAAAGAATATGAATTTGATATGGCTCAAAGAAACTTTGAAGGAAGCTACAGAGTCTATGGGGAAACCCAAGAGTGGCGTTAGAGAGACTAAAGCACATAAGATATTTTCTAGCTACATAGTTGTTGTGACTAGTCTTTGTGAGTAAGAGCCTTCCAATTTTGAAGAGGTAGTTGCACATTAGGTATGGAGAGATTCCATGATTGAAGTGTACAAATCCATTATGAATAATGATGTATGGGAGGTGGTTCTGAGAGAATAGGGGAATTCAGTTGTGAATTCTTGGTGGGATTACAAAATCAAACATGTTGCGGGTGGCAGCATTGAGAAGTTTAAATATTGGTTTGTGGCACGAGGATTCTCATAGGTATAGGGAGTATATTATGACGAGACATTTGTTTAAGTGGATAATTGCTCCTCTATTATATCAGTGATCTCCATTGTTGCGGGGATGGGTTGAATAATTCATCAGATGGATGTGAAGACAACATTTCCGAATGGAATCTTACATAAGGAGGTTTATATGGAAAAACCATAGGGATTCAAGGTGCATGGGAGAGATTCCCACGTGTAGGTTGAAGAAAATCCTTTATGGGATGAAGCAAGATCCAAGAGCTTGGTATTCCAGGATTGATGCATACTTGATGTAGTTGGGATTCTAGAAAAGTTAGGTAGATTCGAAGCTTTACTACATTGTTGTTGGTGAGGATCCACATATTATGGCGATGTATATGGATGACTTGATCATTACAGGTGCAGATAGACTCATTGCACAGTGCAAGATAGATTTTTCTTCGAAATTTGAGATGACTGAAATTAGGATGATGCTCTATTATTTGGGTTTGGAGCTGTGGAAGAAGTTGGGGCACATCTTTCTTGGATAAGGGAAGTATGTTGTTACGGAGATAAATTCCTATGGATTGGGGTACCACAACAGACAGCTTGACTCCAAAAATCAATCATTTCCTATATGTAAGAGAAACCAAATATCTAACACTAAAGGATCTCGATTTGTACCTTATTCCAGAATGTTGATGTAGATCCCCATTGAGATTTCCAACTCTAGCTTGTATTGATAAATTGCTATCTCAACACTCAACAAACAAGACAAGCATGCTATATATAATTGTGTTAGACCTACTCTAGCATATATAATCAATAACATATAAGCATTTAAAAGCATCCATGGATCAAATACTCATTTAAATACACATTATTGGACAGGAAAATATATTTTTATTGATATAAAACAGATATTCCAATAGTGACAACCTCTGTCAACACGTCCGCGAATCGAAGAAACCGAGTCCCCCACTTGGGCCTCCACCACTTCAGTCTTCCATCTCTCGATAGCAAGCTCACAAGCAAAAGGCAATATTGGGAAGAACACAAATTTCTCCAAGGGACAAAGGGATGCAGACTCAAGTATAAGCTCCGGCAACAATGGATTATAGTTTTCTTTCTCTTCAATTCCTCTCTCTTCAATGTATCCAAAGGGTTCCTTATATAACTATTCAATGGGGTAATGGAAGGTCGAATCTGAGCGATCTCAAGGCATATGGAAGGTCAAGAGACAAGTGACTCAGATCCACATCAAGGAAAACTCCAAACTCATTTGGCATTTTGCACACATCCCAATGTATGTGGTTTTAAGGATCAAACCCGCGTATATACATGAGAAAGGGATTAAAAGTTGCATATGGAAATTATTGCATGTTTTTAGGGATGATCTTGGAAACATCAAAGGTACAAAAATGGTCCATGGGGTCTAAGGAGTATGCAGAGGGATAGGGAAGGCCATAAAAGTGTGATTCACCATGTGTGGTAAAATCAGCTATAACATATGCTATGGATATTCTGAAGATATTTCAAATGTGGGTGTTGGCAGGAAGTTTTGAGGGTAATTAGTTGCACAACATTGAGGATTATGCACAAGGTCAGAGATGTCGTGCAAGGGTGAAAGTTGGTGCACAAGGAGGATTGGTCATACTTTGTATATTTTGGTCATATTTTGTAGATTTTGGTCACTATTTTGTAGTTATTGGTCCAAGTAGTTAGGAAGTTGATCTAAGTGGACCATTTTGTAAAAGGAGCAAGCCTATAAATAGATCTAGGAGTTTTGATATTGAATCATCTTGGTGTAATTAAAGAAACCTTGTGATTGACCTTGATACATGATATTGATCTTATGTTGGATACTCTACGGAAGACTTTTATCTGTTTTGATGCGAAATAATATGACATGACGGATATTTGATGGAAACATTATGTCTTTTTGCTTCTTTCTTTTTCCTGTTTTTCTTGCGATGTGATGTAGATGGATTAATGCAGGAATATGACGCTTATTTCTGAATGATACGATGCTTTTATGTTTTAAATCGTGTTATGTCGGTAGATCTGTTTATGCGTCATTCTCCTGCTGTGAACTGGAAATGTTGATGCGATTTAATGAATGATGGTATGAATTTATGATAAATGAACCAATGCTTGGATTTTTGAAGTAATGATGTGGTAGTTGAACATTGATGTTCAAACCCTCCTTCTTAATATGGAAATGTGATTCCAATAGTTCTCCCTTCAACACCTCAGGTGATACCTCATCTGCTCTGCAGGTGTTGTTGGACAGGGTAAGACATGTCTGGGCCGGTGCTCAGGGAGATTGATGAGTTAAGGGTGTCAACAAAGAGTGATCCCTTGTCGATGGATCTGTCTCAACAAATGGTTCCGTTCCTGGGATCGTAGTGCGCAGAGAAGGAGCACATGTTGTGGCATCCGACAAGACAAGAGATTCAATACTGGTTTGACTAGATGGATCAAGAATTCACGGTAGGGGAGAATCAAAACCCTCGATTAATGACAGAACAGTGGCTGGGAAGGTACCTGTATTATGATCTCCATGAGTACTTTTTCTATGAATTTTTGATCATCTTGTATGAGTGGTTGGCGCAGTTGACCTATCGAAAGACAAATTTTCAAGGAGGCGAACCAACTTGTTGGACCCCTGAATTGATCTAGCAGCTACAAGAGGTGGATAACAGAGCATCAAGGGCTGTCGAAGTTTGGATTGATATCATATTGGAGGTATACATCACTGAGTTTACATTCGACATAGTCAAATATTACAGTGACACAAAAATGGAGTTCTTCAAAGGACCAAGAGGTAGGTTTCTGTTATCTTTGCAATTGTCAATTAAGGTGCTCGTATGTGAAAAAGAGATATTGAAGATTAACTACAACGAGTAGATTCCTAGTGTGTAGAGGTTGCGGGGACTATGGAGATGAGGGTTGGATGGAATGATACAGGGTAGATGGATGGGAGTTATGACGCGACTATGAGGGAGTCCAAGGAAGGAAGTGGTCTTCTGCAAAGTGGAGTAGGGTTTCGACAAGAGAAGAGGCATATGACATGAGAGAGTCTTACTCTGACCGAGACAAGAGGCTACGAGAGAAGATCACAAGGGATGAAGAAACCCTACATCGACAAAGGAGACGACCATGATATGCTCGAGCTCGAAGAAAGACCAACCAATAGCAACAATGTACCCACACACTGCGCTGCATTTAGGAAGAAATATGGGCTCAACACCAAGTTTTCCAATGTGTCATCAACACTCTAATAATAGTGGATCAATGAACATAGGAAGAAGCCCATGATGGTGGAAAATGATGTAAATTTACCTCTGTTTCATGGGAACGGGACTGAGGATCCCAAACAATACCGATTTCTGTGCGAAGCAGTTTGGATTGTAAAACAAGATCATGATGATGATGTTAAGAAGGGTCAGTTAGTGACAAAATTTTGAGGTCATGCACTAGATTGGTACATGAATTTTTCACAAGTTACCACAGGGACACCAATGAAGACTCTAGCCGAGATCAGAAAAGGATTGATCGAGGAGTTCAGAAAGCCTAAGTATGAAGCAAAACATATCACATATTTAAAGGAGATTAAGCAATATCCAAATGAGACGGTTTGGGATTTTTATTAGAAATTCAAGACGCTGATGACGAAAGTCAGTTTTGGAATGAGTGATGTACAACACAAGGAGTGGTTCATCACGACATTAGTACCACATATTAGGATGCCCTTGATGCAACAAAAGATTGCGACACAGAGTGAGGCTCTAGAGATCGCAATGAAGCTAGAAGCTTCACCTATTGGTGAAACTAGAGTTGGTATGAATAAGATTCAAACACAACTGGAGAACCCTGTGACCCAATTGCAAGATATCAATAAAGGAAGATAGAAATGCGAGGATATTTGGTGTACTCGATGTCATACGGAAGGACATCAGAAGGATCAGTGCCTGGATTTTTGAAATTACCTGCTATTGAGAGCTCCAAATATGTTGAGTCATGGAAACATGCCATGGTTCCACATATTCCAAGTTCATGGACATATACATGAAGACTATGTGTTTATGTAGAAGATGGTCTCGAAGCCAACAAATTTGTATTGCAAGTTTTGTTATCTGTTGGGAATGAAGACAAGGATTTTTGAGCATATGATTTTCTCCAGGAGAGGATGATGGATGCATATTACATGAAGGGAGAAGACCATCGATAAATGGAGAGACCACCACCGCAGCAGCCACCACAGGTGGTACAACCACAACCACAACCACAGTTTGTACCATATCCACACCCGCAACCACAGTTTTCTCTACCATCACTGTAGTACAAACATATGCAATATGCTTTGTAGTAGCCACAGTATACTCAGACACCATACACTCAACCATAGTATGCGCAACTACAGTCGAATCCCCCACCGCAGTAGTAGTTCAATCAACCACAGTACCAACAACAAGGAGTATTATGTAGAGTATTCCGAGGAGGACGAAGTCGAGGATTATCAAAGAGATTTACCAAACCTATAAGTGCAATGTACTTATTGTATCGTTGTAGATCACACTATTGAGGATTGTCTGCAACTAATCACGAAATGGCAAGGAAAGAGCTCCATAGTTGCATAACCAGAATGCAAATCAAAATGTGAACCAGCAAGCAAATCCTCCACCAAACCATAACCAAGGACCAATGGTTGTGAAGATCTCAGCAGAACCCAAATTTTAGGATGATGATGTTGATGTCATTACTCACGAAGGTGCAACGACATGAGATGATGGCTTGATTACATAAGTTCGATTGGCTGGAAATAAGAAGACGTAATTTGATGTCAACACTTAGAGGGATACATTTTTTGAAGCATGTGATGCGATAAGAAGAGATCCGGGTAAGTTGCTTGTTTTTTAAATGCCACTTATTTTTTATTCAACTTTGGTAGAAGGACCATTGTGACAACATGGTACCTTGAAAATCTTCTTTGAAAGTTGTCTATCGTTGGAAAAAGACCCTGATGTACTCGTCGAGATTGCGAGTCTGCTACATCGACCAGAGAAGGGGAGAAGGGAGTATTCTGTGAACTCCCTGCACAAGAAGAAAATGGGGAAAGAGATGAGAATGAATATTCATATTGGGTATTACAAGGTAGATTCAGTCATTCTGGATCTAGGCCTGGATGTCAACATTCTGAAAAAGCATATAAGGTAGAAGATGGGGAGTCCACAACTAGTTTGGTCTCCTGTGTAGCTGCGATTGGCTAACCAAGCCAGAGTGACACTGATTGGGTGGATTCCACATGTAGCAGTGGAAGTTGAAGGAATGAGGACTTACGCATACTTTGATGTTATTGATATTGTTAATGGAGAAATATCGTATCCCGCACTACTAGCTATTTGATGGGCTAATGATAGCTTGGTGGTGATCAATTTTAAGAAGCGTGTGATGACCTTTGAGAACCACAATATTAGATTCATAGCCCCGATGGAACCAAAAGAAGGAAGAAGGTATGTTGAACCAGTTAAGGAAGAACTTGTAGGGGGATGGGACCATGTGTACAACATCTCAAAATACTATATCCAACCTACTATTGACAAAGAGTTGGGTTGGTAAATTTATAGCTTTGCCTCTTCGGATTCTGATGTCTCCTTGGAGAATTGGCAGAATCGGATGCATGAGGTATCAATTTGGAAGTGTGGTATGATTACTTAGTCTCTATGACGAGTTGCAACAAAGATTGTTGAGTTTCTAGTATATGAAGGATTTCCTAATTTACCTAAATTTCTATTTGATTTTGAATATAGGGTGTTAGAACCATAGAGGTTGTTTCCGTTCGATGAAGCATTAAAGGCTACTCTAGCATGATGGTGGGAGACCCATAAGAAGTCGATCAATGAGTGGTCACAGTGTCGCAAGTTGATGGAATTTCACTTCGATGAAGCATAACCATACCAAGTAGAGAGGTATGATGGGAGGAATAATCCCAATGGTCATCTAATTACATGTCAAACCATGTGGGTGTCATGACCAAAGGAGGAGTGGGTACATGCTTTTGTGCATACGTTGGATGAAATTTCACTCCAGTGGTATGTATTAGTCGAGATTCATAGAGAAATCATGACATGGGAGGAGTTGTCGATCTATTTTAGTCACACCTTCAGTTTTGTGAATGCTGATCCAGTCATTCATAGTGTGCTCCAGCATATCTGCAACGTTGTTCTAAAGGTATTTCCAGTTGCATATCTTGGAGAACCGCATGAAGCACCAATGATGCAATCGATGATGGAGTGTTACAACGTAACAGGAGGGCCCAATGATGGTGATGATCCAAGGAACATCAAAATTCCAAAGATAGAAGGAATTCAGGATATCGCGGCACTTGAGATGTCGACAGATAAAATCAATCAGCCATTGAAGATTTGGAAATTCGGCATTGGGACAGAGGAGCAATCGAAGTTTGCAAATATTGGAGACTAATGGGATGAAGAAACAATGGAAAATATCACTAATATGTTGCATGAGTTTCAGGATCTGTTTCCGACAATTTTTTATGAAATGAAGGGGATACTAGGATATTTGGGAGAGATGAAGATCCCTCTGAATCCAAATGTGAAGCCACTGTGACAGCGTCTGTATCATCTGAATCCATGATACAAGGAAAGAGTAAAGGTTGAGCTTGAAAAGGATGCTGGACGCAGGAATCATAGAACCAATTGAATAATTAGAATGGATCAATCCTATGCTTGTGCAAGAGAAGAATACAGGTGAGGTTCAGATTTGTGTTGATCTTAGAAAGATGAAGTGTTGGAAGGAATGGGCGGTAAAGAGATCTATTTGTTTACTAATGGGTTTTCTAGCTATCATCAAATCAACATTTTCAAAAGAGAATCAACATAATACAATGTTTGTGATTGAATGGGGATGTTATCAGTACACGGTGATTCCATTTGGACTAAAGAATGTGCCTGTGATATTTTCCAATATTGTAGTTGCTGCATTGAAGGATTTTATCCAAAATTTCTTTGTAGTATACATGGATGACTTGACAGTTTACTAGTTGGTGAAGGATCATCTTGCAAATATGCGACTAATGTTGGAGAGATGTCAACAACATCAGATTGCATTAAATTCAAACAAGTGCATATTTTGTGTGCCCTTCGGGATGTTTCTAAGGCACATTATATGTAAGGAAGGACTATTGGTCGATACATCCAAGATTGCACTGATTTTGAACTTGCCACCACCTACGAATGTGAAGCAACTTAGAGCGATGTTAGGCCATATAGGATATTATAACAAGTTCATCAAAGGATATGCCATGATCACATTGCCTATGGAGAAGTTGTTGAAAAAGGATACATAGTTTGGATGGAGTCAGGAGTGTCAGGGAATTTTTGACACCTTGAAGATGAAGATGGCAACATCACCAATATTGTTTCTTCCATATTGGATGAAGGAGTTCCATGTCCATGTCAATGCACCATCAGTAGCGCTAGGAGTGGTTTTGGTGCAACTAGGCGAAGGGGATATTGATCATCTGATTTCTTTTCCAGTCGAAAGTTGTCATCCGTGGAAAAAAAATATACCACAATAGAGAGAGAAGGGTTGGAAATGGTATACACATTACATAATTTTAGACACTATCTGTTGGGAGGTGATTTCAAGATGTTCATTGACCATTTTGCGTTGAAATACCTGGTGAATAAGCCTGTGTTGGGGGGGAATATATGTCATTGGCTAATCCTCCTCCAAGAATTTGATTTTGAGATAATTGTGAAGCCATGTCTCTTGAATGCAGGCCCCTTCCCATTTGTTGTGAATTGAGACAGGTGAAGAACCAATTAACATTGAAGATGGGTTACCTGATGTGCAACTATTCAGGGTTGGAATGGTTGATGACTACTATGAGAAAATAGTTCATTTTTTGGAAACGAGAACAACACCAGAAGGGCTCACTACAAATAAGAAGAAGCATTTGGTTGTTTGAGCCATGGATTTCTAGTTGATTGTGGGAGAAATCTATATGATGGGACTCGACGAGATCCTACGGTGATGTGTCCTACCGGGTGAACATGAAAGAACCTTGGTGGAAGAACATGTAGGAGTTGCAGGCGGACACCATGGAGGTCGTGCCAGTACCATGAAGGTATTTTGCACAAAAATTTGGTGGCCAACTCTCAATGGTGATGCTGGAGACTATGCATGAACTTGCAATGTTTTTCAAAGGATCGAGAAGAAATCATGGAGGAATGAGATGCTACTAGTATCTTGGGTTACGCTGCAGCCATTTGATAAATGGAAAGTGGAATTTTTGGGACCAATCAACCCACCTAGAAAGATAACTAGTGCATGCTACATCATTACAACAATGGATTATCTGATGAGATGGGAGAAAACCGAACTAGTTGTAGGTTGCACCGATGCCGTTGAAGAAAGTTTTTTGTTTGATAATGTGGTCACTCATTTTGGTTGTCCAAATATATTGATGAGCGATCAGGGGAGTCACTTTATCAATCGCACCATTAGTGTGCTAACATAGGAACTTCAGATATAACATAGGAAGAAAACTCCTTATTATTCGCAAGAAAATGGGACAGTTGAGGCGTTCAATAAGGTGTTGGAGCATACACTCTCAAATTTGTGCAATGAAAACCGTGATGACTGGGATTTAAAGATTCCATCAGTATTATGGGCATATTGCACTAGTTACAAAAGGTTGATAGGGAAGACACCATTCAAGTTGGTGTATGGGCAGGAGGTAGTCATGCCAATGGAGTATATTGATCCAAGTTTGTGCATTGCAACAATGATAGGGATGGATGATGAAGGAGAATTAGAAGAATGCCTAGCTCAGTTGGTGTAGTTAGAGTAAGATCGCTTTCTCTCAGGATTTCATCAACGTGTTGAGAAGGACCGAAAGAAAGCTTGGCATGACCTCCACATCAAGAACAAGCACTTTCAGTAAGGATACCTGGTGCTGTTATATGATAGTAAGTTCTCCAAACATCCAGGTAAGTTGAAAATGCATTGGTTAGGTCCTTATGTTATAAATTTCATTACTAAGGGAGGCATAGTATAGTTGAAATAGTTAGATGGTGCGATGCTGCCTAAGTTGGTGAATGGCAGTCAACTAAAGCCCTACAAGATGGTCCTGGTGCTACATAATGCTTGAGGCATTGTGCAAAAAAAAAGTTTTGCATGAGATGGTAATTAGGAGGATGGCGCATTAGGATCAAGTGGCAGCACAAGTAAATGAGTCGAGGTCAAAGTTAGGGAGAAATGTTTTGATGTCTATAGGGACGCGATAGAGTCAAATCGACAGTAAATACAGTAGTTAAACCAGTTAACCAATGGTGTTGTTGGATGAGATGCCCATTGATGGTGGATCCGACCATTAGATCAGGAGGATTGGTAGCAGATTTGGGTGATTTGGTTGAAATGATTGATAAAACCAATCACACATTCGATATAATGCTATAAAAAATGAAAGGTCACAGTTTGAAGTCACCATTGCAAAAATTGAGTTGTAGAGATTGAGTTTTTGAGTTGATATTGCAGTGTTGAGTTGACTGAGATCGATCTAGAGAGGAGAGTAAGGTTAAACAATGTAGTGAGTAATTGAAGAAGTGGTGATTGGAAGAATTATGCAAAGTTCCACAGTTCCGCATGTGATTTCAAGTGGAAGTTCCTAGGAGTCACCAGTCATCAACGTCTAAATCAAAGAATAAGTAGCAAGCATGCCAGTTGGAGCATCACTCGTCAACAGGAAGAAGAGGGGGGCCAATTAGACCAAGTCTCTGTAGTATAAGAAGAGAAACATAAGGAGTTTGACAAGAGTGAATACAGAGGCAGTTGAGGCCTCCACGGTGAGGGAAGGGGTGACTGAGGTGGACATCCCTGGGATTTTTTCCCCGCACAAACCTGGTGCCAAGGAACGGAAACCCATGGAGAACCAAAGACACCCTATCAATGAAGTGTACATTTGAGATCCACGCCTTGTTTAGTTAAGATGAAGTATGAGGACCACGATCTGCTTTCCTTCACTGACTGCACCACAGAACCATTCAAGGAATGGAAGGGACTAGAGAGTGATCCAACAGTGTGCACTTTGCATGAGTGGGCATTGGGGTTGGAAAATTCAAGGAGTTTAGGCCTGATTCACATGCCCCATTTTGGGCAATTGACGGAAGAAAATGCATGCACCAAGGAATAATTGGCATACTTCCATGGAGGATACTTGTGGCTAGATCAACTGATTCTATTCACCTTAGATTTGATTTCCTAGATCAAGGGGTTTCCCAAGCAGGGGCCTGACTCGTCGCAGTACTTCTGCGGCAAATACAATGACAAGCGGCTGGCCTCCAAGCTCAAGAATAAGTATGACTTGGAGTGCTACGGGCGCGCATATGTTGTGGACAACATCAATGAGCAAGCTATGTGTATCACAACCAGTATTATTGCCAGCAAGGTAGTGCGGAAGAATTGGCCAAACTAGTGCACCTTAGGGGTGGTTGCATGTGCTAAACAGTGTGCCGCAAGCATACACATGAATTGGTCACTCTTTCTATTGAACTAGTTAATGGAGTATGCTATGGTCGTGCAGGAGGGTAAGTGTGGATTCACCTATAGTTTTTTTCTCATCCTAATTGAATTAGTTGCATGGATGGAGCCTGAGGACTACCAAGGAATGGACATCACAGTTTCCCAAGTCTGTAAGGGTGTGAGGTACCAGAACCTCTAGCACCAGATTCAAGAAAACCAGTTGAAGGATTATGCCATATAGTTTTGGTTGTATTGGGACGCATTGCAGGTTGCAGCCATGAAGGTTCTGTGGCTCACGGATCCAGTAGTGGTGAAGTATTGATGATTCATTTGATTCGCTATTGGACCACATGTTATCCACGTACACACGCAGTGGAACCCTCATAAACTATGGTTAGCAACATAATACAAGCTAACAGAGGAGGAGTTGGAAGCCATGGTAGCTATGTGGAAAATAGACTAGAAAGTGCTGGTGAGCCCAGAAGAGGTATCAGATGACGAGGTGGGTCCTTTAGCATATGCACTCATAGATCCAACACCGATGCAGGACAGTGACTAGGAGTCAAATGAGGAATTGTCGAGGACCCCGATGGATTCATAGGTAGAAATAATCTATGAGGAGACCAAAACAAAGAGAAGGCATGAGCAGGGAGAATCCAACGACACCGCGCCAATGGCATACACGTAGGTTATCACATTTTGGTGACAATTATAGTGTCGAAAAGTGCAAGTGAAGCACAGCTCAAGTGACAAACCACTAAAGGATTAAACTAGGTAACAACTAGATTGAATTCTTTAGTTAACACAATTTTGGAGAGAGTAAGAGAAGAAAATATGGCATAGAGGGTAGTGAAGATTAGTGGGAAAGCGGGATAGGATAGTTCTCATTCCGCCAAGAGAAGTTGAGACACAGAGTGAGGATGTAGACGCATCCCTGTAGTAGTTTGAAACCATTACGCTAGATGTTAATGAGTTTTTGATGCACACATTGGTGCGACGACAGAGGTTGACTGCACAAGAGTTGGTCGATAGGGAGCAGATCATCGGTGACCACCTGTGGAATTCGAAGGAGAATGAAGCAGGAACAAAGAAGGACATTGAATAATTAAAGAAGGAGAAATATAGGTTGATAGTAGAAAAGGCACAACTATGGGATGATAGAACGTGATTAGAAAAGGCGGTCTCTATTGCATGTCAGCAAGTTCCAGAAATTACATAAGACATGGATGCCCAGGAAAAAGTAAAGAGGCTTGGAGAAGTGATTACGACATTCAAGAACGACATTGAATATTTGCACACATTGGTAAACCCAAGAACACCATTAGAGAAGGTTGGAGAGCACAAGAGCGCTATTGAAGATTTTGTGGTGCAACTAGAGGAGATGGAGAAAGAAGAGAAACATGTTACAGATGCAACTACATAATTTTGGGGAATTGTAGTTCAATATGAGCAATTATAGCAGCTCAATATATAGCTACAGGAAGCAGAGGGACAACTGGCTACATTAAGGTTATCACTTAAAGCGATGCCTTCAATTGTGTATATAGCAAAAGAGACAGAGCTGAAGGAGTTACAGCAGTGAGTCACAAAGGCAAGGGAGCATCAGCAGAGGCACACAACACAGTTGGAATAATTCCAGGGCATTGGTTCGCAGCTCTCACTGAAAGAGGTTACTGTGCTTCAAGTAGTTTAGGATGGGTGAAGAGATGTCAATGCAAATATTGTTGAGCATCCACTGAAGTGTGAAGTGACAAAATGCATGGAAATCAATGATAAGGTAAAAAAGAAGGTCCAAGAAGTCACTCAATGGTATGAGTATTTTAATGTTAAGATCAACGACTACACTATTTCTAGCTGACATGGCTCGAGGGTGAGCCACAAGATTGTGTTGGGGGTATGTTGGAAGGACGTTTTGAGGGTAATTAGGTGTGCAACAATGAGGATGATGCACAAGGTCGAAGATGTCGTGCAAGGGTTAAAGTTGGCGCACAAAGTAGATTGGTCATACTTTGTAGATTTTGGTATATTTTGTATATTTTGGTCATTATTTTGTAGTTATTGGTCCAAGTAGTTATGAAGTTGATCTAAGTGGACCATTTCATAAAAGGCACAAGCCTATAAACATATATAGGAGTTTTGATATTGAATCATCTTGGTGTAATTGAAGAAACATTGTGATAAACATTGAGACATTATATTGATATTATGTTGGATACTCTACGGAAGATTGTTCTCTATTTTGAAGCAAAGTAATATGACATGGTGGAGATTTGATGGAAACACTGTGTCTTTTTTCTTCTTTCTATTTTTAAAATTTTTCCTGTGATGTGATGTAGATGGATTAATAAATATGATGCTTCTTTATGAATGATGCAATTATTTTATGTTTTAAATCATGTTATGCTGGTAGATCTGTTTATGTGTCATTCTCTTGTTACGAAATGGAAATGTTGATTTGATCTGATGAATGATGATATGAATTTATGATAAATGAACCAGTGCTTGGATCTGTGAAGTAATGATGTGGAAGTTGAATAGCAAATGCACAATCGCTCCTTCTTACTACATAAATGTGGTTCCGACAGTTCTCCCTTGAACACGTTGGGTGATACCTCATCTGCTCCGCAGGTGTTGTTGGATAGGGTAAAAATTGTCTTGGTCGGTGCTCAGGGAGATCGCCAAGTTAAGGGTGTCGGCAGAGAGTGAACTCCTATCGAGGGATCTATGTCAATAGAGGGATTGTAGACTGATGACTACATCCATGATTACCAACTGGAAGAAGAATCATGATTATGAGTTTGAGTTGGTAGATCCGGTTGTATATCATCAACTCATAGGATTTTTTATGTATCTGGTCAACACCAGGCCATATATTTGTTTTACAGAGAACATTTTGAGCCAGTTCATTGTGGACCCTTGGATATTTTATTGGATTTCCACAAAACATGTGTTGAGGAACTTGTGTAGGAAACTAGATTATGGTTTATACTATAGTAGAGGAGATGGAGTCAGGTTGGTTGGCTATACCGATTCTAATTGGGAAGGTGGTGTGACAAATCGAACGAGAAATTTTGGGTGTTGTTTCAATTTGGGATCAACATTAGTGTCATGGTTCATTCGTAATAAAAAGTCAGTTGCACTGAGTTCTATTGAGGAAGAGTACATGGAAACCAGTTAGGCTAGTTGTGAGGCCTTGTGGATTCATAAATTTTTGGTGGGTGTATTTGATCATGAGTTGAGACCGATAGTGATTTATTATGATAACCAAAGTTGCATCAATATTTTAGATAATCCAATTTTTCACGATAGGTAAAAACACATTGAGATCAACTACCACTTCATTTGTGACTATGCCTAGAGAAAAGCTGTGGATTTGCAAAGTATTTCTACTGAAGAGTAGGTGGTATATATGATGAAGTATTTGGGAAGAGGAAACTTCAATCATTTTAGAGACAATTTGGGATTTGTGAGAAACACTTTCCTGAGTAAGAAGAATCATTAAAAATTGTATCAAGAGAAAGTGTTTTTTCACTTCGTGTTCCTACAAGTGGAAAACTATCCAAGTGATCCCTAATGACTTTGTAAAGTGTGATTAGATTTATGAGATATGAAGCAACTTTATAAAGTGAAATATATGATCTTGACCATTATATCATGAAGGTAGTTTCCATGAATAAAAAGGCCAAATTAGGGATTGAATACACCCATTATTGTTTCCATGAGTTGTTGGAGAGACCTCAACTTGAGAAAAGGAGAGGGTTTTGAGAGACAAGAAATATGTTTGGGGGGCATGAATTTCTAAGCATATTGAAGCAACATGAGGGCACAAATTCCTAGAGAGAATATGTCACACTCTTTGTGGCACTTACAGGAGTTAAAGAGAAACACGAAGTTCGAGGTGAAAGGGAACACATTTCAAGGAAGATTATGGGCACAAATTTTGAGAATGAAGGAACGAATTTCGAGGATGAGTGTTAAACATTAATTTTGCAAAAAAATTATGTGGTGGTCATCCAATGAGTAGAATTTATTTGGCTCAAATTTCAAGGCAATATGGGTGCTGAAATTGATAGCAGAATTTGACAAACAGAGTTCACTTTTGAGACTATCCTAGGCATATAGTTTGAGGAAAGCTACAACTAGAATTGCACAAAAAATTAGGAGTCCATATTATATCTATCAGTTGGCATGTTTTTCAAGGATGGAAATAAGAATTGGTTGTGAGATAAGTTTGTCTTTGGCATGGTAAATTTGACTGTTGTACTTTCATTTTTTTGAGAAGAAAATAATAAAAATAATATCTCAACAGGTTTTCCCTTAGGGTTTTTCTTGGGCAATTTGGCTAAAAAATCAAATTCTAAAAAGGGTAATTCCATGCATATGGCTATATATTTTTGGCCAAATATTCCGATGAAAAATGGATATTTTACCCATGTATTAAATTATATCCCTCAAAACTCATATTTTCTATATGAATTTCGACATGCAGTTAAAAAACAAAATGTAAAGAATTATGTTGGCTTTCCAATGATATATTTTTTAAAATATACCAATGCCATTTAATGTGTCAAATTTTCATTTAATGAAACATGTGTCCATAAAAATTTGAAGAGCAATTGACAAGTGTCTTGTGTGTGTGAAAAATAACTTAATGTTAAATTAATAATTAAAAAAAATGAAATATGTGAACATGATCTAGACATAATGTACTAGTGTTTACATATTTTTCCTTTATTTTTTATTGAAAAATATATTTATTATTATCTTTTGAAACTAGCCAGTGAATATTTCAGTCGCATTTTGCACACACACATGTGTGTGTGTGCCAAATATTTTCATTATTTACATAAATTGAAAAAATAAAAATACCCTTTTGAAGAGGACGCGCCGATGTAGTGTTTGCATATTTTTTCAATTTTTTTGGATGTGTATTTTGAATGTTATTGATTTATCTTTGAGCTCATTCGAAGTTGTTGACAGAGTTTTTTAGGGTAACCTTGAGCACGAAATTAAAAAAGAATGACATACTTAGATAAAAAAATCCTAATATATATGTCACTAGATAAAGGATCATTGACGAATCCAATAGTACCAAGTTTTCCCATTAATGTGCATTTAATGACATAGTTTAAGCCCATGAAAGGCACACAAAATTTCCTTTCTGCTAAATAAAGGGCTATGGGCCTATTTTTTAGGCCCTCGATCGAGGTTTTTAAATACCTTGATCAAAGGCTTGAGAATATATTGAAAAGGGTTTACATAAGACCCTTGATCGACTCGGTATTTTCCTCCATTGATTTTTTATAAAAAATACTAGATCAAGGGTTTGTATATGTAAAAACAAATAAAAAAATAACCCAAGAAATGGGTTGGACAATTAATGTTGTCCAACCATCATTCCCACGTAAAAAACATCAACCAACCTCTATATAACCCCTAAAAAATTACCCAATAACACTTGTTTAAATCATTATTAGTTGTATTTCAATTAGTTATATGTGAATTTAATGTTGTTCAATTGGATTTCATTGTATATGCATGAAGTTCTTTGTAGATCTAATTTAAATTTCATATTAACATATTGTTGTTTGTTATAACAATTGGAAGAAATATTTGGTTTTTGTCATTCAATTTTGATGGAAAAAGAATAGATAAAGGATGAGGCAACAAAGGTCAAGGTTGAGAGAAGAAGAAGATGCATCTTTGGTACAACAAATTCCAATGGAAGACAACTATGGTAAATTTTGAATTACATGCTACCTAATTTAAATTTCATAATTTAAATTTATCTAATTAGTTATCCATTACTAACTATTTTTTTTCATCTTAGCCTTACTATATTTTGTTTGTAATGAAGTTCTTAACAATTTTTTATTTATATTATAAAAATTGTAACAATTTTCATTTTTTTAAACTATTTCCTAAGAATTTGTTAAATATTTTGTTTGTAATGAGATTCTTATTCATTTATTAACTTTGTTATTTATATTTTAAAATTTGTAACAATTTTCAATTTAAATGGATCATTTTCAAGTTACTAACAATTTTCAAATTAAATGTACACTTTCTAAGTTACTAACAATTTCCAAGTTAAAATGTATATATTTAACTATTTTCAATTTTGTAAGTTACTAACAATTTCAAGTTAAATGTAATTTCAATTCTTGTTTTTTATTTGTTAAAAAAATATTTGTATAGCCTCATGTGAGCTCCAAGTCTCAACATTTGTTGACTGAAATAACTATTAATGTATCATTTTAGAACCCTCATTTTATTTGAAATGAACATTGTGATAGTTATGTAGTAGTTGGAAAATTCAATTTGAAAACAAATGAAATGACCATTTTGATAGTTATGTACTAGTTGTAAAATTCAATGACAATAAATAAAATGAACATTGTGATTGTTAGTAGTTGGCAAATACAATGGCAACAAAAAAAATGAACATTGTGATAGTTATGCAATAGTTTGAAAATTCAATGATAACAAAATGGCTGTAGATTTTTTCAAATCTCAAATTGTGCCTACCATTGATCTAAATAGATTGGTATGTGCAATGTGGTATTTGTATAAAATAATATCTTAAACATGCACTAAAAAAATCAATTCTTGTTCTTATAAATATACATTACAATGTGTAATAATTTGTAACAATTTTCGAGTTAAATAGACAATTTTCAAGTCACTAGCAATTTTCAATTTGTTAATTTCCACAATAAATTTCAAATTACTAGCAATTTTAGAGTTAAATGTACAACTATCATGTTATTAACAATTAAATACATACTTAATTTTCAAACTTTACTAACAATTCTTAAGCTAAATGTACAATTTCAAGTTAAATACATATTTAATTATTTTTAATTCAAGTTACAAACAATTTTCTTGTTTTAATGTATTTTCAGTTCTTGTACCAACTTTTTCTATGCATGAATGTAGTATAAGTTAAATATTTTTTCATATAGTATCATAATAATGAATTATTAAAAAATATTCGTATAGTCTCATGTGATTTCCAAGTCTCAAACTTTGTTAATTGAAATAATTGTTAATGTCTCATTTTACAACCCTCAATTTCTTTGAAATGAACATTGTGATAGTTGTGTAGTAGTTGGAAAATATAATGAGAATAATAAAAAATAACATTGTGATAGTCATGCAATTGTTTGAAAATTCAAGGGCAACAAAATGGTTGTAGATTTTGTCAAATCTCAAATTCTTCCTACCATTGATCTAATTGGATCTGGTATATGCTATGTTCCACAACAAATTTCAAGTGAGTAGCAATTCGAAAGTTAAATGAATAAGTATCAAGTTATTAACAATGATCAAGTTAAATACATACTTTATTTTCAAACTTTACTAACAATTCTCAAGCTCAATGTACAATTTCAAGTTAAATACATATTTAGTTATTTTCAATTCAAGTTACAAAGAATTTTCTTGTTTTTAATGTATTTTCAATTCTTGTACCAACTTTTTCTATGCATGAATGTAGGTATAAGTTATATTTTTTTCCTTATAGTACCCTAATAATGAATTATAATATATTCAATAATCAAATCTAGGAGATTACAAATCAAAGAATAATGAGTGTCTATATGTTATGCATACGAGTTAATGCAACAATAATATAATAATTCTAATATTATCACATTGATGCCATGAAATTATGTAGGGATAGATCATGGTCATTTGTCACATCATTATCATCAAGAGTCACATGACCCTATGCCCCCTCATGATCATGATCATCCATTACATAACATGTTTCCCTCTCAGATTTCAAGTATAAATGGGAGTTGTATTGGGGTTGGAAGGGGTGGAAATTGTCTAGAGGATTGTGAAGTTGCTGATGTACAAGAAGATCCCTAGTCGAACAGTCAGAGAACAAGCCAGTAACATAATCATGTCGTATTTTGAACAAAATTCAGTGATGGCACAAGCTTAAATATTACATGGGTTGATAAAACATAAAAAAAATTGAAACATGCCATAAAGTTGTTGGGTTTTCAAGATGCTAAAAAAAAAACATGCGACAATGCAATAGAAAATGTAAAACACGCATTATCTTCATTTGGAAAATCAAGAAATGATGATATCTGAGCTACTCATAGGGAAATTACAACAAATATTGTGGCACCAAGCACCTCGAGAAATCGAATGGTACCAACAATTGCATCATTGAGCAATGTTTTCGAAAGAACATTGTTCAAATATACTAAATTCAAGGTGCAGATAGATGAAAATGATGAAGCTTCCTGTTGGGATCTTATGTGTAGGGAACCCTATCGAGGCAGGATGGAATAGGGAATTAGAGAGAAGGTGATAGAGTTTTGGGGCATCCATTCTCTTTCTATTAGATCTAAATAATCTCCTGCGACAATGTTTATCTAGAGGAATTTATAAGGATAGCTGTAAGCATATGATGGAGATGACGGGAGTTGCACTTTACAAGGAATTCCAAGAAACCAATTCTGGTGTTCATATTACATTTAGTATGTTCAATAAGTTGAAACCATGGTATATTAGGCTGAACACAATTCATGATACATTTTCTTGTCGATACCATGTTGAATTCCAACTATACTATGACACATTTTTGGATTTTTGCAAAAGGAACTGGAATGGTGAACCAGTTCCTCACACAATGTGAGATTTTATTTGTATGACACTATACAATACGAAAATTGAAAAAGTGTTTTTCAATAAGAGGTGTGTAGGCAGGAGAAGATTCCATGAATGACATGATTTGACATTCTTCCATAGGAAATTTCCTATCGATCCACCACACCCTGGATTGCTAGATATCATAGTTATGTGGAAGATGTACGAGTATGTCTCCATGAATTCATCCTCTTTTTCATATGTTCCATATAAGAGGATCGAATTGATCGAGGATGAGATTCTTGTTTCATATTTCATGGAGAAGTTTCAAATTCAGATTTATAAATACATAAACTCCCATAGGTCCGGGTGGAAAGATTCAAAATTCAAACATTCTCGTGAGGTGTTTGAGCTGGGCACAATTTTATCAATGGTAGACTTTGTTGAGAACTACACATTTTCTCCTTAGAGAGAGATACAAAGTGAGTACTAGTATTCTGACCATGTGTCTATCTTCATACATGTACATACATGCTCATGCAAGCATTGATGGTAGGGATAACACTCCCTAGACACGCGAAGTGCTCAAGGAGTACCATTTTTATGTAAGCGATGATCGTGAGCATGACACATTGTTCATTCAACACTTCTTTGGGTTTTTTAATAATTCATTCAGATAGAGAAGTGTATCATTTACTGAACACTAGTTTTGGTCATATGGGTGTGTAGGGAAGTTCAAATCGACACGCTCTTTTTCCGGGTTGATTATCCTTCACAAAAAGACAAGATTCTAACACAGCTGGAGATTTTTTGAAATAGGGCATGGAAAGGTTGAACATGATGTAGCAAGTGCATGTGTGAAATGATCATTTCAAAGGTACCAAATGAGTCATGTTGCAACCCAACTCAAATGCTCTACAAAAGTAGTTGATTGGTGCAGGAAAAATTTGGGACATTAAGGTCATGGACATGCACAGCTGGTGCATAGGTAATAAAATCCAAACTCAATTAATATGCTAATAACATTGTATCATCATTTCCAAAAAATCACCTACTCAATAGGACTTTATATGAAAAATTGAATTCCATGCAAGTTATTTTGGGATGTTTCCCTTGGCGATGTGAATAGATCCATGCCGTGGTATTATGAGACAATAACCGGTACAAGGGAATTACATTATGTTCGAAGAAAATACATGGGAGACATGTTTTCCAATGAAACGAGGAAGTATGCTTGTTTTTGTGATTTTTGCATTGATGCAAATAGATGTGGGCTTCATCACTGTGAAAATGATGTATATGTGAAATAATGGAAATATGTCCCTCTTAATCCAAAGGGACCACATCCAATTCCGACATGGAAAGAGATGCATATTGACGAGGAAATGGTCTCACTAGATCATGATCGAGTTTTTGGTGTGGTTAGGGAAGGTACAAGACTTCATTATTAATTAGTTCATTATATATTACACATATACAAATCATGTAGAAATGCATGTAGGAAATTTGAATAATATTTGTAATTTCTCTTGCATATGATGTATTCGTTGTCATTGCACCCCCTAACAATCAAGAAAATGTGTCCTATTATTTTATGTCATGCACACAAATTAAAAGAAGGATGGTGTGACCCTATCAATATGGATATTTCACGTACCAACTTGGAGACCTCGTTCTGATGGGACACTTTTTTTAGAGAGTGAAAAAACATGTTTCTTATATTATTTATAGATATTTTATGCCTAAATATATATCATGCCAATACAGTCACCTGGTGGTGGCAGCTCAGATACATCTAACATAAATCAAGGTGAAAAGAGGTGAGCCAAAGGGATGGAGGATGGCAGAAGATGACCATGATCATATTATGGAGACTTGCATTCCTATGACCCATTGGCCATATGAATGAATTACACACGCCACTTGCAACATTGATCTAGTTTTCATGCTGACTTATTGAATGCAATGTTGTAATACCAAGTTTCTAAAATTAACATGTACATCATCCATTGCAAGTAACTCATGTATGGTCCTATATGTATTTGATTTTGTATCAATATAATGCGAATGCATACGAGTATCATTTCAAAATTTGTCTTCATTTATCTATGAGCTTTTGCAATAACAGAATTTCATATGGACAATGATCCTCTATTCATTGTGAAGGTAAGTGCCCCATCAAATATAACAAATAACCATTTCTAATATAATATGGGTTTTTCTTCTCCAATGGTTATCCTCAAATTGTAACTTGTAATTTATTTTTTAAATTGTAATGTAATTGAAGTTGATTTTTTAAATTGTAAGTAAACATTGAATTATCAATTGGAGTTACACATTAAATTAATACATTGATGTGTGATACCAATTGAAAAATCAATGTGTACTTATAAATTAAAGTGATTACAATTGGAATTACATATCATGATTTAAATATCAATGTCTTTGATTTTGCATTTAGAGTAAACAAATACAAAAAACTCAATCCCAATTTTTAACATAGTATGTTTTGTTTTAATCCACGAGATGTAGAACAGTTGGTGGCGGGGTATGGTTAAGACGCCCCCTAAGCTGGAAGGTCACCGGTTCTAATCCCGTCGGATACCTAAAATCCAACCATGTTAAGGGTTGGTGCGGTCCAGGACGGGTGCGATCCCCGGGTGATTTTGATGGCTTAGATGCCCCTAGTTCGTGGCCACTCAGCCAATGGAAACCCTGCTAGTTAGGGGGGTTCCACCACTTTGCCAACAAAAAAAAAACATAGTATGTTTTGTTTCCAAAACCTTCATGTATAGGAACAAATTTAAACAATACTCATAAAACTTATAAGTTGTTTCTTCATGGAAATAAAGAACAATATGAGACTTCCAATCATGAAATATCATAGATAAGAATTATGTAAATACAACCACCTAACACCTAAAGAATGCTTTGTAGCCATCTTGACTTTATGAAAAGATTTTGAATGGTAGATGTTCCCACTTCTATAGAATGTTTCATATACACAACAAACTTTCTATTTGATAGAAATAAGGAGATGAAACAACTATACAACCTTAATATAGTTGTAATTTAAATTTTAAATTGTAATTTTAAATTTAAAAGTAATTTAAAATACACCTATACAATGTAAAATTGTAATTTAAATTTGAAATTGTGATTGAATTTTAAATTTTGATTTTACAATTGTAATGTAATTGAAAAATTGAATTTTAAAATGTAACTACACATTGAATTTTTCAATTGAAATTACACATTAAATTTTAAATTTTAAATTGTAACTTAATTGCAATGTGTAAGTTGTAATTGAATTGTAATGTGTAGACTCTAATGTAATTGTAATTGTAATTTTAAATTGTCATGTAATTAAATTTTAAAATCACTGTATTTTCAAATGTAATGTAATTGAAATTGAACTTTTGTGTTGTAATAACCCTACATCAATTGAACCAACAAATCATTTACATAACCATAATAATTATATCTATATGTAATATAAAAGACAATCCATTTCAAATTGTAACAAAATATACATGATGATCAATATTATAAAATATACTTTAAAACAATACATATATTTCAAATATTAAAAGTCCATATATGTACATATATATAAAAAAATCAAAACATGAAAATGTATACATCATCAAGTCAATGGACGCTACCACCACTAGGCCCTCAATCATCCCTATGACTGTCATCACTTTCAATAGATCCTTGGCCTTGAGACAATAAACTATCAAAGAAGGCCTCGATCTCAACATACTGTAAAAGTTAAAATTGCGAACTCTGTAAATTAGTTAGATTTTGACCAATGTATAATATTCAACAAGAAGTGAAAATTTTCAGTCATCCCTATGACCATCATCACTTTCAATAGATCCTTGGCCTTGAGACAATAACTATCAAAGAAGGCCTCGATCTCAACATACTGTAAAAGTTAAAATTGCGAACTCTGTAAGTTAGATTTTGACCAATGTATAATATTCAACAAGAAGTGAAAATTTTCAATGAATGGATGTGAAACTCGAGTTGATTCAATTGTGATTTTTGGAGTGTGGGTCAGAACCTGGGTTGATGGGCCCTCATCAGGGCCACATGGAGAAGATGCATCCCAATCATGTGAGAAAGTGATGGAAACATTGATGCCCACCTGTATTGATGCTTGTTAATATGTCATTACATGTAATAAGTTATAAATTAATAATTACAACTAAAACATAAACTATAATTCAAGAATTAAAACATAGAGTATAAATCGAAATTACTAAATGTGAATTGAATTACATAAATTAAAAATTACCTCGATGTCTGAGTCTAACCATTCAAAACCTTGGCAGTCCTCATGTGTATCATCCCGGGAAATGACCTTGCCTTTACCCTATACAATTTCAACTTGAAAATTAGGATCCAAAACATAAAATCTTGAGGTAAGGTTATTAATAGTGACAATGAAGGATTAGAGGATATAGGTATTAATGTTTAAATATTAGGCCCTTATAAGGATTTTTTTATTAAAGGATTTAGGTGTTATAAGGGTTAGGATTTTGTGGATATAAGTGTTATAAGTTAATCGTTATGTCTTATGGATTATAGATGTTAGGTTGTAGGGGTTGTATGAATTAGTTGTTAGATGTTACGGCTTATCAAGGTTAGAAAATAATGTTTGGTGGGGGTAGTAGGTGTCAATGGTATAAGGATCAAAGGTTAACATTTATATGGATTCTAATGTTAATTGAGGTGGTAAATAGGGTAATAAGTGTTAAGGGATATAGGATTTAAGTGTTAGAGATCTATATGTGTTATAATTAGGATGAAATGTTGTTTGTATTAGTAGTCATAGGGGTCAATAATTATAGGTACCA
>LPNX010779120.1:174984-279159 GCA_001517045.1 Pseudotsuga menziesii | reverse complement strand
ATATACATGTATATATATACATGTATATATATACATGTATATATATACATGTATATATATACATGTATATATATACATGTATATATATACATGTATATATATATATGTATATATATATATATATATTATGAAAAACAGGTGTAAGGAGTCAAATGGTAGAGATTATTAGCATCATTAGGTAAATATTAGGGGTTGTATGCTTTAGAGATTAAAGGTATATGATTATAAAAAAAAAGTTTATGTGGGATATAATTGTGAGGGTTAGAACTTTGTGGATATGTTTATTAGAATTTATTAAGGTTAACTGCTGGTAGATATATGTAGTGTCCCATATTGGATAGTCCCTATATCACAATCATCGATGGTTAAACAATTTATGCACCAAGTCATTGGTTATATATAGAAGGAGGAAAATCCACATAACATGTACATACAAATCCATTGTATATATATATATATATACACACACACACACAATGGATTTGTATGTACATATTATGTGGATTTTCCTCCTTCTATATATAACCAATGACTTGGTGCATAAATTGTTTAACCATCGATGATTGTGATATAGGGACTATGGATTATCCTTGATGTGTGGAATGGATAGTTTTTCATGGTTTTTTTTAAGACACATGTATTGTATGATTATGCATAATAACCTTGAATGAGCAGGATTTGGTAAGGGCATTGAATACTTGCCAACATAAGTGCTCAAATGAAAAATGATTGTGGAATCCATTTTGTAGAATCAAAGTCACTATGGAAGTCACTCAAACATATGGTAAAATGTAGTTATGCTCATTCATTATGAATTTCATTTAATGCATTTTATTTATGATATGGTGATGTGTGCAGGCCTTGGAGAAATACCTTATCAACAAACCCTCTTATGGGTGAGAGCTCATGTTCAGTACCTTGAGTGAAAAAATGTGTTTTAAATCCAAATAGATGAGAAGCCATGAAGGTTAGGGCACAGAGTCCTAAACCTACATGATGATCAAGGCACAAAATCTTGAATATACTAGTAACTAGGGCGCAAAGATTTAGATACAAGGAAATGAAATGAAGCCCTACAAATTTCGGGGGGCGCAATAGGGGCATGGAATCCCTATTCCCCATTAGAAAAATACCACTCTCAAACAGGAAAAAAATAGTAATCTAACTTAGATTAACCCTTGAATTAATCTAATTATATATTACCCACTTGGAATGAATTTTATAATATATATTATTTCAATGAAAAAGGTGAGTCAATTAATTAAAAGAAAAAGAAAAATGAGAAATTATTTGAGAGTGAGACCCCAACTAGGTGAATATTAGAGGAATTTTAAGTAAATTAATATACAAATAAAATTATGAGATTGCCACCTCAGGAGGATGGTGGTGAATAATGTTGATTATTGAAATTAAAAATAGGGGAATTTTGCATGATAGGGGGATGTGTCACTCGACTATGGGGATTTAATTCTTTTTTTTTTTTGGGGGGGGGGGGGGGGGGGGGGGGGGAGAAAAAAAGAACTCGACAATAATGAAATGTTCTCAAATAATTATAGAATTTGAATGTAACACTTAAACAAATGCAGTCGAGAGTGGTATTGTAAGGAATATGAAAGACATATTCCTAATATTGCCTTGATTAACTCTTATGTTGAGCTTGTGTACTATGTGTGAGATCTTGGAGCTCAGGGGTTTCAAGGAGAGAAGTTATTCCTAGATAAGGCTAGGAGGAAAAACCAGTTGGTATACTTGTGTTGGTAAGGCATGGAACAAGGATTCAAAAGCAGATGATTCTTCTCCAGCCGACAAATTAAGTTTTATGCACAATTTTTGTTTTTTTTTTCGAATAATTTTTTAGTCTGGTAGTTCCTTAATATGATATGAAAATTCCTTGTTTTACCACTTATATTTATATTTAATGGTGCTAGAAATTAAGCGTAATTTCGATTTTGTTTTTTTATTTTATGTGTTATTTTTTGTGTAAATTTGATTATTAAATTTCAAATTCATCATGATTACATATGGAATTATATAAATATTTTCTAGTTTATCTTAATTTTAGTACTAGAAAAAATGTGTTTTGATTAATGGTGATAATTATTTTGTGGAAACCTTGATTGTGGTTTTGCACACGTTTTATTATCGTTTTATTACTTTAGGGTCCCTAGGAGGGGCCTTACTATATACGGGTTACGTGCTAGTTATTATAGATTATAAGGGTTATGCATTAAAATTTATTGGGGTTATTAGGTGTTATGGGTTGCAAAGGTTAAGGGTTACAAGGATTATAGTGATTATGGACTATAGATGTAATTGAACTGATAGTTGTTATAGGGGTAAATACGGTGACAAATGGGGTAATTAAAATCATAAGGGTTATCAAGGGCATGGTTAGAGTTTATATGGATTATCTATTATACATGTTAAGAGAATCTTAAGTGGTAGGGACTAGGGGTTACAAAAGTTAGAGGTTATAACTAGGCTAAGGGTTCCCATGGTTAGGGGGTACTAGTGATGGGGATTATCATGGTTTGAGGTAATAAGGATGATATGGAAAACAGTGGACAAAGGATATGAGTTTATAGTAGATAGGTTCTGAAAAGTGTATGTAATTTAAAGTTCATGGTTAGTTGTCATGGAATTTAAGGGTTAGTATAACTTATAGGGATTATTGGTTACTCATTATGTGGATTAAGGTTGTAGATACCTATTCATTTGCAAGTTGGAAGTTATATGCACTAACACTAAAGTGTTAAAGGAGTTAGGAGTGAAGGATTATTGAAGTTAGATATTATATGTGTTTGTGGTTGAAGATTATGGATTCTAGGGCTTATATGGTGCAAGGGATAGAAGTTATGGTTACAAGGGTTAGTTATTGAAAGTAATAAGTCTAAAGGGTTAGAGTTATCAATTTATATGCCTTAGATGTAATATATTTTTTGGAATAAGAATGATTTTATATAAGAGTAATGTGGTTATGAATTTGGACTTAGATTAAATTGGTATAGGGTTAGGAATTAATATGGGGTTATTGTGGTTAAGTGAAATAAGTTTTAGGGCTTAGACATTACAGGGTTTATAGGTTATACAAGTTAGTGGAATATTGGTGAGTATTATAGGGGGGTGATAATGTTATGGATTAAAGTGGTTAAAAGTTAGGGGCCAAGGGTTATAAAGGTCAGGTTTGTGGTTTATAAATAATAGGGTCTATATGGTTTATAGGATAATGGTTATTAGGAATATAGGGGTTATAATGGTTATAACAATGAGAAATTTAAAGTTAAATTTTATTATAATAAATCTTTTATCAATCATAGTCATCAAAGGTAAGGTGTGATAGAAAGTAGTCTTTACATGAGTAAGTAGTTATAAGGAGTATATGATAGGAATCATAGGGATACTAAATAATAGGATTTAGATGGAATGTCATATGCTCAGGATTCATAGCAACTTAGAATTGTAGCAACTAATGAAATTTTTAATTACTAGTGTTCATGGAGGGTAGGTGCTAGTAGTTATTTAGGTTTTAGGGGTTATAATAATCATGTTTATAGAGGTAATTTATTTCAAATTATAAAAGTTAGGGGATACAAATCATAGAGGTTATGGGTGTTCAAGGTTATATGGATTTTAAGGGTAAGTAGATCAGGGTTTTAGGGATTAAAGGAATTGTAGTGGGTAGGGGTTTTAAGGGTTATAGTTTAATGGGAATAATGTGTTATAAGGTTAATAAATTATAGGTTTTATAGGGTTAAGAGTTTATATATTTTATATAGTTTAATTCCAGGGATATTTTTCGCCAAAAAATGGTTAAGGTCCAAATACCCATCCCCAAATCATGGGAAAATATCCTAATGGAATCCACATCCCACTTGAAGGATAATTATCCCCTATATAGGGGATTCTTCATTTCTTTTTTCTTTTTTCATGACCCTTAATCCCTCTAAGCTTCATCTAGAGATTGAGGGTCTATATTTTTCCTCTGATCATGTTCATGGCATTCAAGTCCATTTATAGTGCATAATACCTTGTAATAGAATTCATATTCAACTTAGAGATCAAACATCACCTCCATGGGGAATGTGTTATATTTTGAAACCATGTTCATGGCTTGTTATCCCTAGATATACATTTATGGACAAAGGGAATTTTATCATCCATAGACCATAGTCATGACCCCAAGACCATACTTGGAGTGTAGAACTTCCTAATTGTGTCAATATCCCACTTGGAGACTTATTATCCCCTTTGAGGGTCTACATTTTTCGTTTGAGGATTTGTACATATCTTCTTAGAAAAACAACCTTTATTTTGGGTCAAATTACTTGGATTTATCACTCAATAATTGTTAAGGAACATGTCATGGATTAAGAAATTATTCATGGTTCAAAAGGCGTATAAGCTTCTTTTATAGCCTAATTCCCTTATTTCTCTCTTGTATAACTGTCAATTCTGTTAGACCCATCACTTTTGAGACAAATATCCTCACAACATCCATAGTAGAATTAGAGGAAAAATATCCCCTTGACGAGTTATATGTGGTGGTTTGAGCTCTAGATCATGGATAAAATATCATGAACTCACTAGTACATGTGGACATTTTACCTACGGACTTTCATTGCTTTTGCAACACTTGTGGGTTGCTATAGTGACGAAAACGAACCCTTATTTTTGTGGGAAAAACTTTGTCGCTATAGCAACGTTTTAAGCCCTTGTAGCAATTGTGACGCATGTTACATGTCACACTAGCGATGAAACTTTGGAAACTACTTAGACGGACTTATGTCGCTCTTACAATGGTAATTTACCGATGAAAATGTTAAGGGTTGTTGCTATAGCGACGGAAATTGAATTTAAAAAAAAATCAAAGTTGTTGGGACTAATATTTAGTTGTTGTAGTGACGAAATATTGTTGTATAGCATGGGTGTTGCGATGAACTATGTGTCGCTATAGCGATGGCAACACAATTTAAAAAAATTAGAGTTTTGTGACGGAATGTATGTTGATTTAGTGACGAACAATGCACCGCTATAGCGATGGGCATAATGTTTTTTTTTAAAAGAAACTTTTTGTGAGGGAAATTTTGTTGGTTTAGCGACAACACGGCGTGTACGTAGCAATGAGTTGTGCATCGCTATAACGACGGGAGGCAAGTTTTTTTTTTTAAATAAGTGTTTGCGATGAAGTTTTCCTTGTTTTAACAACGAAGAGGTCATCACTATAGTGATGGCCATCAAATATTTAAAAAAGAATGGAAAACTTGCTATACTAGCGACGAAACTGTCCATCGCTAGTATAGCAAGTTCATCGCACGTAATAGGTATGTTTGTCGCTGATAAAATAGTGTGGGATAATAGGTTTACATAATTCATAGTACATTGACGTTAAAGTTGCACAAGTTACTAGAAGTAAGGTTTCCAAGTGTTATTTCCATATTTTTTCATTTTATCAAATTGCATTTCTCAGTCATTCCCTTGTTTGGTTTCATTCCTTGTAGGCCCATACAATATTTATTCCAAGTGGCATTGAAAAACCCTTGTTATATTGAAAATGGCCATAACATTTATTTATGGTGTCCCTACACCTTTCAAAACTGTAACTAGCTTCAACATATCGATCTTACCATTGGAAAAAATTATCTTTATACAATAGTCATAGAGAAGCTTTATAAACTCATGATTTCAATACTTCTCCATTACCCTAGTTTTGAAGTTTTAAAATACCCTCATACCGCATAACAATTTAGTTTTTTGCTTGAGGGAGTATCAATTTGTTTATTGCTTAGTAATTTATGGGTTTTTGAGGGACTATTATTTGTTTGTTTCATAAGAAACAAATTTCATAAACTCTCATATTTAGAATAAAAAAAATTCAATATTAGGTGAAGGGTCATTACCATGTGCTACACCTTTGCAACAAATTTTTAAGGAGCTTTTGACACCATCTAAAATTGTCTAGGCCTATAACAATTCCAAAATTGGTAATAGATTTTTTAGGTGAGGCCATTATGCCTCCCCTTACAAGAAGGATGTAGCCTTACAAGGCAGTTCCCCCAAAATCAATGTGATATGACTTGAACAATAACTTTGAAACTAACAAAAATTCCATGATCCATTGGACCATACCCCCAACCCTACCTCTCACCTCTAATATTTCAATTTAATTTATATATTTATGTCCACTAAAATAGTGAAATGGGAAATAAAACTAATGTGATAAGGAATGCAACTAAATGGACTACATATGAGAAATAAACCTAATGTAAGATGATGAATGTTGATTGAAAGGATGAACCGACTCATAAAAATGGAAAACACCAAGGAAAAGTTCATTAAGAATAAAGTCCCATAGAAATAGAGGAATCATGTTGCAGTAGAGAAGTTCTTCTAACATTCAGGACCATGGAAAAGTGTGTGATGGGTGTGAAGCTAATGGTATTGATGGATTTGCAATGCTTCATGGACCTATCTTTTGAGCTAGGATGTTGGTAACCGGGTCTCTTCCCCCTTGAGTAGTGAGAAGGCTAAAAGAAGGAAGTAATGAACCTAGTGTAGGTCACTCTAGAGGGCTTGTTTATAGAAGTCATCAATGTATATTGAACACTTCACAAAAGAAAAGGGTTAAGCACATTTATTCCTCTTAAGTTATGAAAGCCTAGAAGGAGCTTTATGAAGTCCTAAATAAAAATCATAGCCATCATCTAATGTCATAATAGGAGAGTTCATGAATGCAAAATTATCCTCCATCTCAAAATATAAAGAACAAATCTAACCAGCATGATGAACAAATTTTTCTCAAGCATGATGTCATCCAAGACTATGATGGTCAATCTCTATTCCAAGCCTATGGGAACATAGTTTAAGTTGTACTAAAGTAACTCTCAAATTGGGATGAAACTGTGGTATTGTGTACACATGCTACTACAACTAAGAAGACAAAACCTACTTTCTTTCTATTTATTGGGATCTTCAATTAATCCACAGTGCATATAAGTCATGGAAAGATAAATCCTAAACATAGGAATTTGAATACATATGGCCAAGTGGTTGAAAACTTGAAGTTTTTTATAGATTAAAAATTGGGACTGAAAAATGTCCAAGTCATAGCATATTTAGAGTAGTACTATCTAAAACTGCATATTGGTGTTTGAAGTAAAATACTTATTTAATAAATCTTAATTTTTATTTATAATATTCTTTAAAGGTTAGGGATGAAACATAGCCCTATAATTATGAGGTCTATAACAATGAAACCTGATTCATATGAAATTGCTATTTCTGTAGTCCTTGCAATGAATGCAAGAATCCATGGCTAATATTAAATATTTGCTCATCTAGAAGTTGAATATATGTTAAATTTGTAGCATGACAGGTGGTGTTTAGATTTGATGACTATTCCTCCCCGATTCAATGATGCAGAATGTTGTCCTGCACTGAAGTTCATATTAAATGTTTGTATTCTGGCTAAAGCATTGAATACATGGGAATCATTTCTAGATTTCAACACCATGCTGGCAGGCCAAGTCAACATCGCAGTCACATACACTTCATTGCTGAGGTACGCAGTCACGTATACTAGTGACGAAACTGCTCGTCGCTAGTAAAGCAATTTTGTCCCTGCTAAAATAGTGTACGATAATAGGTTTACATCATTCATAGTACATTGATGTTAAATTTGCACAAGTTACTAGAAGTAAGGTCAAATCTATCATACAAATAGATCTAAGAAAAATTGTCTATAAACACATCATAACGTTAGGCAAGTTTATTATTGTGAAGAAATAAGAGAATGATGGAAATGGAATTTGAACCACCACCTTAAAAATATTATGAAAGAAACAATTTGATATGTTATCATGTTAGAACAAAAATTTTCACTAAAGCACATGAAAATATTACTATTCATTCCTTGCTAGAATTAGGAGTGAAATTGTGGCTTCGAAAGACAATTATAATTATATGCCATTTATCCTAAATAAAAATTTAAAGAGACGATCGGACTAGGGTCATCATTCTTCACAAGGAAGTATCATAAAATAATTCTAATGTCTCTAGGCCAACCTACAATGCAAGAAAGGCTTCCATTGAGTAAATTGGGTTCTCTTCCATAGCCCTAAGTAGTGGGGTGAACATGACGTGATTAGGTATTTATTACAAGCTTGGGCATTGTGATTTTAATCGATGATTCCAAGGAGATATGGAAAGATAATATGCATACCAGCATCTTGAGTGGGAACAACGTTGGATAAAATAAGTTGAAGGAATGTCAACTTCCAAACTATCCTTCTTAACACCACTAAAGGCAAAATACAAGGAATCGTTGTCACATAAAGCATCAAGAGAGACTAAAAACCCATTAAGCACCACCTTATCTTAAAAAGGGACTCGCTTTGAATATGCCTCTCATTTAATTACCACTACATCTTATGATATCCCCTTGTGTAGTTTTAGCAAAACCTGCTTGGTTCTCGGCAAAGCAACTTTCCAATAAAGGTATCATAAAAATTTGGGATCTCTTTGACTAGCAATCTCATGAGTGGAATCCTTGGTCAGATTTGAAGGCACAAATTTTCATTGAACTCAACAAATAAGCTTGTAATTGATTAGGTTAAGGGATTAATCACATATTACCTCTTTCTTAAGATATGTTTTTGTGCCATCCACATCGTGAAGGGAGTATAGGTGGAATTGTTCAAAATATTTTTAGAAGTGCAAGCCAGAGGGGATGGTTATCATTGGATAAACATCAGGCCAATCCTCAACATGAAGTTAAATAAGCTCTAAATAATTTCATATAAATAGTTTACTTGGTTGTTAAGCTTCAAGCATTGTAATAGCCTTATATTTGTGGAAATTTCAAAAAACATTTGTTTAATACAAATTCAGAGATGTCACTGCAAACTTCACATTGCCTAGATTTATTTCTTGTGAACTTTCATCCATAGGGGTGAATTTGAAATATAAATTATAGCAGTATACATTTCACTTTTGTCCAACTAAATTCACAAGACAACCCAATACTTCAATGGAAATATTTCTATAACTCCTTTGGAAATTGCAAAGGCAAATAGAGGTCTTCAGACTACTACTTGGTTGAAGAGTTAGTTTAGTGAGGCTAATGAATCAGAGTTTGGTTAGTGAGGCTAATGAATCAATGTACTTGTAACATTAGAGCTGCTACTAGATAACTCAATCCTTAAATCTATTAGCAATCATGGTAAGTTCATTATATGTACTTCAAAGTGCTGAACATTGAACACTGTAAGATAAACTATTGGAAAGAATCATTTAAAGCGAGGAAGCATAAGTGCTGCTCAATAATGCAAAGAAATCTCAAAATTGATGTAAAATAGTGTAAAACAACTAGTACTATGTTTTACTACAGAAGTCTATCTATGAATTAAAACAGAATTGAAAGAGAGAAAGAAAAGTTTAACATGAGGGTCTAGGCTTAGGAAAAATACATCAAATGTATAAGACGAGAAAAACAATGGACAATTTGGAGTCCCAGCACATTATTCTTAGATCCACTTTATCACCACCTTCAAAGGATCGATAATGAAAAAGCTTTGTTGTTCACTTAGAATGTTTGGTATTGGTTTATCTCTCTTAACTTTTAGAATGTGATAAGAACAGATAGTAAAAATTAGTCTGGAAATGCATGATAAATAGAGCACAATGAAAACTGTGTAGTTACCACAGAATATTATTTTTGATCTAAGATGAGAAGCAAAATCATTATACCAGAATAAATCATAATGCATGTAATACCTGTTGTCTTTTTTCTAGTTGCCAACGGATAGCACAGTGAATAATATCCTTTCGAATTGGTACATCAAACACATTCCAAGCTATCACAATCGTATCTTTATCCTCATTATGCATATTTGTCACCCTTAGTGCTAAGTCCTCAAACTTGCCTGCAAATGAAAAAATGCTGACAGGGGTTAAAAATCACATTAAGACAATGTGTGGCATGACAATATCATACATGCTCAGTAGGGAAAATTTCACTATATCATTTAAAAGAGAAAACATGTTTAGATGCTTAAAGGTTACGATATGGAAATAATGTGTATACTATATAGTATACACCCAATATGATAATATGACAATATACCCATTGACCTACTTTTGTGGTCATTTGTTGGACTAATAAAATTATCTTATCTTTTTATATCCTTTTTTCAATACTCTTCAAGGGAAACTAGTTTTTTGTTTCTAACAAAGTAATCAGACTTGGATTCATCCATCCTTCAACTCAGCAAGATTAAAATATACGTTAAAATATTCAAAATTTAATCCCAAAAAATGTCCATACACATCAATGTAAATATGAACACTTAGACACTAAATATGTAGAATTTGTTGATTTATATTACAAGTAAGGGTGCATATAGGGAAAATCACATCAAGATACACAAGTATAAGTTCTGAGAGGCATAAAATTATAGTTCTGAAAATTAATTGATATATTGGGACATAATACATAAAAATTGAGGCTCTAAATAGATTGGGTAGACATAAATCACAGAGCGATCCCCCTTTGAATTTTTCTAAGCCAGTGACAAATCAGGTCCAGTAGGAGGCTTCCAGGCATGGTTTTCTTCAGCTCCAGAGTCTAAAAATTCCAATGTAAGTTTATATAAGTGAAATGAGATAAGAAACATAAGGAAGTATTTAGGGTTTAGGTAGGCTATTGTTTTTTCTTTTCTTCATATTTTTTGCATGCGCCCACTAGCAGGAAAACACATCTTCCTGACACTAACTATGCGGAGTCAGTATGCCTTAGTCAAGGAAACAAAGTAGGGTGTGACCTGACTAAGTCATACTATGTCTTGGCCAAGTCAGACCAAGTCAATTGCTGACTTAGCCTATCAAACATTTTTTATCAAAAAATAGGAATCAGTTTGACTCAACCTATTATAATAACACTGGTTTCTAAGCTAAACAACAATATTGTTCCAGTATATCTAATTTCCCCAAACTATTGCAATTTTACAACCAATTTATGTTTTACTTCTAGAACAATATTGGTGAAAGAGAAGAGAAACTGTATAGCATGGATTCATATGGATTTATATTGAAAGAATATTTATGGGTGTGGATATGGATATGGTTTCGGGTTTAATAAGGATGAAATCTTTTTGAAGGACACGATTTTTCATTGTAAGGAAGGAAACCATCAATATGTGTGTATGGTGGGTACGAGTACGACATGGGGGGAATAGATGTACCATACAACTATAATATGGAATGGACAATTACACAAGAATATTAAAATCAATTCTAAGGTACCAAACTAAGAAAATGTGATATGTGTGTGTTTTGCTTCATAAACTAAAGACTAAATACAAAAGTACCAAACAACTTGATAAGGGACCAGATATGGTAACACCCTGTGCAGCATTAGCTTTAGAATAATTAAATGTCGTGGTCAATGCTGGAAAGAGATTATTCTCAGTCATAAATATGGATATTTTGGAGCCTTTTCTTAGTAGGGCAGAGAGGATTGTTAGGGAACTTTCAATATGCATGTAAAAATATCAGTCTTTGGCCAAAAATCAATATCCCTATGTTCTTGAAGTATTCTGTCCATGAGCTAAATACTGATTTGTTGGTTTGTGCCAAGCATTGGCCTTGTCTACTCACTACAAAATTTTTACATCAAATCATTGGCTAGTCTTATATCCACTTGCTTTATAGTGAGTGATCTATGTCATTTATCGCACTCCTTGGAGCCCTAATCTTTAGTTTTACCCTTTTGAAAGAACTCTTGGAGCTACTATTGCATGGATTTTATGGATGATGTCCCCCTTGGTGGCTTGGTTTGGGGTCCATTGGGATTGTTCTTAGACATTTATTACTTGAATTAAGGAGATCATGAAGGCCTATTCATCTTGGATACCTCTCTTGTATGCTTGGACCACTGTGTCAAGGACCACTCTTGTTGTAGGTGGCTTGTGGTTTCATTGTGGACACATTCCCTTTAAGGAAGCCCTTGGAGATTTGGAAGTTATCATGTGGACATTTCTTAGAGTGATATTTCCTTAAAGAAGCCGCGGGGATTTCTATGTGGACATCCTTGAGAAGTGAACCCTTTTGAAGGGGATTTGGAAATTGCTTGGTGGACAACTTTGGTGGGCTAAGTTTCCTTGTGGACATCCGTTGGGGATTTGTTAGCTATTGGTGGACATTTCTCATTAAATAAATATCCTTTTTAAAGGGCCTTTGGAGGCCATCCTCCTACACAGATAGGAGTTACTACCATTAGCCACCATGCAGTGTGGATTCCTTCCTTTTATTGAATTCCTGCAACATGCCTCCTATAGATCCCTTATAATATTGTCTTACAACTAAAAGTGCTCCTCACAATACCACAGATCTTATAAATATACTACACAAAGGATCGTCCTATTATACCACACATCTTAAAAATACACTACCCAATTACATACATTAAAGGCTCCTCCTACTTATTATCTTGGTAGTACTAACAACTAAATGACTCAAACTCTTCCTTTCCACACTATCTAAGTTACATGGCATTTGTCTATTTGACCATTTTAGATTTTCTACAATTCAAATAAAATATCTCAAAAAAGATCAAAATGATTGACTACTCTAATTGTTGTTTGATGGAAAATCATCTTACCATCAACACATATACAAGTTTAGAACTCTTTGATTCAGAATGTCATTTAATAGTTTTCTATTTAGTTCTTTAAAAATTCCTTTTCAACAAAATTTTTAATGGCCAAAACACATGATCTTTTGGCTATATCTTGTTAACTCAAGGACCCTTAAAATGCTCAAGATTTCATGGAATTGGGTGTCCTACAGTTATGGGAACTTCAACACAATTCATCATGAGGCCTTCTCAAGTGACAACACTAGGTCTTCAAATGCCTCCAGGAGCTAATACTTCACGAATCACAATATATCATGACATAATTCTACTAGAACATTTATAACATAATTTTTAAACTATCCAAGTGAATTTATGAAACAGAACACTATATAACATTCAATTGGTACGTATTGCATAAAAAGGCTTTCTGGCAATATAATTTAAAGGTTTCCAAGATTGACCTACAAAATATTTTCAGTACAATGGTTGATCCAAATGACAACTGGTTATCTTGTATATTTTCCTTATCTTGTAGGGATATTTATTTGAAATAATGACTTGGGTTATTCTTACCAATGTTACAAGGCTCGCAACTTAAGCCCACCATTTTGCACACTTGAAACAAATCGCCCAAAAAATGGTTTTTCTATCTTGTCTAAGACAAACTCACATGTTAATTAAGTTTGACTCGGTCAATGCAAGTTTGACTTGGCCAATGGGAGTTTGACTCATGATTTCAAGTATGACTCATTCAACTGATTCCAACTCATCTTAAAGACCTACAAAATCCCTCATCCAACACGATTTTGGTCAGTTTTACCCCTGCTGAGTGACTTTCATGTGTGAAACAGACCAAAAGGAGGTTGCATTGTTGCATATAGGGAGTCAAAACAGTGGAATTATTTTGAATTCACAAACTTCATACCAATTACAGAGGACTATTACAACATTGTTTGACACTTTGAGGTACCTCTACAATTTTTTTCCACCTTTATTTTCTACTATTAATTGTTTAGGGTTAAATAGTCACCGTTTTTAGGGGTTTTTAAGCATTTTTGGGTAGTTAAACTATTATTTAGGGGGGGTTTCCCGCTATTGGTTTTTCATGTTCAATTTTCAAGGCTGTTAGCAACATGGCCTTTTCCTATCCACTTTTCTTCCGAAACAACAACAACCCCTTTTTCCAAACACCTGTAGCCTTCTTAAACAATGAAAAATCCAAGGGAGAAAGAATTTTCTTCAATTTACTGTAAAAAGCTTCCAGGAACAAACCGATCTTAGATCTAAATTTTTCCATATTACTTTTAGACTTGTAGTGGTAGCATAGATAGACTAAAATACAACCTTACCCAAATTCCCTGCCATAAGTTGAGATTTGCAAGGGTGTTGATAAACATGTTAAACACCAATCCAACTTGGCCATTGAGGTCCTCAATGTTGTTAAAACCAAGAGTGCGAGAATAAATGAAAAAATGTCATCCCTCGCAGTTGGCCAAACTTCTCCTAATATCCCCATGTTTCCTCCCTATGTTGATTCAACAATCCTGTGTCCAAGCTTCCAACCACTCAGTAAAGTCATTGTCAAAACCAATGCCACCCCATCCTTGCATTCATACAAATCTTATTTGTGAGGGTGGAAATATAAACACTTTTTGTTGCTCCCCACACTCAACCTAATTACCAACTTAACTTGGATGGCACATATTTTACATCAAAGTAACTTTAACACCCATAAACTAATAAATGTGAGATCTTTTTCAATCTCTGAACTGATAAATGTGATGGTAAATGATAGAATTCAATTTTACAGTTATATTTAAATATGATATTCTTGTAAATAAGAAAAACATAAGTTCAAACATTCCATACATGGTACTTGGGATAGAGTACGTTTACATTCCATAAACTAAGTAACTTACTATCCTTCAGACCATACAATGTTGGGTTTTGATGGGTATTTTTGCTATTAAAATAAAGTGTATACCTACTGTATTTTTCTCACAATCAAACAAAACAAATAAATTATAAAAACATTTGATTATATTGTAACTGATGGGTGTATTGTTTTCCAAATTTCTACCCTGAAATTGTTGTTTGGGATGGGCTCTGTTTGCATCAAGGATAATTTTAGGGGCGAATTTTAGCCCAGTGGGATATTTTTCCATGTTTTTCTCCCAAAAAACATTCACCATTTTGCCTTTTTTGAAGCCCTGTTTCACCCAATTTCGATGGGGTAAAATTTTTTCACCCTAAAAATCGCCAAATTATTATATAAATGATATAAAATCCTTGGAAATTAAAACATATTTTGAAAAATATCACCAATCATTTTATAGTTGGTGCTTTAAGAATTGGTAATATTTGCCAACATTTATACACTTCTAAATAAGTATGGTTCCTTAAAATCATCCCTGGTTTGCATCGATATATGGATTGATCGGCATGAAGGAGGATTCATCATTGTAATTGGTATTACATAGACACACACCAATGCAAAGCCTGGTCATCTGATAGCTTTCTTCTTTCCCTTAACCGATACTTCTATCTTGGATCTTGATGTCGAGGTAATGTCGAGCAGCCCGAATTTCAGCTGTATCCTTTTTCAACAAATGATTAATCATGATCTATCAGTGGAAAAATTAAGGAATAACCTATCCACAATATTCATCCTTGGCTCGCTGATTAGCATACAAGTATGGAGATCCACATTGTTGGTCAACTGTGATAACATGCTAGAAGAGATATCTCAAGGAATACTTTCAGCGGGCCATAAATGACACTTGCTGTTGCTTTCCAAGCATAGGATTCTGGATTTGTATACCGGAGAGTCATACTGTATGAAGGGGACAGCCCCGAATAGACCACGACTCTACCCAACCAAGCCAAAGCATTTGACCCACAACCTTAACACTCAACATTGAACCTGTGTAAATGAGTAGGTGCATGTCACAAAGATAAATGACTAAATTGGTATCAGCCATGAAATATTGGCCTTGACTTAGCTCCAGAACATGTATAATATTCAATGAATACAAGTCTAGAAGAAAAATAGAAGGGACAGGAATAATGACTCTTCTATCCTATGCATTCCCATCCACAATTTCAATTGAATATTAAGGAGTCAAATTATTATTTCTTCTCGCTGGGTATTGATACCTTTTCATCTGAGAAGACTGAATATGCACTTGCATGCTTTGCATCTTGTGAGATTTCAAGACATGTGATATTTCCTAGAAATTGGGAAATATTTTTTGAAATACCATTAAGGGTGAAATTTCTAAGCTGTTGAGAAGAGTTATCCCAGCAGGAGACGACTATATCGATCAACACATCAATGAAGATCAATGAATAAATGAAGGGAAGAAAACATCCATTCTCAAATCTGTCATTAGCTTTCAGTACTAGGCTGGGAGAAACTAATTAAGACATTAAATCCTAGAACAAAGGTTGCAGCCACACCTCATACAAGGCTGTTTGCATGCCCAGGCTAGTAAAGATCAACACATCAATGAAGGGAAGAAAACAACCTTTCTAAAATATGTCATTATCTTTTAGTACTAGGCTGGAAGCAATTAATTAAGCCATTAAATCCTAGAATAATCATACCAATCATGCAACCCATCTTATTTCAGGCTACTGGATTTTTGGATCTGATCTTAGTTATGCTTGAAGAGAAGTCAAATAATGCTAGACACCACTGAAGAATTCTGTGAACAGGAAGCTAGTTTGTTTGAATCCATGTAACATAGGTGGTAACAGGCTCCAAATGGCCTTGTCCTAAAATCCTTTCTCTTGCTAGTTTGAATTTTCAAAGACCTTCATCGTCTTACCATCTTTTTCAAATCCAAGCCATGATTTGATTCCCTATCATTGTTGATGTATTTGCATGAGGAATGCATCTTAAGACTTAATTCGCTTTGCTATATTTATTATTTGGTAAGCCAAATTTCCAATTCAATTGACCACTCACACTTATTCTTCCCTAGTTCTACAAAGTAGAAAATCCTTTGATCAATTTCTACCATGCTCAAAAATCCTAGTCTAATCACTTTGACCTATCTTTACATGCACAGAAAAGCATTGTTACTAAGAATAATAATCCTAGAAAATATCCCAAGTTGAATTTACTCATGCTAATCTCGTTAAGATTGAATACTAATCTGACCTCCTGTTTGTTTTTCCAAGTTGTGTTTGATATGATTGTACTTTTATTCTCCAAAAGGATGTTTGTTGGAATGGTTATTTTGACATGTTTTTTTTATGCAAGAGAGAGATATCTTTCCTAATGCATGAATTCATTCAATTCAAGGGAAGGATCTATGGTACTAGTACAGTGTACAAGTCAGAGGAGGTCACGATCTAACATATATACCAATATCATTAGAAAGAGAATTTCATGTTTGGGAATGAATGGAAGGAACAGATAAACACTGATAGCATTCCACATAAAAATTAGTACTGAGACATTATTTATAGCAGGTTTTGAGAGTTCTTAGAATATTGCCTTCAAGATGAATTCGTGGGGGTTAATTTACCTCAAAAAACAATAGCTACAGGAAGTGAATATTTAGCATTTTCCTGTGCATGAAAGTGGTAAACAACAGTAGTCACATGCACAATGGTTGTGGAGTGAAGGTTGATCCAATAGTTCAACCATCAGGAAAAGAAGTTTTGTCATCAAACTGCATGAAACAGCCTGTTGAGATATGAATTTAATGTTAGTAACTTTTGTTGGTATTATTCTAGGAAAATGATCAAGTTCAACCTCCCATGGATTGCAGGCATAAATAACTTCACTTCTATTTAATTCATGCTAATAATTATTGGTGATGTTGCTTGAGGAAAACAACAACATTTATGCCACTATAATCCCAACAAACAGTAGCTTTTATGCCATTAAAATCTCAATCAAACAGCAATCAAATATAGTTGAAAGGCATGCAAAGCTTGACAAATTGAGTATGCTTTCTTCCCCTTTTCCATAGTTAGTTAGGGAGAGTTGGGAATAAAGGAGTACATTAAGTATATGTACAAAGTGGGAGTACGAAAGAAACTCCTATATCAATGCTATATAAGAAAAATAAAGATACAGAGCTAGCTAAAAGCTATGTGTTTAGCTAAAAGAGAATATAAGAGGAGGTGCAGGTATGAGAGAGATGTTCAAAAATGAAATCTAGGTGTTGAATAAAACAGAGGATGTCAATAGGCGTTGGAGCTAGTTGTCGAGGACATGTGAGGGGATCGAGAGGTAGTCTCCACATTGGAGTCATCAATAACTATAAAAGGGATGATCCGTTGGTTTTCTGATATCCTTTGGGTAGTGACTAGGGTTTATAAGGCTTGGTAGCATGATCCTATGGGAACACTGTTGAAAATTTTCTATAATAAGGCAGTAAATGCAAAACAGAGTTTCACCTTTTCTATTAGAGGTTTCCTAGATGTAAACCATGTGAATTTTCAGCCTTAGGGAAGTTGTGAAATAATGTATGAAACAACATTGGAAAGAGTACAATATTTCACTTCCAAACGGTCCAAACTTCTAGGCTATCCAAGGAGAAAAGATACCAAACAACTTGATTAAGTTCCATCACTCTGGGCAACTCGTCGCACATAAACTAGATCTCAAAATCCATGTTTACAGGACTTGTAACAGTAGTAAACCAACAGGTGTAGCAGCAGCAAAACAACCCTAATATTCCTCAATGATTATGTGAAATAAGTTCACAATTGTCCTTTTACTTATATCAAATCATCAAGACATATAGTTGTAAATAACAATGTAGGAAGAACATCTATGCCTGAAAAATCAAATCTACAATTTGCACAAAGTTTTGATAGATGCAAAATTCATTAATATGCTTAGGATGAAGTACATTTACATACCATGGCCTTCAAGATGCAGTCTAGTTGGAAAGAGGACACTTGATGAGGTTGTGTCCCAAGAGACCTCCACAAACAAAAGCAATTACTGCTAGCTGAAACAGGCTAAGAAGTACACATCAGTTGTCAATAACTTAAAATGTCCATTGCAAGTAGAAAGGAACTAGTTGCATGAGAATGAATAGAAATATCAAGAATAAATGGCTCCCAAGAAAAAAGGCATAGCTGAACATTTAAAAAGCAGAGTTGAAAGAAAAAACATCAACTATAATGGCAGGAAGGAATAAATTATAGCCTAATTGGTTGGACCATCCTTTAAAGGCATGTTACAAACGGGAAGACCATGAGTTCCAATCTGGTTGAGTCCCTTGAAGTTAGTGTGTGTGTGTGTGTGTATTCATCCCCAAGGATTAGGTCAATTGGATTTTCCATTATTTGAAGGCATGAGTCCCTTAAGGTTAGTGGCTCTTTCAGGTAGCAATTGACGCTATACTCCATCTATATATTCAAAGGAAAGAGGGAATGCCATGAATTTTTCCTTCTAATATTAATTTTCTCTTTTGGATCTTCTTATAAAGATATGCTTCCTTATTTAAATGAATTTTCTAACACCAACATCTCAAGCAATTACCATGGGTTCATCTTGACATCTTAACAGGGTAAGAGATCCCACAGTAACCAAGTGAGATAGTGGTGTTCAAGAACACCTTTAAACAATGAAGCACATCTTTGTAAGAAGATTCCAAAGATAAAAATGCATTGTGTGTGCAATATGTGCATCAAATGAGGCTAGAGTCTCACCAATATATAGGTTTATAGTTTAACCCTAAGACCCCAAAGGGTGAAGTTGCAATAACTATTAATGTGATTTAACCATATATGAATCAGTCTTAAAGGTCCAATAAACTCCTCAAGTTGGGCTTACATCAAATATTTTCACATCCTCCTTTAAACATAACTTGGAGAAAATATGAAGGTGGCATTATCTCAAAATCACCCCTTAATAATATCTTCTTGCAACAAACAACATTAATACAACATGTCTTATAAAAATTCTAAAGATATCACATCTCCCATCACCACACCCCACTCAAAGTCTCAAACACAAATGGGCTTGGAATATTGACAACAAAAATGCTTGACCATGATAAGGTACAACAAAACAATTACGGTATTACCTCTACAACACCTTCACCCAATCCTATTCAGAACATACTGAAGCAAACTTGTGCAACAAGGCTTACAACAAATAAAATATGATAAGTTTATTAAAGTGTTGTGAATGACCAAAACTAGGTCAATAGGATTGTGTAATACAGAAGTATCAATACAAAGGAGTGCTAAGTGTCAGTTAATCATATACAAATAAACATATTATAAGCAATATAAGGAAATATAGAAGTTCAATAATTTCACTGCTATTTTGAGTTGCATTTGAATATGGAAACTACAACATGCCCATTGACACCGAGAAGACAAACTAATTCATTATTGTGGACATGCCACATTATCATTTGCAATGCTGAAATGAATAATGAGAAAGAAAATTTATTCATATGTTGGGGAAGACCTCCCTTATCCTCATACTTCAACCTATTAGCGTTAGGTTAGTTCCATGAGACTCAACTAGACCAACATACATGTTGAAGGAGAGAACATTGAACTAGAAAAGACCCTAAAAAAGATCATCCCATACAAGTAAACATGTAGGTCAACACAAACATGCAAGTCAAGTAACCATTATGAACCAAGCATCATGAACCATGCAGGCTAAACATGCAAGTCAAGTAAACATGCAAGGCTAAACATGCAAGGCTAAGTAAACATGCAAGGCTAAACATCACATATAAGCAGACATGGAAGGCTAAACATGCAAGTCAAGTAAACATGCAAGGCTAAACATCACATACAATTAAACATGAAATTCAATGTATCATAATAAAGAAACACGATGTCATACTAAGCTCATGCACATCAACTCATTATCAAAGGTAGGTTACCCGGCCTTCTAAACTGTATGTGGTCATATGTCTCATGTGTCTCATTGTTGTATAGGAGAGGAAGCTCATAATCATCATCCCAGGATAAGGAAGGTCATGTGATCATCTCATCTTCCTCAAGTTAACTCAACAAGGTGTGGCCATCCCCTTGACGATAACCATATTCCTCGGAAGATGTCACACATATTCAATAGTACGCTATGAAACAAAGTAAACAAACATTTCCGAGGAAAATTTCAAAAATAAAAAACATAATAATATTAATTGTTCTAATGAGCATAGTATTATCAAACATAGAGGTACATAAATCATTAAATTACTGAAAACAAAGGCAACAATATAAGTAAAACAATTATAAACTATATTTTCATCTCATATGCCTTAGGTTAACTCAGGAAGGGGTGGCCAGTCCCTTGAGGATGGCCATAGTCATCTAAAGAGGTCACACATATTCAGACATATGATCCGAGCAATAACATATAGATGTGAAACTTGAATTCAAAAATATCACCATACAATAACTAGTTCAATAAACTTGTTACAAAACTGAAAATAGTTCATGCCTTCAATCAGTCAAATACAAAAGACTAGATTTTTACAACTACATTTTTCAATGTTTTTTTTCTCATAAATTCTAAGAGGGGGACTTAATATTCGGTGTATTTCCCAATTGTATTTGCTATGACCTCTTTTTTCGTTGATTGTTTGGATATGCACCCCCACACCATACTTCTGGTATGTCTATTAGGAGGGGGTGGAGGTGGATGGACAGGGGCATCATCTGCAAAAAACAAGATAGTTATATAGCTATAATCAAAAAGTTATTATTGATATACTTTTTTCATTATTTCAATTTCATTACAATGATATTTACCTGTTGGATGAGTAGTCGAGTCTTCCTCTTTAGCCTGAGTAGCCGAGTCATCTGGAGTGTTCATTGGCTCTACCATTCATAGAAAAATATCAATTAGTAAACATAATCAATTATGTATTTAAAATCATATTGAATACATATGTTTTATAGCATACATACCTAAATGGATAGGCAGCTCATCACCATCGTGTGGTACTGGTTCGGTACTGCTATCCTTGCTGCTTTTGTAGGTGTCACCTTGAAAAGAAAAGAAAAATACATTCCTTTTTCAATATAATCATTCATGGTTAGATTACACAATTTCATTATAATGATGTCCCTATTGATTTTATTTACCTCTGAGTGAATAAATGGGGAAACTGGGGTTTTCCCCAAGCTTTTTCGATGTTCCAGCACATGCTGAAAACTGAACTTGAAGCCGAGCTTCATGTCTTCATCAATGGCTTCCTCTTGAAAAACATTTCCTTGCAATGCATAACACCATGTAAAGTGCTTGTGATAAATTAATTAATTATTAAATACAGTTAGAAAAAAGAATTGATTGTTGACCACAAATAATGATCAAATGATCCTTACAATTCGTGCCCTTAGATTTTGATATCCACCCTGACCCAGTTTGTGCTTCCCATGTTTTTCCAATCGTTCCTTTATTTCTTTAGATGTGTTAGAGAGCCTATGAAAGCTTGCAAATACATTAGATAGTGCAACTTGAATATATTTAAAAGTTTAAAAAAAATATGATACGTGCCATACCTTCTTGAACCGATTAGCTTAGTCTTTCCTTGTTTTTTCAATTCCTTCTCCTTTGCATCCTTGATGAGCGCCTTCCACTCCTTCTCTGGAACCATAGGAGGATGCTCATACTTGTGGGTTTTTTTGCAGATTGTCCCTATTATCTTACCTGATATATTTCAAATTTAACCCAGCTATTGTGGTGACACATTTTTTGTTGAATGTGTCACCAAACAAGTTGACCATGTGATTCATCAAATCATCTTTCAATTTTTCATTTTGGGCATTCCACCTTGTATGAATGGCGGGCCCAAAAATATCCAATGCCTTTTCATGCAGGTTCTTATAGAAGACATTATTTCCTACAAAAAAAAAATGATCATTAATTAAAACTAGTTTGAATTATGGTGGCTTTGAATTACATGAATAAAAAACACATAATACATTAAATAATACCTCCAATCTTCAGTATCTTGATTGGAATACAATCAACGTCCACCAAGAAGCTAACTGGAATTGATCCCTTGCTAACCACACGCATGGAGCCAGGATAGCAACTATTACCATTGATGCCACCGTCCTTTCTATCATCATGTGAAGTAGCGGTGTTTGAAGGGAAATCTTCACCTCCAACATTCGTTGAGGGCTCAACATCTAAATTGCATTGTTGTGAGGAAGAGGAAAATAGCACCGTCGGTAAGTTAGATTTACAAAGTGTTGAAGCATCACTACTAACTATACCATCATGTTCAGCCTATACTTGTTCCCCTGTTTTTGGCTCCAAATAACTCTATAGAATAAAACTTCAATTGATTAGAACATATAAAAAAAAGAACTAAAATAACTTAAATGAATATATGTAGTTCATAAAAACTTTCAAAGATGCCCTTTACCCCGTATCTTATTATCTTTTCATTCAATTCATCAATTTGTGCTTGTATCTCTTTAGTCACGGGATAGATTAAATGAGATCAAGAAGGTCTTGATTGCACTTTTTCAAATCCCATTTCATAGTAGCCTTTGGGTTAGCTGAATAATATATGTCTACGCCATTGACCACATTATCACCTTGATGTGGTGTTCTCTACGAACGTCAATAAAAATTGAGCATAAAAAATATATAATGCATATAATAACAAAAAAAGTACTATAATCATGTTTAGGTACTAGTACACTATCATTTACCTGATTCGACGGCATTGCTGCCTTCCCACAGTCACCCTGCCACAATACAATAATAAATACATATTCATATCAATAACTAAAAGTTGAACCATGTATAATAAACTGGATTAATATAAAAAAAAATTAATGCTACTATGAGAGTCAACGTTTCCTGTCCAGAAGCTCTAGGTGAGCTCATAGTATCGACCTCCTACCACGATACAATAAGAATGATATCATATTGAAATATCGAGCTCAATAGCAAACAAAATGTCAAATGGTAACAGATGTAATATAATCATGAATTGTGGTTACTATTAGATTGATGTGATTAAGTACTATTGAACTAACATTTACCTCATCCGTCACCATTGGTGACTTTCCACAGCTAGCTTGTGGCATATGGCCATGATCACCCTGCCACAATATAATAATTAAGACATATTAAAAATGGAAATTACATATATAACAATGTCTCTTAAAAATGATTAATGAAAAGCATGACATATAATTAACCATGTGTATATTATAAAAAGCATGACATAAATAAACTTGATGCAATAGAAAAACAACAAGTCATCGATCAAAGGCTAAGTTAAAATTTGTATAAGAAACTTACCTCGATAATAGAAACTCCCGCATATGTTCAATTTGAACCGTAATCGATCAAAAACTCTGTTATCGGGTAAATCTACTCAATCGGAATCAAGCCATATCTCCCTAGTCCAAGTGGACCTAGAACAAATCAAATTCAAAATACAATCTACTTTCCTAGATCAAACAGAAATGCAAAGCAGCAAATAGATCACCTACCTAAAATATGTATATCCTCTTCTCTCTTTGTTGATCTAAGATCCAGAATCTTTAGATATTCCGCTGAAAAAACATGCTAAGCAAGTGGAAACAAGCAAAAAGTATATGCATATCCAAACATATAATTGATCTAAGCTAACAGTTAAATAAGAAAGCTCTAGACATTATTAACACAATAACATTTATGGAAAGAGATTTGTATTAATGTAATCAAGGAGATACATAGAATTACATGGGAAAGAACATCACAACCTAGCCTTAATGTTGCAATCTTCCATCCAACAATATAAGACAAATCCAAGCCTCCAAAGAATAATAGGGATCATCTAGAAATTCCACCAGCATAAGAGTACCATAGTCCTTCCTCCCTTCCAAATGGAGAGAAGTTTTAATTGATAAGGCTAAAGGGATAGAGTAGGTTGAGGATTAGGAGGAGGGATCTAAGGGATATTCCCTATAGGTTAGGAATTGAATGACACTTCACTTAACTGATAGGGATAGACACCCACCTCTTCCACCTTCGAGAAGGGTCTCGAAGCTCCATTTTTTGCCCTCAAAACAGCACTAGTGCACCTTCCATGAAGGGAAAAAATGTCGCCGGCACACCTAGTAGTGGGAGACAGAGCATCGATGCCGACACACCTAGAATGAATGGAAAAAGCACCTTCGGTGCACCTAGCATGAAGTAAAAGAGAACTGACCATTTTAAAGAGGGAAAAAAATGGGAAAATCTCAATCTCAGTCAACTTTAGCAGAGATAAATTTGGGATTAGGCAAAGGGTTAACACATGGATCAAGAGTACAAGATTTCGGTTTAACAGAATTCCCCTCAAAGAATGAAGTTAGAGGAGTGTGATAGGTGAATTATTTGCGAAGTGAAGAAATCTAAGGCAATGATGTTGGTTGGAATCTATTGTAGTCACCACTAACTCAAATCTCATATAACTCATAACATGGTTGCCACCCAATACAATGCAGATCCGTGGAAGTAGAGACTGATTGAACACAATCATGGCTACTAGACACAAGCGTAGATCCATGATGATACAATAACACATCCATGACCAATACAAAGTGGATCTATGTAATATAACTAAAAACAAACTCCATCACATCCTGGGCCAAGGTATCTGACAACCCAGGGTCTTCAAGCCGAACCCGTAACGATACGAATCTAACCATGTGATTACAATGTCTTGATGTCGTACATGGTAGAAACCACCTTATTACCAGTCATTAATGTAAACGGTTAATAAGTGTGAGGGAAATAACCATTGATGTCAATGATCTCAAAGGTATCTTAATACATCCCATCAAATGTGAATAAAGGACTTGGAGTCGAACACTCGATGATATATTTCAATCAAGAGTCAATGATGTAAACTCATGTTGAAAGCAAGGTAACCTACCATTAAGGCATGCAGGCCCAAGGTACTTGTCTTGGTTTCTAATTCTAATTCCTGGATAAGGATTTGAAGTTGATAGGAATAGACCCATCGAAGGAAGGCCATGATGAATCCCCCATCATCGACATGAAGCATGATCAAAAATATTTTGGAGTGAACCGAATAGCAGAGTAATGTATGAAATTGACTCAGGGATGACCAACATAATAGAAGGTAAACTAAATGTATAAAGTGAAAGGATGGCCAAATTTCTCTTGAACATGGGCATGGCATAACTTGGAAATATTTACATGAGAATGATACCAATCCCCCAATGCAATTGACGGTGAGAGTATTCTTGGACAACTCAAAGGGGTAAGAAGACTCTAGGAATTACCAGGACTTGATGACAAAGGAATTACCCAAGTATTGAAATGCATATGCAAACAAGTGCCATGTTCAAGAGTGACTATGTACTTCCATAACAAAATAAAAACTCTTTCCTTAATTTCTCCATCATGATTGATGGGTGCCTCTTTGATTTTTAACGAGCTGGAAAAGGGCAACAAATGCTCGATATAGATTTTCCATCAGACGAGTCCAATCTCATATGTTTTACGAACCCGAGAAAGGATGGGTTCATTCCCAGAAAAAGGGTCCTTTATCGTTTAATTTTATGAGTCCGATGAAAGAAAACTCATTTGTTGTTTCATTTTTAGAGAGTCTGAAATGACTAAGAAGACTCCAAAAGGTCCTTTTTGTAAATAAGGCTAGTTAGTCCAAAAAAGAGATAACCTACCACCGACTAGTCGACCGTTCTGATACTTTTACAAGCATGAATGTAATAGGTTCGCTTGGCAATCTTTTTGTGTTTTTAAGGAGATTGAAAAGAGCTTAAATATAACTCCGGAGCGAGTTATTTTTTCATAATCCAATTTTAATGAGTCTGAAAAATAGTAAAACTATACTCGATACCTGTTCACTAAGTTTTTAACAAGCACGTCTAAGGTATAAAAGGAACTCGGAACCTTTTTCATGTTTGAATTCAGAGCACGAAAAAGCGATAAAGTAAGCTCAAACTAGTTTTTCATGTTTTAACTAGAGTACAAAAAATGAAAAGTAAGCTCAACACAATCTTACTATTTTTAATGAGCTCGAAGATCAGTTGAAAGAATGCTCGGGATATCTGCTTCATTTTTTAACAAGCCTGGAACAGAATAATAACTATGCTCAAAACATGGTTTCATTTTTATGCAAGCTTGAAACCAAAAGGTAGACTATGCTTAAGGAAACCTACTTCATTTTTTAACGAGCTTGAAATAGAAAATGAACTATGCTCAAAAGGGTCATTTCATGGTTTAGCGAGCTCGAAACTAAAGAAAGTATGCTCAAAATGACTCTCATTGATGGGTGATTTCCCAACATGATGTTCAGTAGATGGTACTTACCCCCAGTATAACTGTCAAGTGACTTAACACCAATAAAGATATAGGGTACATGCCCTCCAAGCTTCATTGAGTCCTGACACAATGGAAGAATCCGTTTCATTTTTTAAACGAGCTTGAAACAAAAAAGGAACTCTACTCAAGGTTAGCTTTATTTTTTAACGAGCTTCAAACCAAGAATAAACACTGCTCAAGGTAACCTATTTCATTTTTACACAAGCTTGAAACATAAAATAACTATGCTTGTGGGGACCTGTTTCATTTTTACGCAAGCTTGAAACAAAATGTAACTATGCTTGAGGGAACCTGTTTCATTTTTACACAAGCTTGAAACAGAAAGTAACTATGCTTGAGGACATCCGTTTCATTTTTTAACGAGCTTGACACAGAAAGGGAACTATGCTCACAGGCATCTATTTCATTTTTTAATGATCTTGACATAGAATGGGAACTATGATCATAATTTTTGTTTCATTTTTTAACGAGCTTGACACAAAAAAGGAACTATGCTCACAATGTCTGTTTCATTTTTTAACGAGCTTGACACAGAATGGGAACTATGCTTGCAACAAGTTCTAAGACAACATGATGTCCATAGGTTGGTGGGTTGCCCCCTTACATAAGAATCTAGCAACTTAACTCTAGTATGATATCTAGAGGCTGGAGCCATGCCCCCAATTTTACCTATGATGGGAAGAAGCTAACTAGAAGGGGAAGGAACCACAAGAACATGTTGGACATTCAGGGAAGTCTAATGACTAGGATTCATACGATGATCAAGTTTAACAAAGGAAAGCATATCAATGGTCACAATCTTCCCATCATGGGGAAAATACATCACTTGAAAGAGTGTGGACACTACAACTTTCATGGTGTAAACATAATCACGTCCAAGGAGCATATTGAAATATAAGAGACCTTGGACTACCATAAAATCAATACAGATAGTATTTCCTTCCAAAGTAATAGGAAACTAAGGAAGGATCCCTAAAGGCGCTGTAGGTCTTCGGTTAAAATCTAGTATCTGATCGGTAGCTGGCACAAGTGAAGGAGAACCTATGGATTTCCAAGTAGTAGAGGATAGAATGCTAACAAAATCCCCTTCGTCAACAATAGTATGGAGTATACTCTTAGCGGTAACTCCCACAACTATCTAGAAAGGAACACTCGAATGAAGACAAGATTCTGTTAGGTTACTCCAGTCAAACGAAATAACCTCACTACTTGGAGAGGGTTCTGTCGAAAGAGACAAAACTTCCTCTTGCAGAGAACAATTGGAACTAACTACGAAAACTCCAGTAGGATGGTTTTCACTCTCAATTCGAAGAGAGGGAGAAGATGAAGACTCTGTCAAAGGGACTACTTCAATCTCAACACTCTCTAATGAAAGATTTGGATCGGGTGGAGATGATATCGACTTGACCACTTTAACTTCACTCTCCAAAGGAAGAGTGGGATCAACCAAAGATGGAATTGGATCAACCACTTCAACTTCACTCTTCAACAGAAGAGTGGGGTCGACCAAGGATGGACTTGGATTGACCAATTGATCAACCAATGGGATGTCAAGGGACAACTTATGATAACCGGTTGGAAGCTGTTGCTGAGGAACAGTAAGATCTTCCAACAACTTTGAGGCTTCATCCATGCGAGGACAAAGGTAAGTGTGGTGCATATCCTTACATAGCAAGCAAGGATACCTAACCTTTCCTTTTCGACTCTTAACCAAATATTCACTCGTTGGTGGGGCATCATTAGCATGATGATCAGAGACTGACGACACGGGATGTTTAGAACATACTTATGAGACAAAGGAAAGACCAGGACAGTCCTTGAGAAGGTGATCACCCTTGAAAAGTATACAACGGAACTTAGATTTACAGGTGCCGAAAATAGGTACATCAATACTCCCAGCATGATGACTAGTGGCTGGTGAGCTTCCAACATGAAGGTCAGAGGTTGGAGCAATGACCTTCTACTTAGTGTTCTTCTTCTTAGCCTTTCTTTTTTTCTTCTTCTTACCCACCCGTTTACTAACATTAAAGTTTTCAACAAGTGAAGAGAAATAAAGGGAGGTTAATTTAAAATCCGAGGAAGAAGATGAAGGGTTAACATGAGGTTGATGCTCATGCGGTAAAGGATTAGGATCTGACACAAAGGGTGCATTTGGTATAACAGGATTGGAGAATAACCATACAAGTAATCCTATAGCCAATCCAAGAAGGTTCAAAGTGGCCATGAAGGGAGGACCAACATCTCCACAAGGGGGAGAAACAAAAGATATACCTTGAAAAGGGTTCTATTGATTGGTGGTCCCGGGAGAGTATCCCATATTTGAACTCTCTAAGAATCTCTGAAATACCACACAAGATAAAACACTACTCAAGTCTAAAAGTCACAAGCAAACTGTGTGAATAGGATTTTATCAAAATTCAGGACTCTCACAAGATTATCAAGGCTTCACATTTCTGCGATGCCAAGACGGCCGAAAGGTTAACTTAGTTGGTCATAGGAATCCTAAGAGGGTCTCCCAATATACGCTAGGTACAGGGGAGCTCAAATCGGTAGTAGTGTTATTTAATGCACAACTATTCACAAGGGGCCTTCCAATATACAATCGAGTATGTGAAGTACCTTTCTATATACCTCAAGGGTACGCGAAAGGTCATTCTATATACCGACGATACGTGGAAGAATCGCGTGAGTCCCGGGTTGTAGTGCAGACAAATTAACGACAGCTGCTACGTTTTACGACGCCCGAACACGTCACTAACTTACACATAGTTACTAAATGATTTTAAACCTAAGCTAGCGTTAATTTTATCTTGAGCTGTTAAGTGGATGCATGATGTGTAGACAGGAAATGTAAAAAGAATGAAAATCCTAGCTACATGACAATGCACATTTCTCTTTCGATGAAAACTACCTAAGGTAGGGAAATAGTTTTTTGTTAAAGAAGACAAAAATCAGAGATCTAAGAAAACCAAGTTCTAGTCAAAGGAAACTATGAAGCTTTTAAAGATCAACAACAAATAAAATTCTTGAAAAGACTTGTGAATTCTTGTTTTTTTTTTATTTGCTTATCTTTTGATTGAGTTTTCTCTTCAAAAAACATGAATCCGAACAATAAAGAAAAGAACAATTCTTTCCTAGAGTGCACTAGCTCTATATTTCTACAATAATAGTCTAAAAAGTGCAAATGAAATCAAAGATACTACACATATTAACAATGTACAAAACAAACTAAAGAAGCACTTTTATTTTCCAAATGCATGTGTCAAAATGAAACTTGATATTTATATTCTTTTCAGATCTATAAAAATAAAAATAGAGAATATCTACAGCACTCCATTCATTCAGAAATCAAAAGGAATATTACAAGCACCCAAACAAATCCAAAACAACCAAAATGAAACCAAAACACTCAATGACTGAGGGGAGGAAGAGATAATGCTGGGTCTAGGGGGTGTATGACTAACACATGCAGCCTAAACACCACAATAAATCAAACCACAATCCTAAAAAATAAGGAAATCAGGCCAAAATCCATGTTTGAAAGGGTCGAAGCACATCCTGTACTGCACCAGAGCGCCTATGAGGGGTAGGCGCACTTGCTCCAATGCAAAAGAGCACCTATGAGGGGATTAGTGCACCTATAACACTATAGAAAATTTCCTATGGAGGGAAGGCGCACCTACAACACAGTGTAAGAGCGTCAACAGGGCACTTTATCCTAAGGAAAATAGCACCAAATTTTCTATGGGAAAAGGGAAGAAAGTCTAATAGTGACCCAAAGAGCATCAAGAGGATGCAAGGCACTATTCAAACACAAAATATAAAGGAGGAAAGGTATCTAGAGGCTATAAAAAGGATTGATAAACAGATATGAAATCAAAAACAAAATAAATCATATCTATGTACGATCCCCAGGGGCCAGTATGGTCACCAAATTTGTTATCAAATAAATCTATTCAATTGGAATCAAGAAAGATATCCCTAGTCCAAGTGGATCTAGAACAAATCAGATACAGAATACAATCTACTTTCCTAGATCAAACATAAATGCAAACCAACAGATAGATCACCTACCTGAAATATGCAGATCCTCTTTTCTCTTTGTTGATCAAAGCTCCAGAGTCTTTAGATCTTCAACTGCAAAACCCTATCAAGAAAATGGAAACAAGCAAACAATATATGCATATCCAAAAATATAATTGATCTAAGCTAACAATTAAGGAATAAATCTCTAAACATTATTAACGCAATAACATTTATGGAAATAGATTTGTATTAATGTAAGCATGGAGATACATAGAATTACATAGAAAAGGAACATCACAACATAGCCTTAACACTGCAATATTCCATCCAATAATCCAAGCCAAAGCCTCCAAAGCAAGCTAGTCAGCCTCCCAAAGGATGATAGGGATCACCTAGAAATTCCACCAGCATAATAGTACCATATTCCTTCATCCCTTCCAAATGGAGAGAGTGCTTAATTTATAAGGCTAAAGGGATAGAGTAGGTTGAGGATTAGGAGGAAGGATCTAAGGGATGTTCCCTATAGGTTAGGAACTAAATTCCACCTAACCTAAATGATAAGGATAGACACCCACCTCATCCACCTTCGAGAAGGGTCTTGAATTTCCATTTTTTCCCTCAAAACAACACCGACACACCTTCCATAAAGGGAAAAAACATCGTTGGAGCACCTAGAAGTGGGAGACAGAGCACCGACACTGATGCACCTAGCATGAAGGGAAAAAACTCCTTTGGCGCACCTAGCATGAAGGACAAGAGCGTTGACCTTCCTAAAGAGGGAAATAGACAGGAAAATCTCAATCTCAGTCAACTTTAGAAGAGAGAAATTTGTGAATTAAGCAAAGGGTTAACACATGGATCAAGAGTACAAGATTTCGGTGTAACAAACTCTTCACCTATAGCTATTGTTTTTGTTGCACATACGAATACATGATTTCCTTCATGCCCCTCAAATAGGCAATTGGGTAGCTTATGTGTTTACCGTGGTCGTGTGTTATTTATAAACCCTGCGATATTTCCTGAAGCTTTTGTCCTTCCATCAATATACACAGTTGCTCCTTTGTTTAGATTGTTGTTCAGTAGTTGAAAATAATTTGTTGCCAGTCTGTATGTTCACATACTTTGCGTATATCGGAACAACAAAAACCATTCATTGTATTTGTAGCATGGACTGACATACTCCATCAATTTAGTTTCAGTGCCATATGACACCTTTATGCCATCCATGGAAATAGACCCAGTCCATGTAAAGAGGATGGAGCAATGCGATAAGTCCTCCCATTGAGGAAGAAATCTGTGTCAACTTGGGGTAGCTCCTTGGGTAGCCATCATTTAACACAATTTCTATACCTCAAGGGAAACTCAATGTCATCTATGCACTCGTTATCATAACCACATTGTTAGAATAATCAACCCATAGTTAGCTACCTTAGACATTAATTAATCCATTTTTGTCTTATTTTCCTAGTTTCCATATTCCACTCTATGCAAGTTGTCCTCCACATGTCCTATATGGTCAAACTTGCTAAAATTGAGTCATGGAGCGCTTGGGAAACCTCTTGGAATCAATTTTTCTTTATTCTTGAACCTCCCTAGCACATATCTGCTTTTTATGCTTTATTGTTGCTTTTACTGAGTTTTAAGGCAATTGGGAAAGTATGACTAGGTGAAGTTGACTTGTTTTTTTCCCTCATCATCCTCCTCTCTTTTCTCCTAATAAAATAATGTATAAGTTTTCCTTCCATCACCTATTAGATTTCCTAATTTATTTTTCCAATTCGTGAGCTCCTATGCATATTTGGAAACTGCTTTATGCACCCATGGGGGATTTGAGTAGATTTAGTAAGCCTGCTTTTGACTAATTAGAATGGAATCCCAATGCATTTGAATCTCTCATGTAATTACTTATTTTGGAAGCCTATGAATTCACAAGGTTGGCTATTGTACACTTATTCAATATAGATTAGCGTTCTGCTCCATATTCAGTCTCCTTTTTGTGTAATTTGCATGTGTAATTGGCAATTTCTGTGAGTGTAATTGTTATAACACATGGGTTCAATTTCCACATGGTATCAGATCCTTTGTAGATTGATTTCTCTCCTTCCATATTGTTATTACAGGTTCGACATCATTGACTAGGAGCATTCTGCTGACTGAAGGGACAGTTTCTAATCTAGGATCAATCTCAGAAGATCATCTTGAATCCATTTAATTTATTTGAATGGAAAGAAGAGATGGAGATATTGTTGAGATTGAAAGGCCTCTATATATTTATTATGGCAACAAAAGCAGAGCCCAATGCAGTTGCAGAGAAAATTAAATGGCACAACAGGAGGGATGAGGCCTATGGTCTCCTGTGTCTGAGCATATCCAGAGACCTCCTTTTCCATCTTGATGGATTGACATCACCAAATGAAGTATGGTAGAATATTGTTGATATTTTTGGTAAAACATATGAGATTAGAGGAAATCAAATCGAGAATGAATTGATCTCCTTGAGTCCTAGCAGCTTCGAATCCCTCCAACTCTACTTTTCGTGGTTTAAAGCCCTTGTTTTGCAGCTAAAACAGTGTGGAATTGAAAAGAAGGAGGAGCAACTGATTTTGGCCATACTCTTGAAGCTTGGCCTTGACTATTCAGTGTTTATTTTGACCTTCCATGCCACCAATTTGACAGCTCGAGCCTGGAAGATCCCTAAACTTGCAGAGTTCATGGAATCTCTCACACAAGAACAAGATAAACCGGTGATGATGGGCACCATCAAACCTTCCAAATACCAAGCTCTAGTTACTAGATATTTGAGGGTGGATTCAAAAGGAAATAAGAAAGCTAAGAATCCACCTGAGCAAAAGAGAGACAAGAACAATTCTCCATAGGAGCCCCAAGGTTCCAAGAAGAACCCTCAGAAGAAGAAGAACAAAGGAGAAATGAGCAAGTGCACAGACTGCAGTAAGGGAAATCATCCTAAAAGCTCCTGCATGAAGAAGCAAATTGACATGTTGACCCAAATCCTGGAGAAGAATGGAATCTCCCTTCCTGACAGCTCAAAGAAGAGGGAAGGAGGATCAAATTCAGAAGACAGAGAGAGAGTTCATGCATTGGTTGCTAGCACATCAAGCTCACCTATTTTCATCATTGATTTTGGAGATTCAAGAGATATGGTCTCAACCAAGGAGGCATTCACCTCACTTTACATGTTGAAAGGTCCACCAATAGTACTGGGAGATGACTCTCTCACTGAAAGTTTGGGAAAAGGGAGGATTGATCTTGACCATGGTAAGTTCAGCAATGTATTGTATGTTCCAGGTCTTGCCTCTAACCTCTTATCAGTGTATCAGATGACCCACATAGGGTCTCCAAAGAAGTTCATATTCTCCCTTGATGAAGTTGAGATCATAGAGATCTCAAGTGGTAAAGTCATTGCAAAAGGAGTTGCAAATCACACTTCGAAGGTATACATGTTCTTACTTCCTACCCTACTCAAACCCCTTTGCTCTTCTGATTCATGCTAATGAGGCAAGCAAGATTTAGCATGAAAGATTTGGCCATCTTAACTATAATTATATTTCTAATCTTAGTGAAAAATAAATGGTCATAGGGTTACCAAATATTATGTTTTCCAAAGGAGTCTGTCAAGGTTGCATGTTAGGAAAACACCCAGAGCATAAATTTGAGAAAGCTATTCATGAGAGAACCTCTGCACCTCTTGAGTTGATCCACAGTGATGTTGCTGGCCCATTTCCTCATATCTCAATGAGTCAGGCCAAATATGAATTGACATTCATAGATGACTTTTCCAGGTACTACTGGGTTTACTTCCTGAAGCATAAGTCTAAAGTTTTTGGCCTCTTCAAAGTCTTTAAGGCTTTGGTTGAAAACTAGTCTGGGAGGAAACTCAAGGTCCCTAGATCTGAAAATGTTGGTGAGTATTTCAAGTCTAAGTTCATTCAATATTTTTCAGATGCAGGTATTCATATGCATCATTCTATCCCTTACACACCATAGCAAAATGGTGTTGCTGAGAGGAAGAACAGATCACTAAAAGAGAAGGCAACCTTCATGATGGAGGCTAAGACTTTGCCACCAAAGTTTTGGGACGAAGCTATAAATTATGTATCCTATATCCAGAATAGGGTGCCTCATAAACAGCTTGATGGTATGACTCCTTTCAAAGCATGGAGTGGGCACAAGCCAGATGTGACCCATTTCAGGATTTTTGGCTCAAGGGCTTGGGCTAGAATTCCAACAGAAAAGAGGAAGGATTTGTAGCCCCAAATACAAGAGTGACTATTTGTTGGGTACTTTGAATATTCAAAAGGGTACAAGCTGATCAATTTGAGCACAAACAAATCCTTCATTGAAAGGAGTGTTCAGTTCCAAGAAGAGCCTTTAGCAGCAGTTGAAGTTGGAGAGTCTTCTTCACCACCAGAACCACTGAATGTAAGTGAAGAGATAAATGAGTTTTCTGATTCTGATATGTCTGATAATGATGATTTAATTGTATATCCTAATATTCCTACAAGAAAAAAATGGGAATCAAATACCATTCATGCAGCTGGGGAACTAGCTGGAAATCCTAGTGATTCTAGGAGGACTAGATCTCAGTTTGAGAATGCCCTGTGTATGAAAGACCCTTTGTTTGTAGAGAAATGCTATATTATGGTTGAATAAGACCCATAGACATATGAATATGCAGCACATGATCCAATATGGAAAACATCCATGAAAGAAGAATTCAGCTCACTCCAGAAGAACAACACTTGGGAGCTGGTTGATCTTCCCCCGGGGAGGAAGCTAGTTCAATGTAAGTGGGTTTTAAAAACTAAGTTTTTTGATGATGGTTCAAATTTTAAATATAAGGCAATATTGGTAGCCTAGGGCTACTCATAGGTACATTGTATAGAGTACAATGAGACCTTTGCACCAGTGGCAAAGATGGACTCCATCAGGCTAGCCTTAGCCATTGCAGCTTCGAAGCAGTGGGAGGTACATCACATGGATGTGAAGTGTGATTTCCTGAATGGAGATATTACTGAATATATTTACATGCATCAGCCTCAAGGATTTGTTAGTAATCCATCTCTTGTGTGCAGGCTAAAGAAATAATTATATGGGCTTAAGCAAGCCCCCAGGGCTTGGTATGCCAAGATTGATGGCTATCTGCTATCATTGAGTTTTGTTTGATGCAAGTCTGATACTAATGTTTATTTGAATCCGATTCATGGTTCTTTTATGATTATTTTCTTGTATGTGGATGACCTTCTCATTACAGGAAGCTCAAAGGATGAAATTGCCTCCTTGAAGGATGTAATGAACCATGCATTTTCTATGATTGATTTGGGGTTATTGAGCCAATTCTTGGGTCTCGAGATTGCTCAAACCAAACATGGAATAAAATTAAATCAGTCCAAGTATGCTTTGGATTTTATTCAACATGAAATATTCCAATCCAAGCAAGACTCCCTTCCTTTCAGGAGTTAAGCTTGAAGAAGCAGGTTCTTCTCCTATGGTAAATAATACACTGTATAGGCAACTGATTGGGTGTTTGCTGTACCTTACACGTAATCGACCTGATATTTATTATGCAGTAAGTGTGGCTTCAATATACATGGATCAGCCTCATGAGATCCATTGGAGAGCAGCCAAAAGGATCCTTAACTTTGTTTAGGGAACAAGGACTCATGGGATCTTTTACAAAGCTAAATCTGATCTTGATTTGATTGGGTTTACTGACAGTGATTGGGCAGGTGACAACACAGATTGAAATTCAAAATCAAAATATGTGTTCATGATTGCTGAAGGACCAATCAAATGGTCAAGAAATAAACAGAGTGCCATTGCACTCTCATCTACAGAAGCAGAGTACAGAGGAGTTGTAAATGCAGCAACTCAATGTTTATGGTTTCAGGGGTTACTTGGTGATTGTGGCTTCGAATCAAAATACTCAACTACTATCTATTGTGATAATCATAGTACCATTTGAATCTGAAATGATCTAGTTCAGAGACAGAGAACCAAACACATTGAGAACCATATGCACTACATCAGATAGCTTGTGCATGATGGCACCATTCACCTACTCTTCTGTTCATCTTCAGAACAACTAGCAGACATATTCACCAAAGTTTTTTGTGAGAAGAATTTCAGCCATGTCAAATCACTGCTGGGGATTTCTGATCATGTTGTGAAGCATGGTTGATGACAAGATTTTCAAAAAAAAATTTACTGTCCATGTTTAAGGGAGGATTTTTCCCACTGGGTTTTTGCCTCTTTCCTTGTTTAAATGGACATGCAGTATGTAAATGGTGACTAAGCCTTGTTGCTAGGCCCTATAATTTTTTTATATTTTACTCATAAGTCAGGCTTAAGGGGGGGTGTTAGAATAATCAACCCATAGTTAGCTACCTTAGACATTAATTAATCCATTTTTGTCGTATTTGCCTAGTTTTCATATTCCACTCTATGTAAGTTGTCCTCCACATGTCCTAGATGGTCAAACTTGCTAATACTGAGTCATGGAGAACTTGGGAAACCTCTTGGAATCAATTCTACTTTATTCCTAAAAATCCCTAGTGTATATCTGCTTTTTCTGCTTTATTGCTGCTTTTACTGAGTTTTAAGTCAATTGGGAAAGTATGACTAGGTCAAGTTGACTTGTTTTTTGCCCTCATCATCCTCCTCTATTTTCTCCTAATAAAATCATGTATGAGTTTTCCTTCCATCACCTGTTATCTTGCCTAATTGATTTTTCCAATTCGTGAGCTCCTAGGCAGATTTGGAAACTGCTTTATGCACTTATGGGGGTTTTGACTAGATTTAGTAAGCCTTCTTTTGACTAATTCGAATGGAATCCCAATGCATTTGAATATCTCATGTAATTATTTATTGTGGTAGACTATGACTTCACAAGGTTGACTATTGTACACTTATTCAATACAGATTAGTGTTATGCTCCATATTCAGTCTCCTTTGTGTGTAATTTGCATGTGTAATTGGCAATTTTTGTGAGTGTAATTGTTCTAACACCTGGGTTCAATTTCCACACACATGATCCTCCTTCAAAAACAAAAATTTCCATGCATCTACGAAATTTTCTCCTTACCTTTTCACCTCTAGTTGATCTCGCCTATTAGATCTTGTATTAGACGTCTCGCTTTCAACCTCTTTTGGTCTATCTTCCTCACTTGAGGAAGATAAATATGGAAAGTACCTATTTGGTGGTACCTACAAACATTAAAATTGGGTATTATTTGATGCATGCAAACATTATTTAGGTGGTACTAATACATATAAATTCTCATGTTTGGTACTAGTTGGTGTTGGCAGGGTGGAATTTCCTTATGAAAACAATAGGGGTTACCCCTGGTGAAAAGTATTAATTAGACATGACACAGATTGGAATAGGGAACCTGTCTAAATCTTGTCCCGATAGACATTATGGTTTTGAGGTTTTATCAGTTACATCTGGATCCATCGTTTAGGGTTGAATTGAATGAAATTCTTAGGGTTCAATTGAATGGAATGGATCCATCATTTAGGGTTACAACCAAACATTGAGATGTATATGAGAGATTACAATAGACAAACAATAGGGAAATTAGGGTTTGCAGGTTTTGTCAAAAATGAATAATGTAGTCCTAAGTTTGCAGATCTAAGGTGCAAGAATATGCCAGAAATGGGGAAACATAGAGGATAGACAAAGGAAACGTAGACCTAAAAATGTCATGGAATAATTGTTTCGTTTATACTACAATCTCCATTCCACACCCTAGCTAGCCTATGGCCCCACTAAGGTGAATAAGGATGTATAGAATTATCAGAACAATTTCTATAACTAAAAGGAAAGGGTAGGATTTACTAAGTATACCACTATTGAAATTTTATGTTGGATCAATTGTTTGAAAACCACAATACTTACTTATGCAACACAAGGAGAAAACATTCCTTCTCTGGTCATCAATCCCTTATAATTCCATCCCTCCAGTGCTATTAATTTTGGCATATATATGTCTAGACTACTATCCATTAATTTCCAACAAAGTTTATGTGAATCCATATTTTAAGTCCATGTTTTAATTTCCAACCCTATACAGCCTAATTCATTCTTGCACTTTCTTCCTTTGTTCCACTTGTGAAGATTTTCCTTTTTCTAATAGAGGGTTAGAAGCCAACTTTGGTATTAATTTGGAGGTACTTGGTAGTGGGGAAGTATGTACAACAAAATCTAAAATATCAAAATAAATATTCTCTACTTTTGGCAGAGAATCTAGTTCATGTTTATAAGATAAGATGATTTTATTAGCATCCAAAAAATGCCCAAAAAGATAGGTTAATGGGACTATTAATCAAAATAAATCATATGTTGTTCTACAGGAGTTCCCTAGGCTATTCTGAAAGCATAATCCTAGAATAATTTAGAAGTACAAACAAGTGGACACAAATCTTCTCATGGACATAATTCTGAAAAGAATCCCATGGCCAGGAAAGATCTTCTAGGCATATAATCAGCAACAAGAGGATTAAACCCATCATTTCAAACAACATTCAAATATTCGATGGACAAGTAAGAAAGCACATCTATCAGCAAGGGATTAACAATCAAACCAGCTCCATATTCAAAGACCATTATTCGAGTATTCCAACAATTCCTAGTTTTCTACAACAAAACAGTCTACCCATATTTCTTACAAATGTGTCAATACCTCGTTTATTTTGAGTTCATTATTAGATATTTGTTCCACAATATTTTTAGTAGTTTGTTAAGGTAGTTTCACATATAAAAATTTATCTTTTGTAAGGAAGAGAAAGGGGGGATCTTCATTTGGGAAGTAGAGACGAGGGAAGTAGAGAGGAGGCCAATTTTCTGTTTTTAACAGTCATTAAAACATCATCAAAAATCTTGCTGTAACAACATCAAACTGAGTTGGAATCCATGCAGAAGATGACAAAATTTGGCATGTTTTCCTTGCTTCCATTCACTAGTAGTAAAGGTGAAATGATTCCTCTAGATTTCAGTTCTACAAATTCAGATTTTGAAGAGCAATATTGTAAATCAAACTTGAAACTTCCAGTGTGAAGTGTTTGATCAAAAAAATAAGTTGACAATATGAGTGGTAGAAATAAAGTGTTGGATCCCACAGTATAGAAAATGTTGATATATATAGTGTTTCCACCAAAAAAAGATGAAAACCCACAAAGAGTAGATTGACATATGTTGAAAAGGGAAGTCTAGAAGCATTTTTATCCTCCATTGTAGAATCCTCATCCCCATATATCAGTGGCTTGGGGTCTGGGAGACATCACATCAAAACTCAAGCAGACTGCTGATGAGTTAAACAGATTGAAAGGAAATTTGGGTTCCACAAAGAAAGGAATATTGGCGTACATGTTCAGTGAAATTGAGTGTAAAATTGGCCAGCAGACATACTCAATTTACAAAGGCAACATAGGATAGTTAAGATGTCACCAATGAATGTTTGAAATTAATATATGAAATCCATGTTAACGGAGCTCTTTGCATCAATGGATTAGTTCCATATTTCTTGTTTTATGACTAATATTTCCTTATGATTTTAGTTGAATTAATTCTCGTAATTTCATCTTTTTTTTGCTTACATTAAAGGTTTGGTAATTCTATTTCACCAAAATCACATTCTTGATTAGTGTGAACCATGATCATTGTCAAAACAGGTTTTAGAAATTATCTTGTAATTTTCATGAACTTCTATACCTATAAGCAATATTAATGTCACTCCTACATTGCTATAGACTGAGGGACGATTTGTTTTGCAAACTAAAATGCCCCAAATATTCCTACAAATAATATTTTTCATACAACCACGTAAACATTGATGCTGACGAAATTGTAACCTACATTTCTAGTTGCAATTTACATCTAATATTTTGTTAAAGAGATCAATTCATAGTTTCATCAAGTTTGAATCTTATGTATGCTAGAAAATGAATATAAACTAGACTAGTAGTATCTTTTGAATTTCCATCTTTTAAGTACATGTTTGATCCACAATTTTTATTAGTGTATATAAAGTTGGCTAGTATTGTCACAAGGATATGCTAAAAGTGAGATAACGAAGTTACATCCTAATCCAATCTCTTCAAAAAGTAGAGCATAAGTTACAACAAAGATCCATATGTCTCCAAGGTCAATGGAAAGTAGGCATATCTAACCTACAACATAAACTACAATTTTGTATGTATGGGTAGGACCTACCTTCTCTTCAAAGCAAGAGAAGGTAATCTAATGGGTGCATTGAGCATAATAAGCATGGGGTTGCATTTAATCCTTGAGCTATGTCAGCTCAAAAAAACAACAAGCAGTTGTGCTTACAATTTTGCACACAATCAACTTCGTCAATGATTTATTAATGAACTCTACCAAAAGTAGTTTTACATCATTATTGGCCTGTGACTAGATGAATTTTTATAGAGGAAATATGGGTGGATAAATAGTGGAAATTCATTGTAGAAACAAAATATGGGTGAAGAAATAGTGGAAAGTCCATATAGAAACTACACCTATGGAAAACCTTCTTGATTCCCTAAATTCTGATAATGCAGAAGAACTAATGCCATGCATAATTGTATATTCTAGTACCATGCAGTAGATATATTAGGTTCATGCATAGTTTACAATATCTCAAAACAAGCTTGAGAGGTAGATTTATCATAAACAAGAAGCAAGGAGTCGTTGCATTTAAAACAAGAAAAAGGTTCTTATACAAGTCCCCCTTTTTAGCATGGCATTTAAACATATAATATTATCATGGGAAAATTAATTCACAAGTAAAACAAAGGTGGCATCACCCACAATTCATTTAGGGTATGAAAGTCCTTATTCTCAAAGTCATTGGCTGACCTTGATGTTTGAAGTGACGGTAAGTGAGGTTTTTGTTGTAAAGTTACCTACAATAAGTTAAAAATGAAAGATGCCTATATAATTAGAAATTGAAAGACTGAAACAAAACCATAACACTAGTAAAGTGCATAATAAATCATGAACAGTGGTACAAACAAAAGTAAGTCTGATTTGGACCTTTTCTTATACTCAAAAAAATTTCAGATCAGACCTTGTCTTCTTAGAGACAAGTCACTGAAATAGAATAGGTCTTGGCCTTTACCTGAGTGCATGGACATACCTGTGAGAGAGAGAGATATGTGTTGTAGAATAGGTTTTATAATAATGTATACTAGTCAAGACAACCAAAAAAAAACTCAAGATATCAACCAGGACAACCAACAAGTGTATAACCCAAAAGAACAGTCTAGGGAAGTGATACAACATTATATACAAACAATGGTCCATTCAAACTATCCAATCACAATTAGATACCATATCCAACAACTAGGCACCAATTTAAACATCCCAACATGTTGATAGAGGTATTGAACAAATAGTCCAATATGTTGATAGTGGTCTCAAGCAGCCCAACATGCTGACGAAGGTCTTCAACAAATAGTCCAAAAAGATGATAGTGGTCTCAAGCATCCCAACATACTGAAAATGGGTTAGTTACAACACACAAAATAGTCCAAGGCATCCTCTAGCATCCTCAGCAAAAATCACAACCCAACACTAGGAGGCTAACAAGGTCACGACCTGGCCTTAAGCGGACTAACAAGGTCACGTCCCAACCTTAAGTAGTTTGACATAATCATGACCTAGATGTAAGTAGGATAACAAGGTCATGGACCGACATTAAGATTCCAACCATGGTCATGGCTCAACCTTAACAAGATCATAACATTCAAAACCAAACACTAGCAAGTCAACAAGGGTTATGACCCAACCTAGGCAGGTTCAAATAGTCAATACCCAGCCCTAGCATCCTTGAAATAGTCACAACCCATATCTATCAACCTTGAAATAGTCATGGCCTAGATCCAATAATCATGGAACCACAGTTAGTATCTCAATAAGGTCATGTGTGAGGTAGAGAGAGAAAGAGCAACAAACCCTTAGATGTTAAGAACAAGAGAGAAAGAACTGCATATCAAATGTAGAAAGCATAACTCAGACCTTATCTTCCTTGTATCATAATGGTATCTATCACTTTAATTTATAATCTTCAAATATCTTCTAGAAGGGTCACCCTTAAAACGTTAGGGCTAAACAAGACATCTTAGCTTTTAGGAGTCTTTCCAAACTAAAACATAAAAATAATATTAAGTTGACTTAGGATAAGGTAGAAAGGTCAATACATTATAACAAGATAAAAACAATAAATCTAAGTCATCATAACAAAGAGGGTCAATGTACCACATTGAATAGGGGGCGTTAGTACTACGAAAACCAAAGGGGTTCACACAAGTCCATAAGTCAACAACAGGGGTCACAGTAAAGTGGGAAGACAACTGCTTCACCCACAAGACAAAGGTGTACCAACAAGGTGGGGGAAACAACTCACAAGATCAAGGTTTTGTATTGTCATCTTGACAATATTTTTATATCTTGTTTGTAGACCAACGTTGTAGGTTTGATGAAGGGTCTCGCTATTGTTTGATGTTCCCTTAAATAACCCTAAAAAAGACATCAAAATTACTCATAGTATGTACCCATATCAAACAACATATATCATTGGAACATTCTCTTTTAGTATGGTGCATTAGAACAAGCATGTGGGTGGCATATCATTATTACAAGTCTATGAAATACCTCATACCATGTGCCTCATACCTCAAACCTTAGGCCTCGTTGTAGGATTTCAACCTTTATTAATACTTGTCTATCAAACCAACACAGGTTAGGGATGACATAACATCACTAATTTTTCACTTATGAAATAAGGTAGGGACAACATTTAAATATTCAATTTAAAATGTGTTCTTACCCATAGTTTAGGTTCCCTTCATTGTTGTCCAAAATATAGTCAACTAGATTCCTAAAGTATATTCAAAGTGGCCAATACTTTAGATGATGTTTTCTTGTTGAGGATATCCCAACACACATTCTATTTTTTTATTAAGGGATTGCACCAAATTGCACATAGATGTCTAAAAAGAGATTAGCTCATCCATCAATCCAATCTTTCATAAAAAACCTTACCTCTTAAATGTTAAAAAATGCCATCATTTTTAGCAAGAACAAGTACAACAAGAAAAGGCACAATGGGCCAATGAGTGAAAAAGAAGAGGCCAAAGGGGTAGAAGTCCCCTATACTAGACCCAAATACACATGTTTACCCTACATAAATTTTTGATATGAAGGTGTATCTCACCAAACTAAATGATCATATGAAAGGGTTCACGGGGAAAGTGGATATAATAGATTGTGACATCACAGCCTCATCCAATTCCTTGAGTTAGCACTACAGAATATATATGTGCATGTGTGTGTGGTGTGTATTACATGTCTCATGTCGAACATTTCAATCATAGTATCCACACACACATATATATTTATTTTATTACATGTCTCATTTCAATCATAGTATCCATATATCCTAAGGTCAGGTGACTTAATCAATGGCATTTTCTTGAAAAATAAGTAATAGTTAAATTGTTATGTGAACTATCAAAGCAATGATATACTATTATGTTTTCCCATCCGACTCAATTTATATAACCTGTGGATTATCCTATCCCGTTGGATTAGTGGCGTAGTACCTGTGCTCCTCCTTGTGTATTATTTATTACCTTCATCGGGAATTGGTGGGATATATAATAGACTATGACAATTATAGCCTCACCCTTCCTCCTAGATTACTTAACTCTCCTCTAATATAGATTCACGTCCTAAGCATGAAAACAAACCCTACATGTGTGCCTCAAAAAAAAAAATTCCATGTAACATAGGATTCCAACCTCCTGAAGTGTGGAACATAAGAATCAAGTCAAGGTATTCATGTTTTCTAGACTACTATCCATTAATTTCCAAAATAAACAGAATTATACAGTCTTAAAATCTACCAATAAACTACCAATAATCAAAATTATGGGAAGGCCTACCTTGCAAGAGGTCTTTGTATAGGTTATTGTGGCACTCTATCTTGCAAGAGGTATCTATATAGGTTATTGTGACATCAAATTAGGGTACTCACCGATTTGGGGGGCATGCTGTCGGCCTCTACGTGAGCTCTGCAAACCCTCCTTTGCCTCTGCAAACCCTCGGACTACTGCAAACCCTCCTCTTCTTGAGAAAAGCCTCCTCTTCCTGTTCAAATTAAGCCTCCTATTATGCATGACCTCCGATAGCAACTGTCGTGACCTCGCAGACCTCTGGTAGCAAATGTTGTGACTTTGACCTCTCGCAACACCTGACATGCAAGGGTTGAAAGGAAAATAGTGACTTTGACCTCCATCAGCAACTGACAGGAAAGGGTTGAAAGGCAAAGGAGAAAAAATACAAGATCAAGATAGATCCGACAAATTATGAAACTATGTAATTTAGAATGTCCCCTTTTATAGAGAGATGCCTCCGCCTCTAAACAATGTGCACACAAATATCCTAAATAGTTCTAAACAAATGAAATTGTTCTAAACAAGTGAGAATGTGAGTTTAAAGGAATACATTGCAACAATATGTTTTTAAAAATCAAATATTGTTTATAGTTCTTCTTTTATGTCTAGCGAATCTCTTATTTTTCCGTGTTCATTTAATTTACATTGACTTTTTGCTTAACTAGATGACACATTGCAACCACTTTGCACTTGTCATTTGATTCAACCATATCACACACTTAGCAAGTAAAGTGCATGTCCCTATTTAGATAATGTATATTTCAGTAAGACTCTTTTTGGTTTATCTTTTTGAGATTAGAAACTAATTGTCACTATCTGATGATGTATATAGGTATGATGTACATAGGTAGGTATATATAGTCATGTGTAATTTTTGAAATAACACAACTTTTTAAAATGATGTGACCTTATAAAATATGACTCTATAATAACTTCATTATTTGACTCTTGTGCCACGTCTGCCACATTATATTAACATTAAATTATATTAACATTTCAAAAGAAGGGAAACATTTGAAATTACCCATCCATATAAATTTCTCAAGATGTTGAAATTCCTATGCTATAAAGTTCAAATCATCATTCAAAATATTGTAAATTTTAGAAATTATAATCACTCACTCACTCATTACTTAGTTGTACAATATGACCAGTAATCATTGATGACTACAAGGCACTAGCCATTGAGATGTGACTCTGACCCTCTAGTCCCCAAGCAATATAAAGTATGACAATGTGTCAACAAATACGACTATAACAAAAAATAACAACTACTAGTTGTCTACTACTATGCTTGAAACGAGCTCAAAACTCTGTTCCTACTACCTATGTGAACCTCGCTACCAATGTCCACTTTTATTTCGTCAAAATGAAATTCAAAAGACTGGTTTGATGAGTCCTTCTCTACAAGACTTCAGTTTTTGCATGAATATCACGGACTCACGACAACTATAAACAACACTCAATGTCATGCAAATACAAATAATGGCATGTAGCTAGGATCACAAACTGTGCAGAGGTCGATTTATGCATTTCTATAGAGAGGTGTCATTGGGCACACGATGTGGAGAAACAATGGTTATTAATAAAATTAAAATAAAAAAAAATTGGCTCAAGAATAGTCTTCAATTTGAGGGTGGCATGATTGTGATGTAATCTCCCTCCGTCCATCCAAACATTTGTGGTTTCTCATTACATTTGTCCTCAACGCCACCAAAATACATATAAAAAATAGTTTTTTTACATCCTCTTCCCTATAAATCCTCATCTCATAGTCATAACTAGGGATTATTATGCATGCACATCCTCACCTTATAATACGAATTGGGTCAAGGTGCAGAGACAACCATAAAATATTAAACGTGTCAAGACACAAAGAGTAAGAGGCAACTATAAGTAAGTCTTTTATTAAATTTAATATATATATCTTTAATTAACACTATCAACTGAGATTTTGACACGTTGGATTGTTGTGATATTCTTATCACTCCTTGCCAATTTGATTGCAAAGCATTCTTTGAAGGTGAAGTCCATAATTTTAGGTCTTCTTCCTCATTATCATGCCATTTGGTAAGACAATAAAGACGGTAGTGGCCTGCATCAGCATGGAAAATGATTTTGACATAGAGGTATACACATTAATTATTTTCATTAAATCACTTCTACCCATGACTGTCGATTCACTGAATCGTGTACTGGTACAAAACACAACAAATTTTAGAGCCCCGAGCCCTTAATTAGTCACACCTTGAACTTTCTCAAATCTTGGCCATTAATAAACTTATTTTAGTATTTTGGTTCAATTTAAAAGGAGGATTATTGAGACTCAAACATGCAGTGAGTTGCAAGGATTCAATTGACTTAGTATTGATTCCATTGGGCCTCCATCCCATACATGTATGCTTTCATGACAAGTGTTGAACAAAAAAAAATTGATGCCATGACCCCAGTTATGCTAGCTTTGCTAAGTTGCTTGGTATGTAGGAATTTTTTTTTAATTTTTTATGAGTTATGTATTAATTTTTCTTAGGTGCCCAAGCCTTATCATTCTTACATATCTCAAGCTTACATTTCAGGCGGATGCCCCAATATGTCTATGACATAGTCTAAGTAGTTTTTTTGTATAATGAAATGTGCTACAACTTGAAAAAATACAATAGAATAGTTGTTATGTTATTGAACTGTAAAATTAATGATACATATATGACAATTTAATGAGTTCAAAATAAGTTTTATTGATAATATATCATTTTTTCATGTAAATGTATCATTTTTTGATAATATATGATTTTTTACATGTACATGAAGAGATAAAGTATAATATTCTAATTAAATTACGTGCTTTTGGTATGTGGATACATAAAGATTATATAGCTTATAACCTTACGGGTGCGATCTACATGTTTAATGTTTGGATATTATGCTTTTTGAAGAAATCAATTTGATAGGATACAGGAACTATGGTATGAATATGTTATGTATTATAATAGGTTATAAAGTGATGTCAATGCATTATGTTTATAAATGATTTGATTGTGTGATATAAATGGAATAATAGTATTAATATTGATTATATTAAAAAGATTATTGTAATACATATTTTAATTTATGGTATCATTATCATATAATAATCTAACTACGGTAGGAATGTATTGCTTTTTTTAATAATTTTTTAGTGATAATAACCAAAATAATTATGTTTATTCATAACAAGTCCCATGGATAGGATTAAGTAAAATTTAAATTTATTTACAAATAGTAAAAAATATCAATTAATAAAGTATAAGGACTAAGTTGTATGTCTTTAACATAAACTCTTCACTATTCACGTGAACTTAGTCTCTTTCGAGCTACTTCAAAACTTAGGGTGATCATTCTTGCTTCTTCCATCCTAGTTGTGTGGGAGGCCGACGTCTTGTTATGTGAGTGTTATGAAGGTGTTGTTGTGTGAGTGTTCCATCTTGTGCATTAACACCCAGGTGTGTTTATAAATGCAAGAGATTTGGTGATATTTCATATAAATACACACCATTGTTTTGTGTAAACTTAATGACGATGATAATAGCCAATGGAATGATATTTTTGTGTCTTCAATACGCTTCCTATAAGTAATCGTTTGGTGATAATTTTATATATAAAGCACCATAGGATATATAGCATGAACATTTTAACCAACAAAGAATCAACATGAATGATGATGAAGATGATCAGGATGATGATGATGATGATGATGATTGTGATGACGATGATGATGATGATTGTGATGACGATGATGATGATGATGATGATGATGACAATCATCATCATCATCATCATCATCATCATCAATATCAAAACTATGCATTGCCTTAATGAGATTCTCTTGTTTCGAGAATAATTTAATATTATTTACTGAACATGGCCAACCACATGAAGGTGGAAGCTATTATGGCCCCTACCCCCCTCACATTACTCTCAATTCCCCATAAATTGACAAAATATATCTAAAAAAAATGTGTTATTGAAATATATGACAACATACAGGAAAATGTAAATAACAGTAATTAAATCAAAATATATAAAGTAGATATCAATTACGATCATCATCGTCATCAATGATGAGGATGATCATGATGAAGAAGATGGCGATGAAGATGATTATCACAGTACTGATGATGATGGTGATGATGATGATGATGATGACAAGGATGATGATGAGTTTAATGATGAATATGATGATGATGATGAAGATGGTGATGACAACGACGATGATGATGATGATGATGATGACGATGACGATGACGATGATGATGATGGTGGTCGTGATGATGAAGATGATGATGGTGGTGATGATGATGAAGATGGTGATGACGATGATGATGATGACGATGAAGAAGAAGAAGATGGTGATGATGATGTTGATGAGGAAATGGGTGATGATGATGATGATGATGACTCTAATGATGATGAGGATTATGATGATGATGATGATGATGATGATGATGATGATGATGAAGATGATGATGATGAGGATGAGGATGATGATGGTGGTGGTGGTGGTGGTGGTGGTGGTGGTGAAGATGATGATCATGATGAATATGATGATCATGATTACGGATATTGTGATGATGATGATGATGATGATGGAGTGGATTATGATGATGATGAAGATGATGAGGAAGAGGGTGATGATGATGATGATGACAATAATGATGATGAGGATTATGATGATTATGATGATCATGATAATAATGTTGAATATGATGATGATGAGGAAAAGGATGATGGAGATGATGGTGGTGGTGGTGGTGGTGGTGAAGATGATGATGATGATGATGTCTATTGTGATGATGGTGATGACGATGATGATGAGGATGATGATGACAAGGATGATGATGAGGAGGAGGAGGAGGATGAGGATGATGAATATGATGATGATGTTGGTGGTCGTGGTGAAGATGGTGATCATTATTAAGATGATGACGACGACAAAGATTGTGATGATGGTGATGACAATGATGATGATAACAATGGATTAAACATAACTAAATAGTTGTAAACAATATAATACATTATGCAAAAATATTTTCTCACATACCTCATAGATTCCAACATTGCTATAATGTCATTCGGATTATTCTTCATCTAACTCAACATCTGTATCGTCATCTGGTTCTGAATCGCTATCATTGAAAATATCGCTCATATTAGGGTAATGATCAAAGTCATTTTCGGTTAGATATTTATCATCAATATCATCAATGTCAATTTCATTGTCTGCTACATCATTTGGATGATCAACTTCTTGATCGGATTCTTCATCTGACACATCTACGTCGACGTCCAACTGATCCTGATATGCATCACCTTCTTCTTCAACATTGTCTTCTTCCTCTACTGCATTATACTTTATCGGTCTTCCTCTTGGATAGTATCTAACAATGTACAACCAACCTGCTTTACCTAGAACCTCTGAGTAAAATACCTGCTCACATTGACTTGGTAGAACATAAGGCTCTGTACCTGGTTTAAGTGCCCTTGTATTATTCATGGTAAATCCATTGGCATGCTCAATAAAAGTTCTTTCTAGATCACGTTCATTCATTCGTAGCCTATACCATTTGACCTCAAATAGAACTACTTTAAAGGAGTTAAATTCACACTCAAGTATATCTTGCAAATAACCATAGTACCTATTTTCAGATACTTATGGATGCTTGTCACTTCTAGAGGAAACATTAGTGACTTGAAAAACTGCATCTATCCCACAATCAAATTTTTTCCTCTTGTCATCCAACTTTTTGATTCAAAATTTATGACCATTGCAGGACATAGCATTGTGATGTATTAGTTGCATCATTCCCGACTTGGTAAATAAGTATATAAGAAGACATAAACAAGAGAAATATTTCGATACAATGTGAAACAACGAAAAAATGAGCAGGGTAAATATACTTGCCTTTTTATCTTTTAAATCGCATGCTAAATCAATTTCCCTTTGCATAAGTTCAGGATATTCCTCTTGATTACGATGCATTTTTTTAATCATTTTACTAACCCCTTCCCATGTTAAGGTACCATAGTATTATGTACATAGTTCAATCCATTCCTCTATCCAATCAAGATTGTTTGCAATTTATAAATGTATTGCATCCCACACGCGACCAACTATATGAAAAAAAAAATTAAGAATTTTAAATTAGCTATCATTAAAGGAAATTAAGTTTACCTTAAAATACTGATGGAATAATAAAAATTACATAAATCGAAAAATTAATTGTATAATAAATAAAATGTACACCATTCTCCTTACCTTTCACTTTCCTCTTTCTACCTTTCCACGACAGGACCTCCCCTTCAAATTTGTTGATGGAGTCAAGATGCCAAATGCGAGGAAGACTAATATTTTTTGCTAAATTTGGAAGATACTGACTAATGTACACCATGGATTGATATAGCATATGGCCCTGCACCATAGAAACCTAAGGGAATGCTCTTTGTCTAAAAAAATCCTTCAATTATTTTAAATGTCTTTCCACCATCCACATTGACCTTGAGTTTACAGGTCCACACAATTCAATCTCCTCAACTTGGTGTATGAGATAGTTTTATTGTGCATTGAAAATTGCTGGAAGTAAATACTTCTGCATTTCACACATTAGACGAGGAATTTCTTTCTTCCAATATCTAATATATTCTTTATGGATTTCTTTAGATGAAAGTCACCTACAAACGATGCAAGAAAATAACATGAATGATCAACTAGATTGAGGCATATAATATATATTAAAGTTCGAAGCTGTAAAACACAATATGTCAATAATAAATGCAACAAAAAGAACGCCAAACATTTTTCATGCATATAAAATTGTTACATACCTCTTGTATTTACCAAGATCATATATAACTTATTTTATGTTTTCGTCAAAGCTATCTGGGAGAGCCAGAGGTAGAATGTACTATAGAAAAAATCAAATCATTATCCAATGTTTCCAAATAGGGGAGAAAAATTAATAAAAAGATTTACTTAATGTAAATTATATACGTAAATAATTACCTTAATGAATTTATGCTAGTCATGACTTTTAACACCGCCAAAATCACCTTTTTGGGTTAAGATATTTTTTATGTTCGACGAAAACCCCGTCGGAAACCTTATTTTCTAAATGACCTATTTTATAGCATTGCTTTGTTGCTCCGTCAATAACCATGGAAGACTAATATTCCACCCATTTCCAGCATTGGAAATAATTACAATTTGTAATGCACGATTGGATTTTGCAATGTCACTACAAATTTTTCCAATTTTATCTTTGTCTAACCTTCCATCTAATGTCCACCATATCATTTAATTTACACTCTTCCCGATATGAAATGTATCACAAAAATGAGTTATTTGTAGGTGCTTGTAGTAAAGCAACCTACTGAATTGTATGGGATAACTCTTCATTCCTCGTGGAAGCCCATTCATGCCTTAAATACATTCATTAAACATAAATGAAAACACATTAACAATAATTCATGACACACATGGTAGAAAAGATTCAATAAAAATATAAATGAATAATATTACGTGAAGTACATATTGTATGCTGCATACACAATTTGCATACCTCGACGATGTATATTATATTCCAAATTCCATAGGCGAGGTGTCATTCTTCATGGTTTCTTTGCATTCTCTTCTTTACTATTGAATTTTGTTTTTTCTATAGTTCTGTACCTATGGTTCTTAGGGAGGAAATGCCTGTACTCATCGAACACCTCCTTTGCTAAACTTCTTGAATGATGAAATTTTATCCTAGGACCACATACTGGACATCCAAGATATATGTATTAATGTTATAGCTGCATCAAAGGATTATTAATTTAAAATAAAACAAAATGCACTTTTTTAACCTTAAAAACATATAATTTTAACGACGTGCAACATAAAGTTACATACCACAAAAATGTGTTAACCCAGGAGCGTCGTGAATTGTCCATGAAAGTATTCCATGGAACTGAAATTGTTTTTTCCCTATTGGTCTAGAGATGTCATACATAGTGATTCCAACCTATAACTTAAAAATATCATTGATAAGAGGCTCAATATACATTCATATATTTAACTTGGTAATTACCTAATTGATCAATAAACATACAATATTGCTATTTAGTTATCCGTCCAAACGTATAAAATGTGTTCTCATGCATCAATTAAACAAATAGATTTATGACATAATATAATTACAGCTTTCAAAAAAATACCTGGAATAATCATTGCCAACATTGTGTGCTCTCTCTTAATGGTCATCCAAGGAGGCAGGTTATTGTTTATGATGAAAACAAGCTACACTGAGTAAGTAGAATGAACCTCACAAATGGATTGAAACCATCAGCTTCCAATGAAAGTCTAATATTACGAGGTTCATCTTTAAAAATTGGCCATTTTTCTTTGATGTTCTTCAATGTAGAACCATCTGCATGCATCCAAAGAACACCATCTTCACTTTTGTTCTTCGCAGTGTAATCCATAAATTGTGCTATACTTTGGCACCTAAATAGTTGTTGGAAACGTGGAATTATGGGAATATAACGAAGAACTTTGTGAGGGACCTCTTTTTTTAATTAATCAGTTCGATATCTACTAATTTCACATTGTGGGAATTTGTTTTTTGATGCATATTGTCCATAATATATAATATAATAATTAGGGCATGCATCAATAGATTGATACTCCACTCCATTTTCTTTCATAATCAAGAATACCTCTCGAGTTATGTGAGGTAAATTATTTGATGGTGGTAATAGAAATTCACCCAACAATCTGCAACATTGAGAAAAAGTGAAATGTAAACAATATACGTCATAAAAAATTCATATCCCTAATTTACGAATTAATTAACACTAAAAATAGAGGAAACTAATCAAATTTACATACCTTAGGAGTTGTGTGAAACAAGTGTTTGATAAACCATTCAAAACCTTCAAGTTCACCAACAACAATATAGCAGATAGAATGTTGGTTGTTGAGCCTTCATAAAGAGGTTCTTGGGACTTCTTGAGAAGAGGAACATCATGAAAATCATGGAGGTTGTCCTCATCCAAAGGAGCAAATGTGTCTTGTAGCAATATATTTATCTCCTCTTCACCATTAGTATCAGTAATGTCATTCTCATCCATAGGATCATTAAGAACTCCATCTTCAATAGCATGATCTCCATGCTCTCCGTCTTGTAAAGTAGTATTTGTACTATTATGTGGCAAATAGCTCTTTGGTGGTTGACATCTTGGGGGCATTGTCATTATATTTACAAACAACACAATAACATTAGTGTAATATAATATACAACACCTATATTTAAAATGATAAAAAAAATTGTGAATACACTATTAGTACTATTACAAGAGGAACAATATGTAATGAATAACGTCTTACCAATGGATGATATTCATACCCCCCTTCAGCATGCCCCTTCTCCTTACAATGTTTTTCAGCTGATGTCCGTAAAATTCTTCTAGTTTGCAAACCTCTACAATCATTGCAAGGACAATAACACTTTCCATCACCCTTCGCCTCTAATGCTACCACAACCTCAGCATACCTCCTATTGTTTTCTTCCCAAGAAAATGTGTTTGGCATTCTCATAGCCTATAACAACAAAATAAACTCATTAATCAATATATAACGTACGTCTAAAAATAAATACATAATAATAATAATAATATTTCCCATACTCCATAGTCCATGCACCTAGTACAACATATCAACACAAATAATAATCACAACATATGTCGAGGGGCTTAACACACTACGACCGACATTACATGATTTAATAATAAATGTTTATAATTATTTAATAATATTATTAATTAAAAACATAAATACTTAATTGTGGTTAATTATTTATAATTACCCACCACAATATTAACTAAAAACTTAGGTATGCCACGTAGTGACATGTTTTTCGGTCGAATACATCAAATTGGTAAATTCCACAATGATTATATCAAATTACTAGTACATAGAATGGATTTTGTGAAATTATGTCAAATTAGTACATAGGTTAGATTATTACACACATTGGATTATGTCAAATCAGGTACTAATTATGTCCATTTAGACCTACTAACTAATTCAAATTAGCACAAAGGAGGTTGTACCATGTCAAATTAGGTTGGGTATTTATGTTAACAACATAGGTATGCCACGTAGTGATGCTAATTTAGGGTGGCCTATGTCAAATAAGTACAATCAACAATGCTTATGTCCCATATTGCATTGTACATGGATTTCAACATCTTGATATAGTTATGTATCATTACAGTACTAGTCAATGAGTTTAACTATGTTTACCATGGTTATCCATTATTGAACACATTAAACTATATTGACTATGTTGACAATAGTTACAACAACCATAATGGAAACTAACTACAGTGAAGAGTTTCAATTCAAAATTATGAACCATTTAAATTTCACATTCTAACATTTTGTGAGATTGCAAGCCTATATCAAATTTTGATATATTAAAGAAGGTTGAGAACATAGTTATGTCACATTGAAACGTTAACTTATGTTAGATTATATAAAAATGGTACATTCAATGTACAATTATTATGTCCCAAATTCCAATGTACTGCAAGGTTTATGTTTTATAGCATAATATTGTATGGGTTAAGTTCGTTGTGATGGTCTACTATGTATATGTCACATTTTGACATTCATCTAGGTTGATGATGAGGATGGTTTTCCATCGCTAAAATTTTTTAACTATGATTTACCTTGGTTGACACATTTGGGATATCAATACTATCCATATGGACACCTTTAAGGAATAGTAAAATAAAAATCAATTTTCAACATTATGTCAAAATAGTGGAAGTCAAACAAAATTTGTTTGAGGTTAATTAAGGGAGTAAATCTAAAAAGTAGTCCAATAATTATTGATTAAAATTATAATTTTCTTGCAAACCCTATATATTGTTGTTATATATATTCATGCTCATTTATGAAATTTCTTTATACAAAAGAGAAGAAAATGTTTCAACACTAATATAAATTCTTCACAACAAATTCCTCACACTAATATTGTTCATGTTCGTTATACTAGAGATTAAAAGGTTTCAACAAATTGACATGATAAAGGGCGCATAAAAAAAAAGGTCGCAACAAAAAAAAGACTATTGCATTGCAATCAAACTAACCTAGAAAACAAATGAGAACAAAAATTCGATGTGTCAAACCAGTACCAAAATTTTCAAATCGCAGAACGATAAAGCAATAGAAAGAACACTGCAACTCTAGCAAATGATTATGAACAAATGACTTAAGAACATGTATTTATAGATCAACAGGGGTCGCAGTTCCGACAAAAATGGACAACGGTCAAATTTTAAATAAAGAAAAAATAAGAATGGTTGTTTAAAAAAAAAAAAAACTAAAGGTTCAGCTTTCATCGCTATTATGACGATATAAAACTTAGACTTCTCGTCGCAATTGCGACGCATTATGACTTTCGTCGCATTGTTTGTCACATGACTGAATTTCGTCACAATAACGACAACACCCTTTCATCGCAATAGTGATAGTAATGGAGGTTTGTCACTATAGCGACAAATGTCGGGCAAATTTTCTTTTTTTTGAAAAATTTAAAACTGATTTTCCATGAAAGTAAAGGTTTTACCTGTTTCATGGCAAAGTTTCGTGGGGATTTTGAGCGATATGTAGTAGTGACTTCAATTTAAGGTCATATGTGGTGGTTTGAGCTCTAGATCATGGATCAAATCCCATGAAATTTAATTTAGGGTCATTAGGAATTTTATTTCCTTTCCATACAGTGATACATTTCCTAGCACTCGTCTTTATAGAGAAAATATCATGTAATAATTCTCATATCCCACTCAAAGGACAAAGATCCCATTACAAGGCCTATGTAGTGGATCAAGGAATTATTCATATCCCATAAAACTTAGAATGCTCACTTGGGTTATAAGGCCCTTGTTTTCCTTATCAAACCATGGTTAATGACTTGAGATCCATACCTAGTTCAAAAAACCCCTTAATGGTGCTTGTACCCAAATGAAAGACCATATATTCCATATATAGGGTATGTGTGGTGGCTCAAGGCATCAATAAGGAGTAAACAATTACTTAGAATCATTTTTAAGAGAGAAATACTATTATTAAATGTCAATTTAAATTTAAAATATACGTATAATGAACTCTCACCTTCCCCAGTGTGTCATATTTATCAAAATGGTAATTTTTTTATTGGTTTAAAAGCAAAATAATATGTTCAAAGATGTCAAACGTGCAAGAACAAAAAAATGGTGTTATAATTTCATTAATTTAACTAGGTTAAAATAATTAGGGATATAAATGTTCATTACCATGCATTATAGTGATTTGACATTATGTTATGGGATATAATTTACTTAATACAATGATTTCGATTTATATGAGTTAGGATTTAGGAGTTACAAAAGTTATTAAGGTTAGAGGTTCAATAGGTACATTTATTATTTTTAGGCTTGTAGGGTTAAGAGTAAATGGTGATAAGGATTAGGTGTTGATCCGAAAACAAGATCTTTGCTACTCTATGACGTTAACATGAATTGCATAAAGAGCATGAACGAAGCTCACAAATCCATAAGAAGAGAACCAAACAGCATAGACAACACGCACATAAAGACAACAAGTTGATAACGGAGTTCGTCCAGGATGGACTACGTCTCCAGGCCTGCTTCTCAATAGGAGGGCCGATCTATAATCTCAGCATAAGGCAAAATACATGGCAATGATACAATGATACCTTGGCGACAATGTTCAGGAAGAGAACCGCTGCCCAAAAAACAACAAGACTACTTCCAGCAACTCCGAAGCCTGAAGACGGTGTAAAACGAGTATAAACACTCGTACCTTTCTCCTGCATAGCTACGCAATCTCCCTTCTCTCCTTTAGCTACAAAGTATCCACTCCAAAGCATGAGTGGGAAATGGCAAATGAATGGGTTTATATAGCTTGAGAAGACCCCCTTCACATGTTTCTCATGAATTCTTAGTTACAACAAATTTTCCTACTTGGGCATATGGTTGGAAACCTCCAAGTTAGTTAGGCTCTTAAATTCCAACCATCCATTTAATATTCCAACCATATAGTTGGTTATAGTTTAAAACTATACCAATTATAGGTTAAAACACATTACATATGTTATAAGGTTTTAAAAAACTACTTTTTAAAAGCCATAACCAATTCGAACCCCTTTAAAAGTCATAACTAAAGTGTTAAATGACACGTGTTTAAAGAGTGGGCAAGTCCCACGTGGTGGCCCCTTCATGTGTTAAGGCGCGTTAATGGGGTGGCATGTAATAAATTTGTTATCAAACGTGACCATGTGTTGTTTTATGTGCTGGCGCAGGCTCCACGTGCTACAGCGCCCAATGGAGCTCCTGGTCATCACGTTGAAGGGGAGAAGCAGGGGTCGGGGCTAACCCTGGCCCCTTCTGGCGCCAATAAACCTTTAAATAACTTTTTCCCCATAGCTTATTCAACAACCACCTTGTGGCCCAATGGTAAGGCAGAGCGCTAATACAAGAGAGGTCACAGGGTCAAACCCCGTGGAGACCATAATTTTTTCCTTAGACATATTGTCCAATCCCATGCTGCCACGTGGCGGCCTGGGATTGGTCCACCTCATGCCCAATCAGTGACCAATGACCTGCCTAGTCACTGACCGTACTTCCACGTGTCACCTTGTGATTGGTTTGTAAAACTTCCATGTCACCTTGTCTGTACCGTATGGATGCCACGTGTCACCCTGCCAGTGGTGCCACGTGGCACCTCCATTTTGTCAAATTTGCCTATTTCACCAATACAACAGAACGCGATAACTTTCTCATACGAAGTCCGTTTGAGGTGAAACGAACATCGTTGGAATCATCTCGACGTGCCCTTCAATATAGTGCTAGTTTTACTGAGATTGGAGGACTTCAAAAAAAATTCCTTCTTGGATCCTCCTGGATCATTCCTCCCCACTGAGAAGCTTTTGGGCTCCAAAAGCCTTTACTAATCAACAGATAGGTGAGGGAATTGCTCCCTCACTTTCTCCTTCTCGATCCACTTGGCTTTGCTTGAATGAGTGCCTCTGATGTCCACTCGAAGATAATCAACATCACCTCTGCAAGAATTCCTTGTCCTTCTGTCCAAGATGACATCTTCCTTTAGCTCATCCATGTACTCAGGAGCAAATTCATCAATTGATGGAAATGAGACATTCTCCCTTTCATCCATGATCATGCGAGGCTCATAGAGTTTCAAGTTCTCCACATTCACCACTGAGTAGATCTGCATGTATGGCGATAGCTCTAAGTGAAAAGCATTCGTCCTAATATTCTCCAAGATGGTGAAGGGACCACATCTAATAGGATTGAGCTTCTTGCCTACTTCTTTCATCCTCTCCTTGCTGATGTGAAGCCACACTTGATCTCCCACCTAAAACTGATGATCAACTCTATGCTTGTCATGGCGAGCCTTGTACTGGGCTTGACTCTTCTCCAACTGCTCTTGCACTACTTAATGTACCTGTTGAACTCTCTGAATGAACCTACGGGCTTTGTCTTCATCCTTGGAAGCGCTTGAATCAACCTCTCTCCCATAATTCAAGTCCAATGGAGTCTTTTGCAAGTACCCAAATCATGTCTCAAATGGCAAGCTCCGAGTGGAAGAATGCATAGCCCTGTTGTAGGCATGCTGCACATACTGGATCTATTCATCCCATAACTTAGGATGCTTGTTGCAATAGCCTCGAAGCAAATGGAAAACTGTTCTGTTGACTACCTCTGTCTGTCCGTCGGTCTGTGGATGGAAAGTGGTGCTCCTCTTCAGCTTGGTGTCCATCATACACCATAATTTTGTCCAGAACTCTCCAAGGAATCGGGAGTCCCGATCTGAGATAATGGATGTAGGGAGTCCAAAGTGAACCCATACATGCTGAAAGAAAAGAGAAGCAGCCTGCTCTGCAGTGACCTGCTTTTTACATGGCATAAGAATACACATCTTGCTAAACCTATCCACGACCACATACAAGTAGTCATGACCCCTCCTAGACATAGGCAAACCCCCCACAAAATCCATGGAAATGCTTTCCCAAGGATGGGAAGGAACAGGAAGTGGTGAGTACAGCCCCAATTTTCTATTAGTGGGCCTACAAGTAGAGCACATCACACACCCCTTTACATATTTTGTTACAATGTCTTTCATGCGAGGCCAATACACAAGTCTTTGCAAATGAGCCAAAGTTTTACCTACCCCAAAATGCCCTGATATAAGAGAAGTATGAGCTTCTCGTATTACATGGACTCTTTCACTGATAGGAACACATAACTTGCCCAAATTATAGAGCAACTTTCCCTGCAAATAGTAGTCTTCCACCTGTGTGCCATTGGTTAGCTTCTCATAAATCTCCTTGAAATCATCATCAGTAGCATACTGCTCAATATAACTTTCATGGGATAAAGAATCATTTTTCAAGACAATAGATGCAACAATAGGTGGTATAGAAAGCATATCTGCCACTTTGTTACTAGTACCCTTCTTGTACTTGGTAACTGTGGACAACCTGTACATGCCCACATTAGGAAGAGGGGCATCCTGCTGGAGATGAATCTCATGCTAAATCTCCCTTTTGGGAGGAAAACCTGTAGGTTCCTGAAATATTTCATCATAGTTAGCCACAATATCAATCATAGCCTTTTTATGAGAAGGATCACAACCTTTGAAAGCATCGGATGCTTCAGCATCTTTTGCTCTCACAACCATGAGCATGTATCTCTGATTAGTGTTGATGACTCTCTTCATCTGTCCTGCACTAACAAGAGAGGTGTTAGCCTTCATACTGTGAGCTCTCACAATGTACTCCACCCCATTTTTGGTGAGATGGTACTTGTTCTCATGACGGAAGAATACTGCTTGTCGATCATACAAGTATGGGCTTCCCAATACGATACCACAGATGTCAAGAGGAACAACATCTAAGTCCACCTCATCAATCAACTTTGAAGCAATTGCAAACCTTAACATGCATTTCTTAGTCACCTGTAGCTTAGCATTATTTCATACCCATCCAAGAGCATAAGGCTTGGGGTGAGGTTTAGTCTGTATGCCCAACTTCTTAACAACTGATTCTGAGATCAAATTTACTTGAGAACCCGGATCAAATAATGTTTCAATCTTTGTATGCTTAGACACAACTCTGATGTGAAACAACTCACTTCTTCTTTTATCATTTTCTTTAGAAACATGAGTAGAACTTGAACCGGTATGAGGAGTTTTGTTACCTTGCATTCCCATAGCTGTAATCATGGTTTCGTCACCTGAGTCGGAACCCAAATCTCGTTGCGCTGTTGCAACGGTCTTTTTATTCTTTTTGCTTGCATAATGCTTTGGCCTCTGTTCAAGATGAAACTTCCAACAACTTTCTTCATCATGCCCATCAGTGTAGCAATGGTTGCAATGGAGCTTTCCTCCTTCCTTCTTGGCAGTAGCTGTCTTCTTGCTCTTGTCTTTTTTCTTGAACTTGTGGTTGTTGTTGTGCTTGAAAGGCCCCTTCTAATGGTCTTCTTGCAAATGATTCCCCCTGCTCTCAAGATGAGTAGCCTAAACACTTGCTTCATCCACACTAGTAGGATTGAACAACAGCAAAGTATGGCGTAGATAATGATGAAGAGCACCAATGTACTTCAAAAGAGTGTCAGGAGAATCTAAAGAAATATTCAACTCTAGAGCTTTCTTTCTAAATTCTTCAATAAAACTCTGAACACTCTGACCCTTGCCTTGTCTAAAACTTTGTCAATCCATCATAGCCTTTTGAACATAACCCAACGGATAAAATTGCTTACGTAAAGCAGAAATGAAAGCAGACCATGATGAGAGAAGATTACCCATTTGTTTGCTACCTTGTTGAAGCTTGCTTTCCCACCATATAAGTGCGGTTCCTGTCATCCGAAGTGAAGCCAATTGAATCTTCACATCTTCTTCTTTGATCTGCTGGACTCGGAAATAGACCTCAATTTTCCTTATCCAATTGTTCAACTTCTCTGCATTCGCTTCCCCATTGAACATGGGCAAATCAAACTTCACATCGAGCTTCAATAAGGGCTTCTTTTGAGGCTCTTTGTGAGGAACCTTGGAATGCTGAGAATGAGATGAGGAAGAAGCACTGGAACTTATGCTTGAAGATGAAGGTGAAGAGGGAGGCTCAGGAGGCTCTTCACCACCTCCTCCTCGGTTAATTGAAGCGTTGCCTTCGTCCTTCACTTCTTTGTCTTCCTTCTTTACTTCACTGCCTTTTCTTTCTTTTGACATGTGTTCTTCATAGTCTGCAAACAACTTGTCTACCTTGTCGGCCATCATGTAGAAGACCTTGTGAAAGTTTGCCTCCATCTCGGTGTGGGCATCATTAGCATCCATCTTCCTCCTTCGGTGTGCACGTCTGATCTCGGAATTGTAAGGCTCTAATGTACCCTCACCAGCTTGCAGTTTAGCCCTCATGAGCATCCACACTCACAATCCAACGTCAAATAGTCCTGCTCTGATACCACATGATCCAAAAACAAGATCTTTTCTACTCTATGACGTTAACATGAATTGCATAAAGAGCATGAACGAAGCTCACAAATCCATAAGAAGAGAACCAAACAGCATAGACAACACGCACATAAAGACAACAAGTTGATAATGGAGTTCGTCCAGGATGGACTACGTCTCCAGGCCTGCTTCTCAATAGGAGGGCCGATCTATAATCTCAGCATAAGGCAAAATACATGGCAATGATACAATGATACCTTGGCGACAATGTTCAGGAAGAGAACCGCTGCCCAAAACACAACAAGAATTCTTCCAGCAACTCCGAAGCTTGAAGACAGTGTAAAACGAGTATAAACACTCGTACCTTCCTCCTGCAGAGCTACGCAATCTCCCTTCTCTCCTTTAGCTACAAAGTCTCCACTCCAAAGCATGAGTGGGAAATGGCAAATGAATGGGTTTATATAGCTTGAGAAGACCCCCTTCACATGTTTCTCATGAATTCTTAGTTACAACAAATTTGCCTACTTAGGCATATGGTTGGAAACCTCCAAGTTGGTTAGGCTCTTAAATTCCAACCATCCATTTAATATTCCAACCATATAGTTGGTTATAGTTTAAAACTATACCAATTATAGGTTAAAACACATTACATATGTTATAAGGTTTTAAAAACCTACTTTTTAAAAGCCATAACCAACGAACCCACTTTAACATTCATAACAAAAGTATTAAATGACACATGTGTTTAAAGAGTGGCCATAACCAATTCGAACCCCTTTAAAAGTCATAACTAAAGTGTTAAATGACACGTGTTTAAAGAGTGGGCAAGTCCCACATGGGCCCCTTCATGTGTTAAGGCACGTTAATGGGGTGGCATGTAATAAATTTGTTATCAAACGTGACCATGTGTTGTTTTATGTGCTGGCATAGGCTCCACATGCTACAGCGCCCAATGGAGCACCTGGTCATCACGTTGAAGGGGAGATCAGGGGTGGGGGCTAACCCCAGCTCCTTCTGGCGCCAATAAACCTTTAAATAACTTTTTCCCCGTAGCTTATACAACAACCACCTTGTGGCCCAATGGTAAGGCGAACCTCGTGGAGACCATAATTTTTGCCTTAGACATATTGGCCAATCCCATGCTGCCATGTGGCGACCTGGGATTGGTCCACCTCACGCCCAATCAGCGTCCAATCACCTGCCCAGTCACTGACCGTACTACCACGTGTCACCTTGTGATTGGTTTGTACACCTGCCATGTCACCTTGTTTGTACCATACAGATGCCACGTGTCACCCTGCCAGTGGTGCCACGTGGCACCTCCATTTTGTCAAATTTGCTTGTTTCACCAATACAACAGAATGCGATAACTTTCTCATACGAAGTCCGTTTGAGGTGAAACAAACGCTGTTGGAATCGTCTCGATGAGCCCTTCAATCTGGTGCTAGCTTTGCTGAGATTGGAGGACTTAAAAAAAAATTCCTTCTTGGATCCTCCTGGATCAGGTGTTGTAGTGTTTATGTTCTATAGGTTAAAGGATTTAAGGGTTATTCGTTAAGGGTTATAAGGGTTCAGCCTAAGATTTCATTAGTTTTTATTTAATCTAGATACATTACATGTCGTTTAAGTGATGATAGTTTTATGTTAATGCCATGGGATCGAAGTTAGGTTAAATGTCGATGCCATGGATTTAACATCAAACTAGTGTCTCTTAAGAAATGTGTAATGGATCTAGAGTGAAATCAGTCTAATCCTCCAAAATATATCCATACATTTTTCATAGAAAGTTTGTTTTTTAGTAATGAAGGTACTTGTTTAGCTATCCAAAATCCACTGAAAATTCAAGGAAAATAAAACATCTTCAAAGTTGATTCATTATTGAGTATAATTAAATGGAGGAATGTGATTCATATTTGGGAAACAAAAAATCTTTATAGAATTTGAATTTAAGAGGAATAAACTAAATTTCAAACTTTTTAGGGGTTGTGAGTGATGGTTCATTGGGTACCTTGGGAAACACATTTGATATTGGAAGGTTTTCAATGACTATATTGTGCATTAGTATATGCATATGTATACCTTATCAATGTTTTCTTCACCATAACACAACTCTTTTAGTGAAGGTGTAGGTAACTCATTCAATTAAAAAATTATGCAACCTGCACATTCTTTTATCCAATGAGCTAACCTTTATTTTTTCCTACGTAAATTTGTTTGTTTACACACAATATTTTTAAATAGATGTTGGCTTGAAAATAATTACTTGTCTTCAAATATGAGCAAATAAGTCTCCCAAGTAATTAATGAAACATTATGATACATGGAAGATATACCCAGCTGAATACTTATTATTGAAACTTGGTGGTATATTGTTAAAATTTCTATCCTTGTCTTAATTAGAAGTGACATTGTATGTTTTATTATTCCTCATATACAATTAGAAATAACTATGTCTTGTGATATTCTTAAAGGTTTCACATTCATTCATTGTTGGTTCTTGCTACAAAATATGACAAATCATATAACTTTCACACCATGTCAATGCATGACCTTGTAATTTTAGCTGAGGAAACTAGACTCTCTAATCTTTACTAGTTTCATGCCCACTAAAATAGATTTTTTTCTGGTTTTTACTTGCAACCATTAATTTAGCTCAAGGGAATCAATCTTAGCCACATAGGGCTTGATGTCAATATTTTATTTAATATTGAAGGGTGTTAGGAATTTATTGGTAATTCCCTTTTCTATCCTAGGATTCTCTTTTCATTCCATTTTTTCATCTAAACTAAAACTAAACACATGAGGTAGTTTATGTATTTTATTCATAGGCATGACTCTACAACTAACAAGGTGGAATTCTTGTTCATATATGGCATGCTTATGAATATCTGAAAGATAATAAAAGACAATTGGGTCATATGATGCTATATATTAGCAAGCTTGCTTTCAACTCATTGCATTCTTGATCAGTATCCCACGTCTTTCTCTTAAGACTCTTTCTTTCTATTTCTTTCCTAAATAACCATATTCCATGGAGCTAACTCTCCACCTTATTTCAATATTCTATGAATATAATGTGATTTAATATATGTCTATGTATACCATATAAGGTTTTTATTCACCATAACACAACTCTTTTAGTGAATATGTAGGTAACTCATTCAATTGCAATCATCTCTGACTTGCACTTTCCATTCAAGTAGTGTGTCACTATTCCAACTTGCACCTTACATGTAAGTAGTGTATGACTAGGGTTGCTTGAGTGAATTGTTCACATGCACTAATATATGTTTATGATCAATGGATTTGTTATCCTTAACACTTTCTTTCTTTTATTTAAAATATATTTTTGTTCTCTAACTTTGTGTTCTTCTTCCCCAACGAACTTTTCTTTCTCTTCCTTGGAGAAAACTTGTGCTTGTTGTGTGTCCAAATGAGGGAGGGTTCCTCCCTATTTATACTCTTTCATGTGGGTGACATTTTTCTCAACATGGATGACTTCCTAGCCTAAATGGGTTGACTTCTCTTTGGGAGACCCAAAAAATACATTTTACAATATTCTTTTGGGAACTATTGCCCCAACTTACAGCAAAGGTTTTACCTCGATATTATTACATGACTAAGTATAATAATGACATCTACGAAAGGAGGAAAAAAATATATGAATGAGTTACAATAACAATATAAAAATATGATAATAATACAACAAAATGAAGAATATTTTCTGAATTTTCATTTACAACAACACTCCCTCTTAACAAGGAAGGTATTCTTCCGACCCGGTCATTACCATAATTGGACACAATCACTGGAAATCATCATCATTGGTGGTCATCATCACTGCTGCAACAAATCTCATTGCATTGACCATTGACTAATGATATCTCTAGAATATATACATCATGAGAAGTTCTATAGAGCCAACCCTTTTTCATGCTATATGTAGGCCTAGCTCCCATTTAGGAATTTATCATCTACAACACCAAACCTTTTTAATGCTAAATGTATGCCTAGATCCATCTAAGAATTCATCATCTATAGATCCAACCCTTTTTAATGGTGGATGTAGTTCTAGTTTTAACACTAAAAATTGTCCACATATCTCTCTATCGTCCAAACCATAATTATACATCATAATCCCACCATTATTCCCTCAATTTTTGTTGATGTATTGGTAACTTCGGAATGTATTCATCCATATTTCTTAACCCGATGTTTATTCCAGGATGTATTTGTAATGTACTTGAGTCATGTCATACCCCGATGTTTACTTTGAGAATTTTCTATAATGTGAACAAGTCATGTCAAGTCATTATGGGTAACCCTCCTATTGGTCAAGGGTCAAAGTCCCCACATTTATGAGGCACTAGGGTTATTAGACTATCCTAGAGAAGTTGACCCTAGATGAGTCATTGTGAGCCATTGTAAGTCGGGGCAATAGTCCCCACCATTGTATTAAGGATAAACCTCCTTGTTGGTCGGAGGAGGCAAAGTCCCCACAAGTTGCGGGGCACTAGGGTTATTAGACACTCCTAGAGATGTCGGCTCTAGTAAGTAATTGTTAAGTGAGGCCGAAATGTTGGAGTGTGTTTCAAGTGAATGAAAGAATATAAATAGAGAGTGAGTCTCTCTATTTATAACACACACACACACACACTCATTGAGGCACATGAGTGAGAGGAGAAGTTACTGGGACAAGAGAGAGACTACTACTATTAGGAGATCATATTTATGTTTTTGGGTTTTACTTTTGGTGTTGATTCTATCTCTGAGGAAGTTGCGGGGTTTTCTCCTTTATGGTTTCCCTGAGGAAAATTATTTGTGTCTCTTGTCTCTTGTGTTTATTGCTATGCATGTTATTCTCTCAGTTAAAGATCCTAAGATCATAATGCTAGCTTAAATGATAAAATTCTAACATGGTATCAGAGCTAACCTAAGAAGAAGACTTTTTGCAGTTGTAGAAGCTAGGTATTCTTACTTTTTGGGTTTCTCTCCACAATATATCAGCAAAATTATGCTAGGATGACTCTCCATTGAAGGGTGCACATTAGAGGAATTTTGGGGTCTAAAATGGGCCTCCTAAGGAAAATAATAAAATAATAAAATAATATTGATTAATTTTGGAGGAAGAAAGAAAAAAACTACTTTTTGTGTTCGTATTTTCGACATATGTTCCTATGTTTTTACTCAAATTTCGATCAGGAGAGCTTGTTGGATGCGGAATTTGATTCTGCATCCAACGAGTACCCACACTGCATACTTTTGATGGACCCCGCTACCCCAAAAACAAGAAATACCTGAAAAAACGTGATGATGACATCATCATCACATTTTTTCAGGTATTTCTTGTTTTTGGGGTAGCGGGGTCTGTCAAAAGTATGCAGTGTGGGTACTCGTTGGATATAGAATTGAATTCCGCATCCAATGAGCTCTCCCGATCAAAATTTGAGTAAAAATACAATGAGATATGTCAAAAATACGAACAAAAAAAGTAGTTTTTTTATAATAAATATGTCAATTCAACCATTATGGTTGACTGATTTTATTGAAATTATATTGGTTCTTGAATTCCAACTCACAAAAAATTATTTTGGCACATTTTCTTATAAGTCCCATTTTAGACCCCAAATTTCCTCTAATGTCTTTCTGTCAAAGTGGAATTCGATTCTGAGCATTTTCAGTTTTGGTGCGGAAAAATAGGGCTTCTTGCAGAAGAGGAATTTTTGAGTGAGCATGGAATTGGATTTATCTCCTCATAAAAATCTAATTTTAGAGACTTGGATCAATATTTTTGGTTGGGTGAAACTCTGATAAAGTCAAACCCTAGTTTGACCCTGAGCTAGAAAAACCCTAAATACTAAAACTGCTACATTTTGGTAAATTAGCTATATCCCGCGATTGGAAAAGGAAAAAGAGCTGAAAATTGTAGATCCTGCATATAAAATCGTGATGTACACTTTGTCCAAAATGCAGCCTTATTTTCGCTATATTCTGGGAGATATGATCCCTCCAAATTAGGGTTCCAGCCTCTTCCCGAATTCATCCCTAAATAGGACACCTGGGGATAATTGATATATATTTGGCTACAAAGGTCAAAATGAAATTTATAAAGATGTTCAAGAAAGGGAATAGAATTTAATTCCTGTGGTCCAAAATTTAGAATCAGAAGATGCACCAGTGACACATGGCAGTTCGTACACCTTCGCTATTTTGAACAGTCCTGTAATAGGTCACCTTGGGAAAATGCTCATAAGTCCCAATTGGTGAAACCAATTCTGATTAAACCTATGGTGTTGGAACAGGGACATGCGAGGTTACCTCAGTGTTAATTTTCAAACATAGAGGAGTATTAATTTCGTAGATAATGTAGAAACAATAACACGCATTTCTGTAGAGGAATTTGGAAAACTAGGGCTTCCTGTTCCAGGAGATTCCCTCCACTGTTTTCAGAAAAGGAGTACATTGGACAGCTCAAATTGAAGAGATCTATCTTTATATCCAATAAAATATGAAATATTCCAATTTTTGAAAATTAGGGTTTCTATGACAAACCCTAGATCAGCTAGCTCCGAAACCACAATGGACACCTCAAATTGGTAAGATCTAATCCTTTGCTATTTGCATTTGAGGTTCTCACTTAAAAGTGATCTATCACATCAGCTTGATGATAATATTGGTGAAGTTGACAACTTCCAAGCATGGAAGTATTTGATCTCTCTGAAGAAAATGAATTGGAGACCTACATGAGTAGAGAGGTTCCAGTTCTAGAGGGAGATGAGGCTAAAAGCCTTACACCAGAAGAACTTGGTCAAGGCCAAGAAGATCATTGTTGATTCAATCACAGATCACATTGTACCAGAAGTGTCTTCCCTAAAGACACCGAAGATGTTTGATTTCTTGAACAAGCTATTTGAATGGAATAACATACATCGGAATATGACTTTGAGAAAATAGTTGAAGAAGTGAAGAATGTAGAAGTGGTGATAGCCACCTTGAATGGCCTCCCAGGATCACGGGATTCATTCATTTGAGGAATGTGTGCTAGAAGGAAGTGATTACTTTCAGCAGACTCTGGGAAGAAGAATAAGCATGACTCATAATAAGAGAAGAGAAGATGGGAGCAACTAAATATCAAGCTCTCACCATCCAAAGAAGATTCCTCAACCAATGAGGAATATGAAGATCTCAACTCTTGAAGAACCTCTTATCCATCTCAGCATTTGGATAAGAAACAATGCTATTATGAATAAAGAAGATGATGAAGATGAAGGATCAAGAAGGAGTCTACCCATGAAACAAATAAACATAAGTATTCAATTGCCATTTCATGATATTGTTTTGTTATGCATTTGTTTATATTCAGTTAATGTATTATGCATGATAGAATGTTTGCATTAATGATAGTATACTACTAATATGCATGTGATGGGTAAGTAGCTCATGGTGCTATACAACTCTCCACTGCTACTTATCTAGAATGAAACCTCTTTGCTGACATATTGGATTAATGCACAATCTCAATGTTGTCCTGGTGAAGATGGAAGGCATCTAGAAAAGTTTCTGTGAGATATGGATGAATGTTGTATTGGATAAGGTAGTTGCATGATCATATATTTATGCATAAGAATTTGCCAGTATGAATATTCCTTATGAAATGTTTCTAACCATACAATTGTATTTGACTTGTAGGAAATATCGCATACATAATCACCTACAAGAAAAGAAGGATGAGACTTGTTCCGAAGAACAAGTGACGACATTTCAAAATGAAGAATAATATGACAAATACAACAACATCATTGATGCAGAACCTTCCAGCCATGAAGAATTAACCAAGAATAAATGGAAGAACATTTCAAGAAGAATGATATCTAGGATGCAGTATCGATATGTGAAGGGAAGTTCGTAGCTCCATCATGCAGTAGATGGAAACATCATGGGATACAAGACAAGATTCGTAGCATGATGCTTCTCACGAAAAGAAGGCATAGACTATGAAGAGACATTTACAGCCAGTGGAAGTTGAAACACATACATGATGAGCTTGATGAATATGTTAACCTTTGCTACAAGGTTGAAGATGAAAGTCTATAGAGGATCTTGGTATCCAATGACCCTAGATAGATACATAGAATTTTAGTAGCAGAGGAAGCTATTTGTCACTCCAGTACAGAATGTTTCAGTGCATAGAGTACAGAAGATAGAGGGAGTATGATGCTTCATAGGGAGTGACTGCAGAAGATCCTGAGGTTCGACATGATATGACAGGATGGATAGATTACTGATGACTCTAATATTTACTGAGAGTAAATTGGATTCCAAACTTTGCTTCAAGGTTGAAGGCTTAAGACCAGTGATGCTCCTGTTATGTGTCGATGCATTATTTTCTAGGTATGGAGGTGTGGTAGAGTGCAGATGGAATCTTCCTTGGACAAGGGAAGTATGCAATAGAGATCCTGAAAAGTTTTGGGATGATGGAATGCAAGGCTATGGACACACCTATGGCATCAAACCTGAAGCTATTGAGCAATGCTTCATCAAAGTCGGTTGATGCTATGATGTATTGTCAGATGATTGGATCCTTGATGTACCTGATGAACACTAGAACAGATATTTTATTTGCTGTGAACACCTTAAGCCAGTTCTTGATAGATCTGAGACATGTTCACTTGATTGCTGCAAAGCATATTCTGAGATACCTTAAAGGTACCGTTGATTATGGGCTCAAGTACGATATGAATCATAAGATTAACCTGGAGAATTATGTTGATTCAAATTGGGTAGGAAGTGCCATCAATAGGAAGAGCACTTCAGGATGTTTCTTCAGTATGGGATCAGGTGTGATCTCTTGGTTTAGTAAGAAGCAATCCTGTGCGGCACTGAGTACAGCTGAAGCAGAGTATGTTGCAGTTTGTTCACCTAGTTGTGAGGCAATATGGCTCAGGAAGCTACTGTCTGATTTATTTGATCTCCAGTTGGATGTTACTTGTATACACTATGACAACCAGAGTTGTGTGAAGTTGTCAGAGAACCTAGTGTTCCTTGACAAGTTGAAGCATATCGAGATCAAGTATCACTATATCAAGGATATGGTGTAGAGGGAAGCAGTGAAGCTCCAGTATATTTCGACGGACGATAAGATAGCTGATGTGTTAATGAATCCATTGGCCAAAGTGAAGTTTGAGTACTTCAAGGAGAAGCTTGGTGTTCTCCAGATTGAGGTCCCTTCCAAGGGGAAGTGACGAGTCCAGAAGCCATTCTGACAAGAAGGTCAGATGTAAGGGCTGAGCCATTCTGTCATGGTGAGAGGATTGGTTCCTTCCATTTCAGATATGAGTCCTAAGCCATTCTGATATGGCAGTAGGATTGGTTCCTACATGATTAGATATGAGGGTTATTGCCATTCTTGGAATCGAGCTTCCTGGTGAGTTACCAGGAATACTTGGTCTTGGACTGAGGGCCTTTCTGAGAAGATTGTAAGATGTAGTCTTACATGATCATATGTGAGTGCATGGCCATTGTGATGTGATTTAGGGATGTGTTCCCACTTAATCAGATATAAGGGTTGTTGCCTTTCTGACGAGTAGGTAAAATGTGAGTGCCGACCATTCTGATGTAGGATTAGTTCCTACATAGATGTAAGGGCTATCGCCTTTCTGATGAGGAGGTCAGATGTGAGTTCTGGCCATTCTAATGTAGGATGAGATCCTACATAGATGTAAGGGCTACCACCTTTCTGACGAGTAGGTCAGATGTGAGTGTCGGCCATTCTGATGTGACTGTAGGATGAGGTTGTACATGATCAAATGTAAGGGCTACTTCCTTTCTAAAGAGGAGTTCATATGTGAGTGTTGGCCATTCTGATGAGTAGGTCAGATGTAAGGGCTACTACCATTCTCTGAATGGAGGCACTTGGTCATTTACTAGGAACCCTCAGTATAGACTGAGCGCCTTTTTGATGAGTCAAGGTTAGATGTAAGTGTTGTGCCTTTCTAACGAGTCAAGGTCAGATGTGACTGCTGTCCATTCTGACGAGTAGGTCAGATGTAAGGGCTATCAAAGACCTACGAGGAGGTAGGCCTACACCTAGCATGAAAAACAACTGGCTCTGTAGAAATTCCTGTGACAAGTAGAATCATGAGATATCACATATGATGATGACCCAATGATGATCCAGATCCAGTTATGATGTCTTCGAGATGATCCAGATCGAGTGATGATTCAGATCCAGCAGTGATGATCCATATCTAGTGATGTTGACCCAGTGGTGATCCAGATCGAGTGATGATCCAAATTTAGTGATGGTGATCCAGATCAAGTGATGATCTAGATCCAATGATGGTGATCCACATACAGTGATGATCTAGATCCAGTGATGATGATCCAGATTCAGTGATGATCCAGATTCAGTGATGATGATCCAGATCGAGTGATGATCTAGATCCAGTGATGATGATCCAGATCCAGTGATGGTGATCCAGATCAAGTGATGATCTAGATCCAGTGATGATGATTCAGATCCAGTGATGATCCAGATCCAGATGAAGATGACTTGAAGATGAAGATGATTTGAATATGAAGATGACGAGAACTCAATGATGATCTAGATGATACAGAGAAGAAGACTTGTGCTGATAAATTGTGTCAACAAAATACCTTCCTAGTTAAGAGGGAGTGTTGATGTATTGGTAACTTCAGAATGTATTCATCTGTATTTCCTATGTATTGTAACCTGATGTTTATTCTGGGATGTATTTGTAATGTACTTGAGTCATTTCATACCCCAATGTTTATTCTAGGAATTTTCTATAATGTAAACAAGTCATGTTAAGTCATTGTGGGTAACCCTCATATTGGTCAAGGTTTAAAGTCCCCACATTTATGGGGCACTAGGTTTATTAGACTATCCTAGAGAAGTCAACCCTAGGTGAGTCATTGTGAGTCATTGTAAGTCGGGGCAATAGTCCCCACCATTGTATTAAGGATAAACCTCCTTGTTGGTTAGAGGAGGTAAAGTCCCCACAAGTTGTGGGGCACTAGGGTTATTAGACACTCCTAGAGATGTCGGCTCTAGTAAGTAATTGTTAAGTGAGGCAGACATGTTGGAGTGTGTTTCAAGTGAATGAAAGAATATAAATATTGAGTGAGTCTCTCTATTTACAACACACACACTCACTCACTCATTGAGGCGCATGAGTGAGAGGAGAAGTTTTTGGGACAAGAGAGAGACTACTGCTATCGGGAGATCATTTTTATGTTTTCGGGTTTTACTTTTGGTGTTGATTCTATCTCTGAGGAAGTTGCGGGGTTTTCTCCTTTATGGTTTCCCCGAGGAAAATTATTTGTGTCTCTTGTCTCTTATGTTTATTGCTGTGCATGTTAATCTCTTAGTTAAAGATCCTAAGATCATAATGCTAGCTTAAATGATAAAATTATAAGAATTTTGATCTTCACAATTAAATTCCACCCAAATTGGTCCAAAAAATAATTATTCCTTCCCCCATAAATATAGGGAAGATGGGAATTTATTACAACATAACCCCCATTGTCCCAAAAATGACCAAAAAACCCTAAAATGAGAATGGGTCAAAAACCATGGAAAAATACCATGCACTATGAAAAACCATGGACCAATACCATGGGCAAGAAAATATTGCATCATCCTATACATACATTGTGAAGGTCTCCCCACAAACATTCCACGACTTTTGAACTTTGCATTCCTACACTTTTGTCACTTTCAGACAATCCCATACTTTTTCCGCACCATTCCACGTTGTATGTTGAGTTTAATCCATACACTCCTTAATCCATTTTCCCTTGAAAACCCTAGGTGGAGAAGATCGGAGAACCAGATCATGGAATCCATTGGACCACATCCTCAAACAACTGTAGTGGCCCATTTTATTAAAGGTATGTTGCATTTTATTTTATTAGTTAGAATAAAATCATAAAATCTAAAAATATTTGTTGTTTCTTGTTTGTAAGTCAAGGTTGAGCACTTCCTTTGCACCATGAACTCTACCCTTAGATTTGGTTGATCTAAGGTAGGTTCTTTTGCATGTAGATGGTTAGCGACTCCGCTAGCTCGATCCTCTTGGATCTTTTTTTTGTATGTTTTTTGTTGGTTTGTTTTACTAGGGTACCCTCAAGCATCACATATATGACCCCTTTTCAACATATACAAACCAGTCCATTCCTAGTGCTTGCGCCCCTGGACCTAACTGACATTTTTTCACAAAAAAATTTCAGCTCCAGCCAAATCGCACCTTTTCAACAGAAAGACGTGACCCGATCGCACCTTTTTTCCTGATTAGTATTACCTAGGTCACGCATTTTCCCTGATAAGTGGAACCTGGACCCAAAGTCCATATCACTCCTGTCCTTCATTCTAGAGTGACCTAGGTTTCTCTTGTGACCCTATTCGGTGTGATTTGTCACACAAACCCCAGTTAAGTGTGACCTGTGTTTTTTGGATGATTTTCCATCTTGTTCGCGACTGTTTCTTAGTCCAGTGTGACCCCAAATGCACCTGTTCCTTCGACAGGTGTGACCAACAGTTTTTTCAACTACTTGAGGTGCTTGAGACCCATTCTAGACCCCTTGTCTGTGTTATTCCCCTGTACTTATTTTGTTTTTCCAGATTCGATTGCCTATAGACACTTGGTGTGTTTTGCAGTCCCCTTTTGCTTGTATGTGAGCCTACCTTAGTCTAGTTTAGTATTTGAAGCCCCATGTGTGTTTCCTACACCCTACAAAGTTCCATGTGTGCTTTTATAATTGCATATGTTCCTTTATTTGGAAAAAATAGCTTTTATGTGTTAAAAAATGTTTACTTTCAGTATTGTTATTTATTTTTCAGCACATGTGTCTCTAGCATGAGAGCGCTGGGTTTTAGAGATCACACTCCACTTGTGCACACATATCACACCTTAAAATAAACTCTTGGTTCATGACCCCAAAATGAGCCTAAAATTTATCTTAACTCAACCAACATTGTAACCTCATTTGAGAACCAAATAAATATTGTAGTTAAGCTAGGACACTGGGGATAGGAATCCAAATAACACCCCTTTGTCACTTACATCTAATACATAGTTGTTTTCTTCTATGGAACCAAAATCCTCTAGTATTTGTTGACATAGCCACAACAAGTTTATTGGGGGGCTTCTCGCTCTGCGGGGGTAAGCCACAACAAAGGGGTTCTGGAAGTTGGGGTAAAATACCGCACTCCATTCTATACTGAAGGATAACACTTCATAGTTCTCCTCATGCATTCCTAGGACCATATCGGCTGTCAAGGACCAAAGGGTTGAAGTGGAAAGAAATCATCATGAATGTGTCATGAACGAGGTATCCTTGTTTCCAGTCTCTTAGGGTTATTTTACCTGAGGTCCCTCTTAGTAGTGGGATTCTCTTAGCCTTTGTTTCTTCCATTTTGTATTGTTTGACTGTGGATTTCACCACCTAGAAGAGGATATTATTTGTGAGGGGCTTCCATCTTGTAGCTTAGAGCTTACTTGCACTTATCCCCCATTGGTTAGGGTGTCATTTTCTTCATAGGTAGTGTTGTTGGTTGGATTTCTGGACACTTTGTTGTCGACTCACCTGCAGTGACACACTGTTGTAGTTTGATTTTAGAGATTTATTTTTGTCTTGTGTGGCACCATTTATCATCTCTCCTTCTACACATGCAGTTGTAACTAGATTTTTGAGCCTTCGTTTTCCACCCTTGAGCCTTCATTCATCATATAGCACACCATCACGCCACCATTTCTCCACCACGCTACTCCTAGAGACTTAGGGGGCATACCCCTCATTTGAGTTACTTGAACCTCCATTATCGAATCCATATTTGACATTGTTCACCACCTTCAGACCCATACACTACATTTGAGTTAGAGTCATATTCCTATCAATCTGAACCTACCTTGTTCACTACCCCATCTAGCCCCATGGATGGTGCACCTCCCAACCCCTTCTAGGGGGTATTTTTGGTAGTGGACCTGTGAATGCTTCACCCATCATATCAGATATCCCTTCTATTGGACCTACATTCTCTATTCCTAGTGGGCCTATCTCCATTGCACACACTGCTGCTGGTTCGCTACCAAATAGTGGTGTCCCCACTCCACCCACCATGGTTCACAACATTCCTACATTCATGCATGGGGGAACTGGCCCTTCTAACACTATTCTTAATATTCAAACCATCCCAATGACTTCTTCTACTATCAAAAGTCAACCCTAACAACCCCTATTTGACTTCTATAACTACATTCTCGCTGGCCCCGACACCATTATTGGCCCTCCCAAATCTGGTCCTGATCCTAGTCTACCATTCATGGATAGTCTCAACCTACCCTGATTTGGCATGGCCTGGAAAGGTGCACAAAGAAGAAGCTAGAGCGCAAGAAGAGAAGGAAATTTGCGTGTGTTATGAGAAGGAAATTAGGTCATGAAGGAAGCAAAGGGACAAGTGCAGAAGGATAGGACATGCGCACGGTGAAGGAAAGGAAAGCTTGCAAGCGTGTAGGTGGGTAACGAAAAAAAAGTGACAAGTCAAGAATATCGTGGCTGCTAAAGTCAGCATAACAAAGCGGACAATGCACATATGAAGGAATATATGTAAGCCAGGCCATTAGTGTTGATGTAATTGTAACTTCAGAATGTATTCACTTGTATTTCTTATCTATTGTAACCCGGTGTTTATTCTGGGATGTACTTGTGTCATGTCATGCCCCGATGCTCCTATCAGGAGTTTCTATGATGTAAACAAGTCATGTCAAGTCATTGTGGGTAACCCTCCTATTGGCCAAGGGTTAAAGTCCCCACAGTTATGGGCCCTAGGGTTACTAGACTATCCTATATAAGTCGATCCTCAGTGATTCATTGTAAGTTAGGGAAATAGCCCCCACCATTGTGTTAAGGATAAACCTCCTTGTTGGTCGGAGGAGGCAAATTCCCCACGAGTTATGGGGCACTAGGGTTATTAGACACTCCTAGAGATGTTGGCTCTAGTAAGTAATTGTTAAGTGAGGCCGACATGTTGGAGTGGGTTTTAAGTGAATGAAAGAATATAAATAGAGAGTGAGCCTCTCTATTTATCACAAACACACTTACTTATTGGGGCACATGAGTGAGAGGAGAAGTTGTTGGGACAAGAGAGAGACTGCTAGTGTCAGGAGATCATCTTTATGTTTTCGAGTTTTAATTTTGGTGTTGATTCTATCTCTGAGGAAGTTGCGGGGTTTTCTCCTTTATGGTTTCCCCAAGGAAAATCTTTGTGTCTCTTGTCTCTTGTCTTTTATTGTTGTGCATGTTATTCTCTCAGTTAAGATCCTAAGATCATAATGCTAGCTTGAATGATAAAAATCTAGCATGGTATCAGAGCTAACTTGAGAAGAAGACATTGTGGAGCTACAAAAGCTATGGCTTCTTTATTTTTGGGTCTCTCTCCACAATCCATCAGCAAAAGTACGCTATGGTGACTCTCCATTGAAGGGCGCATATTTCTGTCGACGCAGAATTCGATTCTGAGCATTTTCAGTTTTGGTGCGGAAAATTAGGGTTCTTTTCAGAAGAGGAATTTTTGAGTGAGCTCAGCATAGGATTTATCTCCTCATCAAAATCAAAGTTTAGAGACCTAGATCAAGATTTTTCGTTGGATGAAACTCCGGGAAAGTCAAACCCTAGTTTGACCTCGAGCTAGAAAAACCCTAAATAATAAAACTGCTACGTTTTGGTACATTCGCTATATATTGATATTGGCGAAGGTTCAGGAGTTGAAACTTGCAGAGGGCTACTATAAAATCTTGATTTACACTGTTTCCAAAATTCAGCCTCAGATTCGCTATATTCTGGGAGGTATGATACCTCCAATTTAGGTTTCCAGCCTCTTTAGGAATTCATACCTAAACAGGACACCTAGGGAGAATGGCTATATCTTGAGCTACATAGGTCCAAATGAGATTTATGAATATTTTCTAGAAAGAGCCCAGACTGTAATCTCCATGGTCTGAGTTTCAGACTCCGAAGATGAACCCGTGACATGTGGAAGTCCATACAACTTCGTTGTTCTAAACAGTCCTGTAACAGGTCACCTTGGGAAAATGACCATAAGTCCCAATTGGTGAACCCAATTCCAATGAAACCTATGGTGTTAGAACAGGGACATACGAGGCTAACTCAGTATGAAATTTTCGAGATATAGGAGCAGCAATTTAAGAGATACTGTAGAAACAGTAATTTGGGGTGGTCGTTGGACTCACCCAGGGTTTGAATACCCTTTCTCGTTTTGCCACGAGTTATATTGTGTAGTTTTTAAGCTGTTTACAGGTTATTATAATAATGTTTTTAAAATAAAACCCTTGATAGGGTGGATGCACTTTGTGATTGTAGTATTTTTGGTTGAAGCTTAGCTTCTCTGTCAGTTTTGGATGTGTACTTGCGAAGATGGCTTCGCTGCAACTTGTTTTTGATAGTTGGCCATTGAGCTGTACTATGTAAAGAATTAGGGTTATACCCTTTTTGAAAGTTAATGAAGTTAATTCTTTGTTTAAGTATTTATCAGGTTTTTATATGTTAAAATTGGAAGGCTGTACTCAAAGCCGTGATGAAAAATCTTAAATATTTGAAGAAATTCGTCGGTTTAGGGTTTAACCTGTAAAACCCTTGTTTGGTTTATTTTACTCTTAAGTTGATAATTATATTGTTTTCTCTATTTTAGTTTATATGTCCTTAAGGAATGAGATTGGATTATTTTAATTATCTAATATTATTACACAGTTTACATAAGAAATGATTATTATGTCGGTAATGGTAATGTATTAGTTTTTTTTTTTAAAGGGTTTGAATCCTAGTAATTAGATGCATACTATTTTTAATAGACTCTATTTGTTCTATAAAAGCCATTACATCTGTTAGATAATAATTTGAAAAGATATTAACCTAAGTATGACCTAGGTTACTATAATACTTAGAATTATTTATAATTTATATTTCAATATTTATCATTTATGCTCAATTCATGAGCTAGGGTTTTACTCCCTTTTATTTTTAATAGGATAGTATTTTCCTATGTTATTACCTTGTAATTATTATTGTTGTATTCACAAATTATTAACATATAGTTGTTCTTTGTTTTAATAATAATAATAATAATAATAATAATTACATTTATAGTACTATTATTTAAGTAGTACGTCCATTCTTAAGTTTATGTTAAATTTTGTTTATATGGAAGTTATGATTGAAAGCAGTCTGTAATAATTATGTTAGTTTTATTTAATTTATATCTGTGGTTTACTTAGAATACAAAATTGAAGAACCTCCATACTTATCAGTGTTCTTTATATTTACACTGTTCTACAGAATTATAATATAGTTTACAGTATTTACTTAACTCTAAGTTACTTCTGTCCTTTAACTATTAAGCTCGGTAAGGACTACTGTAATCTTTATCATATTATTTAATTATAGTTCAAATAGATACAGGAAAATTAAATGTTACTAAAGGGAAAAGCTATCAATAATATATTTATACCTATTCTTAACATAAACTATTAATATCCAGTTGACAAATCTAATTCTTCTATTTTCAAGTAAAAGTACAATTTATGTAAATAAATACTGTGTAGAAAATAATTGATAAAATTTACCTACTGATGTCAGTCAGTACTATGAGTAAAATTCTATATTAACATGGTATTTGCACAGTCTATTTCTAAAGACATGTTTGCAAACAAATTAATAATATTCTAGAAAGCATCTATCTTTTAACAGGTAACATTTCATTACTCTGAACATGAATATTCAATTCATTATAATCCTATCATACTTTATTTACTTAAACAAACTACCTGTGCTAGAGTATGATCTAGATTACTCCAGATGGGGAAAAACACAGGTAGGATTTATCTTTCATCACAATACAAATTTAGTCTAGAATAACTAAGAAGTTTTAACACAGCATATCCTAACATCATTCATTTACTAATCATACATAGAGATTAACTATAACACAGGATTTTAAAAGATAATGAAACCTGTCTTTAAAGTTGGACGACAACAACAATGGGAGGTCGTTCCTCCCCACCAACTCCTGGAGAGCGCTCAAACAGTGACTTCTTAGGACCCCCAAGCCTGTTCTGGTCTGCTTGGCTGGAACTAGGTGGAGCAATCAACAAAGTACCGATCCTGAGACTCAATACCAGCACTGTATATTGCAGTAAGATCTTTCAGCTGCAAAGCTGCACTAGATCAACTTCCTGCAGTTTACTCCTCAAACACCTTCCTTCAATTTCCCTTTCCCAATAAATTCCTTGAAGTCCATTCACCTAAATGATTCTTATCCTGGAATGAGTAGCCTCAACTCTCTACATTGGGAATTTTTAATAAGATTGCCTAGGTTTTTTTCGGTTAGTTGTCATTAATTGAGCCACCTGCTCTGATCCCACTTTCTTGGGGGATCATGACCCCAAATGTAGGGAAGTTTCCACTTGCAACATAGGAAGTGTTTGACGATGCTGCCACTTGTCTTTTTTCTCTCCACCTAGTTCCTTCCACCACCTGACCAGTAACACTCTTTTTAATAGCTCTCCCGGGCTGTTGTCTCCACTTTTATTTATTAAAAAAAAATATTCAGAATTACATTCCCCATCCTTGACTCTGCTCAGTCATCAGTTTCCACTTAGCATTAAATTTAACATAATGTTTGGGAATAATATAAAAAATAAAATAACATTATTTTACAAAATTGGGGCATGTGACATACACACCCCCTTAAAATATAACATCGTCCTCGATGTTATTTATTCCTCATCCTCCGAAGTCCCCTGGAACAGAATCAGATATGCATCTCGCATCTTACTTTCCAATTCCTAGGTGGCTTCTTCAGGACTAAGGTGCTTCCATTGCACCTTCACCTGTCCAATGGTGTGGTTCCGAAGTGTAATTTCCCTCCCCCTAAGGATACAGTCCAGTTCCACCAGGAATTCTCCTTTTGGTTCCATCTGTACAACATTCCAATTAACCACATGTGTAGCATCATGAACATATTTCTTTAAAACGAAAATATGAAAAACATTATGTACTCTTAAGTTAGGTGGTAATGCTAATTGATAGGCTACTTGACCAATCCTAGACAATATTTCAAATGGACCATAGTAATGAGGTGTCAATTTTGCACAACTCCCCAGTCTTAGAGAGCTTTTCTTGGGCCTTACCTTGATGAACACATGTTCACCTACCTAGAACTCATTTGGAGTTCGTTTCAAGTCTGCTTGACTCTTCTGCCAATCTTGTGCTACTTTTAAATTTCCCTGCACTTGTTTCACAATTTCCTCCATTTCTTTCAACAATTTTGGACCCAGTACCAATTTATCTACTGGATTACTCCAAGAGATAGGAGTATTACATTTTCGTTCGTACAAAATTTCAAATGGACTGAATCTAGCTGATGCCTGATAATTGTTATTATATGCAAATTCCACTAGATGTAAATAGTCTTCCTACTTACCTAGCTGATCTTTCACATACATTCTCAATAAATATTCCAGTACCTAGTTTACCTTTTCAGTTTGTCCATCTGTTTGAGGATGGAAAGAAGTATTGAAATTCAATGTTGTATTTAATCCTTTAAACAAGGACTTCCAAAATTTCTCCATGAACTTAGGATCTCTGACTGAGATTATGATTTTTGGTATCCCATGTAACCGAAAAATCTGCTTTAGAAAAATATCAGCTATATTGGCTTCCTTGTAAGTAGTTTTAAGAGGTATAAAATGAGCTGCCTTACTTAACTTATCAACCACAACCATAATAGAGTCATTATGATTCTTATTTCTAGGCAGTCCAGTAATAAATTCTAGACTAATCACTTCCCATTTCCAGCTAGGAATAGGTAAAGGCTGTAGCAAACTAGCTGGGTGTTGGTGTTCAGTTTTTACCTGTTGACATTCTAGACATATTGCAATATAATCAAGTACTTCAATTTTCATATTTGGCCAAAAATACTCCTTTCTTAGCATGGTTATAGTTTTTTGATAACATGGATGACCTGAATATGGTGTTTTATGGATTTCATCCAGAATTAACAGCTTAACTTTAGGTACATTAGGTACATATAGTTTATCTTTAAACAGTAAAAACTCCTTTTCATTTAAGCTATAACCTTTTATTAAGTTTCCTGTGGGGTTTTCCTTAGACTTAGCTTGTAATTTCTGATAAATTTCATCTTCTTTTACCCCTTCTTTAAGCTATTCATCTAAGTCTGAAACATAAGTACTGATTGCTATTGCAAAATTCAGCCTTGCGTTCCTACTTAATGCATTAGTGACTTTATTTTCTTTACATTTTATATGCTGGATTTCAAAATCATACTCACTTAAGAAGGATAACCACTTAGCTTGTCTAGCATTTAGATTCGGCTGATCTAAAAGATATTTCAGTCCTTTATTATCTGTCATTAAAATAAATTTTCTGCCGATTAGGTGGTGTCGCCACATTTTTAAGGCGTGTATCACAGCTGCTAGTTCCAGATCATACGTTGCGTAGTTTTTTTTGTGAATTTTTAACTTTCTAGACTCATAGGCAATAACATGCCCTTCTTGAGTCAAAACACCGCCTAATCCTTCATTACAAGCATCTGTGCATACTACAAACTCTTTATTAGGATCTGTTATTCTTAAAATAGGTGCACTGGTTAATAAAGTTTTCAACTTCTTAAAACTTTCTTCGCATTTCTGGTTCCAGTCGAACTTCTTTCCTTTTTCTGCAAGGAAGTTATCGGATTGGATATCCTTGAGAAACCTTCAATGAACCTCCGGTAATAACCGGTAATGCCCATGAAAGATCTAACATCCATCACATCTTTAGGAACCAGCCAATCTTTGGTTGCCCATATCTTTTTAGGATCTATAGAAACTCCTTCGTTGGTCACTACGTGACCTAAATACTGAATCTTATCCTTAGAGAAGTCACACTCACTAAACTTTGCAAAGAGTTGATGTTCTTGCAACTCTTGCAAAACAATTTTCAGGTGTTCTTTATGTTCTTCTTCAGTTTTTTAATAGATTAAAATGTCGTCGATGAACACGACCACGAACTTATCTAAATACTTATGCATTATATTGTTCATTAAACACATAAAGACAGCTAAGGCGTTAGTAAGCCCGAATGGCATTACGACAAATTCGTAGTGTCCATATCTTGTTCTAAAGGCTGTCTTGAAGATGTCTTCATCTTTAATCCTCACTTGATGATATCCTGACCTTAAATCTATCTTTGAAAACACCGTGTCTCCACGTAGTTGATCAAATAAATCATCTATGCGGGGCAACGGATATCGATTTTTAATAGTCATTTTGTTTAACTAACGGTAATCTATGTATAATCGCATAGTTCTGTCTTTCTTTTTAACAAAGATGACAGGTGCCCCCTAGGGAGACACACTTGGATGAATGTATTTTTTATCTATTAACTCTTTTAATTGCGATTTTAACTCATTAAGCTCCAATATGTTCATTCGGTAAGGGTCCTTTGAGCTAGATACTGCACCCGATATCAACTCAATGGTGAAATCCAATTCCCTTTTTGGAGGTAATCCCGGAATTTCTTCTGGGAATACATCAGCATATTCTTTTAAAATAGGGATATCTTCTATTTTTAACTTATCTATTTCAATTTTACTTTCTTCATCAGTAATTGTTACAGCGTAATCTTTGCATCCTTTTCTAACAGCTCTTTTAAGTTGTAAAGCAGAAATCTGCCTTACCATAGTTTTTCTAGGAATACCCTTAACAATTACTGGTTGTTCCTCACTGTTGAAGCATGTAAAAGTTTTATCATAACAGTTTAAAATTACTCTATGTTGTTATAACCAGTCCATACCAATCAGCAAATCATATGAGCCAAGTGGCAAAACATTAAGTTTAACAATAGTTTCAAGTTCATCCATAAGTAAAGCACATTCTTTCACAAAGCAAGTTACTTTTCTTTTAGCCCCAGTGGCTAACTGAACTAACCATGAATTTTCAAACTTATCGACAGATAACTTACATTTTTCCACTATCTGAGGTGCAATATTACTGAGACTAGCTCCTGGATCAATTAAAATGTTTACAGGGGTTTGATTAATCATACCTTCTACTTCCACCATGGAAGTCTGATATTCAGCTTGTCGGTTCTCCAAGGCTGCATTAATTCTAGGCATGCTCCTTGCTAGTTCCCCAACAGTCATCTCCTCCTATACGGTATGAATTTTGCTAACAGTCTTCTTCCAGTTTGGACAGACTGAAGCATAGTGCAGGCCATTACATTCCCAGCACTTGACAGGCTCTTTATGCTCAAAATTCTTGGTAAAACTTCCAAGATTATTTGCAGTTTCCTTACCCTTAAAATTGTTCTGATTATTGGGTGTACTAATCCTATTTCCTTGGAAATTCTTCTTGTTAGAATAGTTTTTGGCCTTATTATTCTTAAAATTCCTGTTAGGCACAAAATCCTTCTTCTTGAATGCGGACTGGTTGTTATTGTTTTTAGCCTTACAGTTGGCCAAGCTTTCTTTCTTTTGATTCTGCTCAAAGCAAAAATTATCCTTCCTCATAGCTTCCTCCAGGTTCTTTGGGTTATCATATTCAATTCTATCTTTAATATGATATGGTAAACAGCTAAGGAATCACTCTACTTTTGTTTTCTCATCCACTAGGTAGGGTACATACCTAAGTAGACTTAAAAATTTATTTTTCAGGTCCTTCATTGTCATTGAACCTAACTTTAGTTCATAAAACTCCTTAGCCCTTTCCTCATAATACTGCTCAGACGGAAATTTCTTTTTAAAATACCGCTTAAAGATACTCTAGTTAACTTCCTTAATTTCTTTTTATACCCTTAACTCTCTTCAAGTCCTGCCACCAAATATCAGCCTTTTTTAAGAGGTTGTATATAGCCATCCTAGCCTTTAACTGGTTTGAATAATTATATATCTGGAAATATTTCTTCATCCCGAACAACCAGGACTTAGCTTCATCCCCCTTCTCAGTCTCTCCATTAAAGGTTGGTGGTTTTATATTTTTGAATTCCCTTGAGATTTCCTCATAAGGTTTATATTTCCTCTTCTTGACGTTCGGATCATCATCACTACTATCACTAGTAGTATGGTAACTTTGTTGTTCACAAAACACTTCTGATGATGAGCTATTTTCAGTCTTTGTATGCTTCATCTTTTTAGATTTTCTTGGATGACTAGCATCTTTAGATTCTGACCTTCTACCCCTTCCTTCGGTTTGAAACTTTTCCATTAGGATCTAATTTAGTTCTTCTTGGGCTCTCAAAATTCTTTCATTCTCTTTCTTTACAGACTCCATTTCAGTTTTCAAATATTTTACAGTCTGTAACAGCTCTGAGGAATTTGTAGTTACATCCCCTGGTATAGGATCTCTGGGTAAATTTCTTGTTTCTATAGCTGGAGACTCCTCCTGTGCATACTCTCCCAGCCTTTCCATACCTTCCTGTTAAACTTCAAAAAAAGAAAATTCTCTGTTGAAAAATAAAATTAAAATACGTTAGCATAATAATTTAATTTATTGTTTTATGAAAGCTAGTCAGGCTGCATCAAGGCCTAGTGTTTGAACCTTATGCTCGGATACCACATGTCACAACCCCATTTTTTCACAAAAATTTAAAATTTTTTAGTTAACAACAAATGTTATAACCTATGGTTTTACTAACAGCTAACAGTTATCCTCAAGATCAGCTAAGTAAGTGGTTTCTTAACAGTTTATTTTTTTCATAGCAGGATAAAAAAAAATTGTGAGATATTTGCTCCAGTTTACTGATTAGCTCTTTTATGTCAGTAGGTGGAATCTACTTTTAGATCTGGGGCTTACTTAGCATTCGTGTTAACACAGATGAATACTGTTTCTTACAGGTTTTTACAGGTATGATCGATCGAGTATATATTTCTTTAAAGATTTATTAATGCCAGTAGTATTTTAATTGCAAATTAAAAAGCTTAGTACAATAAGTTGTTAAACACTAGACAGCTGCTGCAAGGTAAAATCAATTGATTCTCATCAGTTGTTTAGATAAACGAGCTTAGAAAAGTTTAATGTCAGTATAGTATAATTGTGACTTTATCGCTAGACTCTCAGATATGTGTATTTCTTCTTTAGTCTAAGTGTTTAGTAATACTCATAAACAATTGTTTTTCTTGACAATATTTTGCAATATTATCTTGTTTTGCTTGTATAATCATTTTCCCTTAAAAGTTATTTTTATAGGGTACTCATAGCCTATTATCTTATAAACAGTAAGAAATTTTGAAAATGTAAAAGGATTTCCCTTAATCATATCATCAGTTTTATCTCTATAATTATATTATTGTCCACTAGACAACTTGTTTGAACATAAAGTTAAAATGGAAGTACTCCCAAATATTAACAAGTAATGTCGCATAAACTATATGACATATTCTTGTGATAATATTTTTATCTTTAAAAAAATGTACTACATAGATTTCGATGCTTTGGGAGTTATCAATCCATTTATAATTATTAATTATGCATAAATGACTTGTTTGATGAGCCAATAATCTACAAAAGTTTGTTATTGTCACATATTCAAATCTATCCTTAACTTCTTGGCATTATTATTAGATACTTTCCATAAATGTCAGACTTAGAAATTTCCTAAAGTTAAAAGGGTTCATTATACCCAAGCTCTAAAAATGAGTGGTATATCAATGGTTAACTTACCATGCATTCAAATCCCAATCTTCATCGAGTTTAAGTTTTCAAGGAACAACTCAAGGGTCTTTAAGCTTTATTACTAGAGTCGCCACGAGCTTGTAATAGTTAATATACACTCTAGAAATACTATACTAAAGACTTAACTAAGTCTTAATCTAAAAACTAAACATATATCCTATGCTATCTAACTTATTAAGACCAAGTTAGAAAGTAGTTATGCCATCACTCAACTCATTATGATAATGTATAATATAAAACAATATATGTTAAAGTAGCGAGGGTTTGGCTTAATCCACGTAGGGTTTATGCTTATAATTACACATGATTCAAGATTGGTCAACGTACACTCTTCTACGTTAATGATTTGGTGATTAGGTGTAAATAATACATAATGCAAATGATTAGAGGTTGGCTCCACATTATTGGACTGTTGATAAAGTTTTTACCCTGCGCTGCAAAAACAAAAAAATAATATATTCTCCATGCAGGAACTATGGATTATGACCCTCGTTGTGGAATAAATTTCAATGTACATGGAGAAATCTTGTCTATGTGTGACGAATATAAAATGCTCAGGAAACTTAACCTAAAGCATTGTTATCCCACAATTTACGCTGCTCCAGGGCTCGTCTTCCATGGCCCCCGATGTTCTCCTGGTTATTGTCACTTTAAACCTTGTCTTTGTGTTGTTTCCGTTCTCCAATGAGTGGTTTTGATTGTTAAACTTCCTCTGTCAGTCATGGGGATGTTCTTCTTTTGTTGTTTGTGTTTCGCTACCTGAAACCTTCTCCCCAACATCTGTATAGTATGGTGAATCTTCAGTTTCCTTCTCGGCTCTTCGTAGCTTGCCACTATGTGAGGTTTTTATGAGTTAATAGGTTCTCCATTGTGTTGTTTGTAGGTGACAGTGCTTGCGAAACGGCTCACCTTATTCCCCATGATAGGTAAATATTACTGACACCATTTTTTATACTCATCAATTTTTCAATAAGAAAAATATCTTAAGCTTTTTACACGTAATAAGGTTGCTGACAAGGGTTACACTTTGCTGCAGGTGTTCGTGGAAGTGTAGCTCGTACAGGGATAAAAGACTACCCTTGCACCATCTGTGGCTCATGGCTCCATTTTGGGTAAGCCCCGTGGTTTGAAGCATGGGTTCTCTCCTTAATTGCAGTTGGGGTGGTCATTGGACTCACCCAGGGTTTGAATACCCTTTTCTCGTTTTTCCACGAGTTATATTGTGTTGTTTTTAAGCTATTTACATGTTATTATGATCATGTTTTTAAAATCAAACCCTTGACAGGGTGGATGCACTTTGTGAGTGTAGTATTTTTGGTTGAAGCTTAGCTTCTCTGTCAGTTTTAGATGTGTACTTGCGAAGATGGCTTCACTGCAACTTATTTTTGATAGTGGGCTGCTGAGCTGTACTTTGTAAAGAATTAAGGTTATACCCTTTTTGAAAGTTAATGAATTTAATTCTCTGTTTAAGTATTTATCAGGTTTTTATATGTTAAAATTGGAAGGCCATACTCAAAGCCATGATGAAAAATCTTAAATATTTGAAGAAATTCGTCGGTTTAGGGTTTAACATGTAAAACCCTTGTTTGGTTTATTTTACTCTTAAGTTGATAATTATATTGTTTTCTCTATTTTAGTTTATATGTCCTTAAGGACTTAGAATGGATTATTTTAATTATCTAAGATGATTACACAGTTTACATAAGAAATGATTATTATGTCGATAATGGTAATGTATTAGTTTTTTTTTTTTTTAAGGGTTTGAATCCCAGTAATTAGATGCATACTATTTTTAATAGACTCTGTTTGTTTTATAAAAGCCATTGCATCTGTTAGATAATAATTTGAAAAGATATTAACCTAAGTATGACCTAGGTTACTATAATACTTAGAATTGTTTATAATTTATATTTCAATATTTATCATTTATGCTCAATTCATGAGCTAGGGTTTTACTCCCTTTTATTTTTAATAGGATAGTATTTTCCTATGTTATTACCTTGTAATTATTATTGATGTATTCACAAATTATTAACCTATAGTTGTTCTCTGTTTTAAGAATAATAATAATAATAATAATATTTACATTTATAGTACTATTATTTAAGTAGTACATCCATTCTTAAGTTTATGTTAAATTTTGTTTATATGGAAGTTATGACTAAAAGCAGTCTGTAATAATTATGTTAGTTTTATTTAATTTTTATCTGTGGTTTACTTAGAATACAAAATTGAAGAACCTCCATACTTATCAGTGTTCTTTATATTTACACTGTTCTACAGAATTATAATATAGTTTACAGTATTTACTTAACTGTAAGTTACTTCTATCCTTTAACTATTAAGCTCGGTAAGGACTAATGTAATCTTTATCATATTATTTAATTATAGTTCAAATAGATACAGGAAAATTAAATGTTACTAAAGGGAAAAGCTATCAGTAATATATTTATACCTATTCTTAACATAAACTATTAATATCGAGTTGACAAATCTAATTCTTCTATTTCCAAGTAAAAGTACAGTTTATGTAAATAAAGACTGTGTAGAAAATAATTGATAAAATTTACCTACTGATGTCAGTCAGTACTATGAGTAAAATTATTTATTAACATGGTATTTGCACAATCTATTTCTAAAGACATGTCTACAAACAAATTAATAATCTTCTAGAAAGCATCTATCTTCTGACAGGTAACATTTCATTACTTTGAACATGAATATTCAATTCATTATAATCCTATCATACTTTATTTACTTAAACAAACTACATGTGCTAGAGTACGATCTAGATTACTCCAGATGGGGAAAAACACAGGTAGGATTTATCTTTCATCACAATACAAATTTAGTCTAGAATAACTAAGAAGTTTTAACACAGCATATCCTAACATCATTCATTTACTAATCATACATAGAGATTAACTATAACACAGGAATTTAAAAGATAATGAAACCTGTCTTTAAAGTTGGATGACAACAACAATGGGAGGCTGTTCCTCCCTACCAACTCCTGGAGAGCGCTCAAACAACAACTTCTCAAGACCCCCGAGCCTATTCTGGTCTGCTTGGCTGGAACTAGGTGGAGCAATCAACAAAGTACCAGTCCTGAGACTCAATACCAACTCTGCATACTGCAGTAAGATCTTTCAGCTGCAAAGCTGCACTAGATCAACTTCCTGTAGTTTACCCCTCAAACACCTTTCTTCAATTTCCCTTTCCTAATAAATTCCTTGAAGTGCATTCACCTAAATTATTCTTATCCTAGAATGAGCAGCCTCAGCTCTCTACATTGGTCATTTTTAATAATATTTCCTAGGTCTTTTTGGGTTAGTTGTCATTAATTGAGCCACCTGCTCTGATCCCACTTTCTTGGGGGATCATGACCCCAAATGTAGGGAAGTTTCCACCTGCAACATAGGAAGTGTTTGAGGATGTTGCCACTTGTATTTTTTCTCTCCACCTAGTTCCTTCCACCACCTAACCAGTAACACTCTTTTTAATAGCTCTCCTAGGCTGTTGTCTCCATTTTTATTTATTAAAAAATTAAATATTCAGAATTACAATCCCCATCCTTGACTCTGTTGAGTCATCAGTTTCCACTTAGAATTAAATTTAACATAATGTTTGGGAATAATATAAAAAATAAAAAGGGGTGGCAGGCGCGGGTGGGATCTTGGTGGATCCCGGAGGACAAGTGGAACAAAGATTTGCCTGGGGTCTTGGCTCTATAACCAACAATGAAGCTGAATGGATGGCTCTACTCCAGGGTCTCCATCTCATTCGAGAAAAAAATCTCCGGAAGGTCCTGATATTTGGAGACTCAAGGCATGTCATCTATAACATGATCAATAGGTATCCCTCAGGAGATATTAAATGCCGTCGATTATATAAAAAATCTAAGCTTCTTCTGCCTCATTCTTTTGAGGTTTTTCACATTCTTCGCCATAATAATAAGGAAGCAGATTTCATGGCTAACGTCGGAGCCAGTCTCCCTCAAGGCCACTTCATCCAGGATGGCAAGCCTTCCTACCTCAAATACATTCCATGACGAGAAGCTTTAGTATTCTTTCTCACACTCTCATCATGTAATTTTCTAAAGTGAAGCCCTTATCTCTCGGAGAACACATTAGGTATATTTTAGGCCTTTATCCTTTTCCCCTTCTCATCTTCTCCCTCTCCCTTGCTTCTTTCTCCTCCCCCCCTTTTCCTCCTCCTTATCCCCTCCTTCGACCACCCTTCCTCTCACTTCACCCTCCCTCCAGCTGGCCCTCACCACCCCCCTCCTCTTGGCGGCTCCCTGCATTCAATGACTTGTCCTATTAGCCCTCCTTCAAAGGCCGCGTGGCTTGTTCCTCCCTCCTCGGCAGCAGCTGAATTAAAACACTTCAGGCCTTCAATTTATTGCCATTCCTTCTCGCACGATTGGTGGCCCTTCATCCCTATCTCTATGCCGCCTCCTTGCTTCAACTCGCACCATTGTAATGCTCTGGATTTTGGTCACGGCTCTCCCGGCTCTGTGAATTTCTTGCTGAATGTGGTAGCTGGTGTAGGGGGTGGGAGACTGCTGGGAATCCCTTGGCATGAGCTCCCCCTCATTCGTGCCTTTGTAAAGGAGTGCCTTGCGCTGTCTGCCTTCTCCTCATGCCATTGTAGTTATCCCTCAGCAGCTTGGGGCATCGATAGCCACGGTGTTTCATCTCCTTCTCGAGCAGACAGACAGGATAAGGTCTTGGGATGCCTCTGCTCTGGATGGAAGAACGACGCTCTAGGAACATTGTCTTGCTCTGACAATCTTAGTGTTTCTGCCCTGCAACAAGAAATTTCCGACCTCTAGAGCATTTACTCAGTGCGCTGGGGTAAGAACCAGGACATTTTTGTTTTCCCTCTGCACATTCAATTCTCTTGAATAGCAATAACGCCTGGTTCTGGAGGAATGGCTCACTTTGGTGATAATGCTGGACTGCTGGACATCAAAAAGAATCTGCGCAGGCTGTACGAGATGACTGCTATAGGGGTAATGGACAACAAAGAAATGTCCAAGGAAGTTAAAAGTATGAGTGAAACTGTGAGTCACACATCGCTTGAGGTCATTAATAATGGCACCCGAATAGAAGATCTCGAGAGCAACCTGCGCGAGCTGCTGGGCAGAGTGGAACGAATAGAGGAAGACCTCGAGAAGCTCATATCTATGAACAAGGAGAGCAAGGTTAATGGAGTAAATGAAATAGCTGAACAACCCATGGAAGAAGAGTCAGTTCTGCAGCCCAGGACTCTGAGAGGCAATTGAATTATGTCTCTTGTTTATTTTGTTTCAATTTTGTTTGGGTTATGTTTCTTTGCATTTTGCTTTGTAGCCAGTTTGTGAGGGTATATACTACCCGCATCTTTTGTAATTTTGGAACGATCATATGCTCTGCCTTATGGGAAACTTTCAGGACAAGCCAGATGAGCAGCAATTTTGACCTGCCGGCATTATATTTCCTTCTTCTGTTGTAATGAATGGCTGCGCATAGCCTGTTAATATAATCCCCCTTTCTGTTTCTGTTAAAAAAAAATATAAAAAATAAAATAACATTATTTTACAAAATTGGGGCATGTGACAGTAGTCAACCTTGTGTGGTCCTGTAGAAGTTATAAATAGGAAGAACCTGTTCTATATAAGGGTTGGTCGTTGGATTTTTGTCGGTTGTTGGTCATTGGTGTGGTTCACCATTTTTTTGTTTTATTAAGTTTTGTTAAGGAAGTTAGGGTTAAAGGGAAAGAAAACTGAGAGAAGAGTCTGGTAGCAGTAGAAGGATATTGAGCCGCAGATCTACAGCTGTGTGTGTACACCACTAGAAGTAGAAGGAATCTGTAGTCGAGTGCGTAGATAGTAGGTAGAAGAGTTGATCCAGTCTATGTGTGGATCAATAGGAGTAGATAGAAGAATAAACCAGAGAGCATGAGAGCAAGAATATTGAGTCAGAAAGACATATCATAAGAACAATCTGCAAGTCGCAGGATACAAGGTGCTATACGCATTTCTCATGCCAGTTGAAGAGCACCTTGGTGGTTTTTCCCAGATGGGTTTCGACATTATTTCCTGTGTTGAATCATTGATTGATGTTGAATGTTTATGTGAATGCCAAGTATTTTCGTACTGTATATTGATGAGTTACTGTTGAATGTATGGCGCCATCTTATTAATCAGTGAATGAATGATTGTTTAAAGCACTACTGGAATGTTGTGTATAAGTTCATGGTTAAATTTCCTGAGTTAAAGCATAAGTCACACACTTTCTATTAGTGCAAGGAATCAGCTGTTTCACACAAGTTGCACCAGTTGTTGACATTAAGGACAGAGTTGTGTCATGCATGCGTTGTCATATAGTTGCGCCCAGGTGCATAGCAATAGACTCCATCATCCTGTTTCCTTTATTGAGTTCCTTGGCCATGCACTAAGGGACTATAATCCCTCACCAACTGCGAAAACATGGTTCTTGAAGTTACCCATTAGATATCTTAGGTGATACTGTGCTTGCCTCGTAGGTGTTACCGACTGAGCTTGCTCTATCGGGTTGATGTCTTGTGGTGTCTTGTTGGTATTCTATTATTGTTGAACTGTGGGTCAAGACAAGAAGGAGAAAGAGGCCAACATACCCCATCCGTCGTGACCCGTTGTGGCCTCCCATTCCTACCAAATGCCCTTCAAACATCCCTAAGTTTGAGGGAAAGGAAGCAGAAGACCCTTGAAACCATATTATGCCCTTCCACTTATGGTGTTCCTCCAACAACATAGTGTATGACTCTATCCAACTGTGGCTATTCCAACTCACACTCACTAGTGCTGCAACCAAATGGTACATTGAGCTTGCCCCATGCCACTTATCTTGATTTTTCCTCTTTAGCCTCAATATTCCTCTCGTACTTCCAACTACACGTTCATTATGATGAGGGCATGGAAATCCTGTTATCTTATAGAAAAAACACTGCTACCCACATCACGGATAACATCCATGAGTGGCATTGTCACAGTAGTTTCTATAAAATCCAATTAGATGATAAGATAATCCTTGATTTGTTTCTTAAAACCTTACTCCCCCATATCGAAAAGTATGTTTCATCTAAGCACCCACAAACCGAGAAAGAAGCAATTCTCAAAGCATAACAGTTCAACCTTATCTATGCCTAAAGGGGTTACTTTTACTCCATCATCCATGATGCTCCTCGTGTTGGCTCCTCACGAAGTGATACTCCGGTGGCATCCCATGCTGTCGATTGAGTCAGTTAATCCATTACCCAATACCCCCACCTATACACATCCTATCCTTCCATTTTTCCTCACTCTAGTAACACCCCTAGTGTTTCCCAACCTAGATACACCCCTGAATTTTCATGCACAGTGGGTCACTCTGTAGCCACACCTTCATAAGAATCTCTCACACCTGTTCCTCATGTTCATTGATAGAATTACCTGGAAACTAATTTTAATGGTTATATGGTAGGCTTTGCAACCCCTCCAGCTACTCCCACCTACTACCCACCACCTATGTAACCTACAACTACTTCGGCCCTGACTCCTCCTGTTCCTCAAGGACAGGTATATGCTCAATAGAACCTCCCTAATCAACCCGCCCAAAATAACTAACAAGGGAAGGGAAGAATATAGCGAGGTAAGAACCAAGGAAACAACCAAGATCAAGGGGGAAGTCAACAACCCAACCCTCCAAACAACAACGGAGCAAATTTCCCTGCACAAAACCCCCAATTTCCACCTAGACTTGGGAATAACCCTCAGTTACAGACTAACCATCTATGTATTGTTTGTGATATTTAAATCCATTATACACACTAGTTCCCCAACTGCATTGAGTCAACCACTTATTACAAGCCAAAAATTAACATGAAACCAATCCTTCTGCTCTGACACATCCAAACCTAGCACCACAAGGTGCTTCACCTATGGTGTTGCAGAACCCGTTACCAAATCAAGGCATGGTTGCAACCCAACCATTGGCTCAAAAAAACACCACAAACACTTCTTTGAGTCAACCAATCAATGCTGGTGACCATCATCTTATGACATTATCATCTGACGTCAACTTACAAACTTGACACAACCAATATGGATCCACCACGAAAACCATTAAACCCTCCAAAACATCTACCTCCAATGCTCTCGATATGTCCTTAAATTTATTGAGACTCCCCACAAACATAACTTCCAAATTCCCTAGGTTCCCTTTACATCATGTTTTGAACAACTCCACTGCTAAAGCCACTCCCAATTACAGTATCGTCAATTACTTGGACCCGTCTCCCTCTTCCACGTCTGCTCTAGAAGTATTAAGAACTTGACCTTCATAACACAAATCCTTGGTATCTCCTTTATGTGTTGTCGACCCCTTTGATTCAGGTTGATCACTTTTGACATGGATCAAGGAGAACCTCAGATTCCTTCATCTGTAGCCTTCCAGGTTCCTGTCACCATTTGGAATTTGGTCATTCATCGATGAGGGTGCATCCACTTGTTTTATGTCAAACTTCATTTCACAGAAGCTCAAATCCCCAACCCTTTAACCCTCAACTACCTCCCTTCATGCTTACGATGTCCATGTTTCCCAACCACAAGGTGTTATCACGAATGTCTCCATTGAGTTGGAAGGTAAAATTGTGTTGATTGACATCGAGGTTGTAAACGCCCAGCTAGATTACAACCTTCTCCTTGGACATATTTACATGTATGTAATGTGAGTAATTGCTTCTATCGTCTTATGAATCATGATGCTCCCCAATGATGAGAAGATTATGACCATTGACCAGTTGATGTACTATGATCCTAAAGGACCAGCCACTCTAGAGAATTTCCTCCTGACCATTGACACCAACATTGATAACATATCCATCCCTTTCCTGTCTATCATTGGTCCAAGCCTGTTTAGAGACACCCCTTTGACTGAAATCTTTTTTTCCTTACCACCTCCTCCCTCTATGGCTAAAATATCATATTTTTGCACCATCGCATCCAGTAACCTTCAAAACTCACCCCAACCTTAGCCGAAGCCCCAACCAGAGACTACGCCCACCCCCATTTTTCTCTGGGGAATTATTGGGGTTCATTTCCTGTACACACCATCCCATTTCTCTTTCCACCCTCTGGAATCGTGAGTAAACTGGTCATGGCTACACTCAACCTTCTGAAATTCACTTTGAGCAATCCAGTGTGGTACATGAACCCACCCAAACCCACGCCGACACCATAAATCATGTTGACACCAGTCCAACCTATTGATACATTGTCATGCCCACCTCCCACTACACAATTAACTACTTCTCCATCTACTCATGCACCCCCTCCTCCCATGAAAATTGGAGGAAAGGCACCAAAATCCCCAGATGAACCACGTCCACCTCCTACTTGGGCCTTATGCAATGTCATTGGCCATGTGATGCAAAATTGTCCCAATTTGTCATTTTATTTTCCCACATGCGCACAATAGTAGATACCGACAAAACTCCAATTGTTAATGTACCAAACATCCCTACGATTTAGAACAAATCGCTACAAAAAAACCGGTCATGTGCAGTTTATGGCCTCCATGGTTATTATTCCCATAATTTCCTAAATCTGCTCGAGTACCAGTCCATCCTCATTAGCTTTTGCGAACAATCCCTTGAGTTTGAAATCACTTTCCTTGAGGAAATCCACCCTCTGGCTTCTTCCTCGGATACCAATAACTTCATATTTATGATCCAGTTTTCCATTGAACATAGAATATCCTTATAATATATCTAAGTGCGGCTTTCATAAAAATAAAGATATCTGCAAAGAAGATCAATATAAAACCACCACCAGTTTTACCCCATTCGATTTAGTCCATGGTGTAGAGTGGGTTCTTCCCATTGAATTCCATATTTTGTCATTCTGCCTTGTCGTCAAGCTTCTACCTGATACTTCACCATTGGAAAAACACCTACTTATGCTTGAACAAATCAACAAGGATCATCGCACTGCTCTCCAAATGATTGAAGCGGCTAAGACCTGGCCGAGGTCCCATTATGACTCCCATGTCCAACCACGCACCTTTAACTAGGGGGACCTCATCCTCATCTATGATCAAGCCAATGATAAGACTATAAATGGGAAGCTCAAATCCATGTGGTATGTCCCTTATGTCATCCATCATTGTCTTAGCAATGGGGCATACCTCCTCGTTGACTCTAACGGTCGCCTCTTGAAGAATCCCTGCAATGGGATCTACCTTAAGAGCTTTTATGCCTAAGATGACCAACTTGAATACTATCCAGGGATTCATCATATAAAAATTTATATCTTGTTCATAATGGATGTAGGCCTAGATCCATCTAGGACTTCATCATCTACATAGACAAACCTTTTTCATGATGGATGTAGGCCTATATCCACCTAGGACTTCATTATCTACAAAGCCAACCATTTTTCATTTTGTATGTAGGAAGATATCCATATAGGACTTCATCATCTACATAGCCAACCCTTTTTCATGCTGGATGTAGGGACAGGTCCATCTAGGACTTCATCATCTACCGATCGATCCATTTTTCATGTTGGATGTAAGCACAGACCCTTCGTGTCCATATCATCTCATCATCTCATGTAGAGAGCAACCCAAGATCACAAACCTACATCTTCCTGACATGTTACATCATTCCCTTTTTTTAGGAACATTGCTATGGTTAACACTAAGCCTCTTCGTGAATTACTTGAACTTCACTCTTGCTAGCGTCTTAGTAAACACATCATTTGTCTAGTCATCTATTAGAAGATACTATAGCTTCCCTCTCTGCACCATATCATGGATATAGTGATACTTGATCTCTATATTCTTTGACTTGTCACGAAACATTGGATTCTGAGACAACTTCACATAACTCTGGTTGTCACAGAATATACAAGTAACCTCTAACTCAAGATCAAACAAATGTGTCAGTAACTTTTAGAGCCATATTTCCTTACAACTGGCCCAATGGGATGCAATTTACTCTTCTGCGGATGTACTTAGTTCCACACTCGACTGTTTTCTGCTAAACCAGGATATCATATCAGATCGCAAACTGAAGCAACATCATGAAGTGTTATTCCTATCTGTGGCACTTCCTTCCTATGTTCACCTAGTTTCTGATCCATCGTGTACTTGATCCCATACTCAATTGTACCCTTCATATATCTCCATACATGCTTTGTAGAAACTAGGTGAACATGTCTCAGATCTATTGGAAATTGGCTCAATGTGTTCATGACAACAAAGCATATATCTTGCCTCATGTGCATCGAGTACATCAATGAACCAATCATCTATTTATACATCATGGCTTTAACTCCTTTCAAGGAAGCATCACATAGTAGCTTCAAGTTTTATGCCATGGGTGTGGCAATCATTAGAGGAAATTTCAGCTCAAAATGGGCCTCCTAAGGAAAATTAATAAAATAATAGTTAAAATAATAAAATAATATTTATTAATTTTGTTGATGTAATTGTAACTTCGGAATTTATTCACTTGTATTTCTTATGTATTGTAACCCGATGTTTATTCTGGGATGTATTGTAATGTACTTGAGTCATGTCATGCCCCGATGTTCCTATTGGGAGTTTCTATAATGTAAACAATTCATGTCAAGTCAAGGTGGGTAACCCTCCTATTGTCTAAGGGTTAAATTCCCCGCAGTTCTGGGGCACTAGGGTTATTAGACTCACCTAGTGAAGTTGGCACTAGTTAGGTTTAGTCAAGTCGAGAATTAGTATAAATAGAATGCTTTCCTCTCTATTATCACACACTCACTCACACTCAGTTGTAGCGCATAGCTGAGGAAGAGAAAGACATTGGGACAAGGAAGAAAGAGGTTACTGATGTCAAGAGATCATCTTACTATTTTGGGGCTTTACTTTTGGTGTTGATCTATCTCTAAGGAAGTTGCGGGGTTTTCTCCATTTATGGTTTCCCCGAGGAAAAACATTGTGTTCAATGTCTCTTGTGTTTGATTGTTGTGCTTGTTGTTCTCTTAGGTAAATATCCTAATGTTATGCTAGCTTAATGTTAAAAATATAACATGGTATCAGAGCTAACTTGAGAAGAAGACACTATGCAGCTGCGAGAACTAGGGCTTCCTATTTGTAACGTCCCTGACCCTCCATCCAACAAAGAGGATGCTACCATGCCATTAACCATCTGGGAAAACCGCCACATGAACATGAACATATATAAAACCGAAATGCTTGAACATAAGACATGCTAAGATGCATAATCATTCACATACACAATGGAAGCAAACACACATTCATTCAGGAATTCAACATGTTCATCATAGTTCATTAACATTAAATATGATTGTAAAAGTGAAATGAACAAGAATACTTATCTTTAAAAGAGCTCATCCTGCAACTAGCTGTGTCACTGCAATGTTCCACCCAACCATAGGCCAGTGTGCTCCTTAATCTCTCAGCAATGCTGACACCCCGATATGGGCATGATTCCCCAAGGAATAAGGAACAAACATGCTTACACATAGCCAAGGATACACAAAACATAGCCAAGCCAACACAGCTGGGTTTATCAGGCCATCAAGGAGCTGGGAAAGGATAAAGGCTAAGCTGGTGAGCCCATTGAGAGCTAAGGACACCTACACCAGAACTAGCCTGAATTCTAGGACACCCACACACACCCAACACAAGGAAATCAGCCCCTTCTCTACTACACAGTCCCTCAGGCCCCGACCTCCCTTCTAGTGCTATTCAGGGGTTGTGGAGAAGAAATCCAGCCCTCTAGATTTGTGTGGTTCCAAAACACACCAGGTTTGTCAAGAAAACCAAGCCCTCATCCCTACTCCCATACAGTTTGAAGACCAACCACTACATGCATGCATCAAAGCAAGCGATTCACAGCTTTGTGAGAAAAACAAAGGAAAACAGGGTGACAACCCAAAAATGGTGAACGTAGCTCAGGACAAGCAAGGCGATTCAGAGTTGTTCTTAGCCCTAGCATGGCCAAAACAACTCAGCAACAACTCCAAAAAGGTAATTGCACCCACAACAAATGAACGACGTGGGGAAAACCACAGCTCCGGTCTCAACAATGAAGTGACGGGAAATTACACAATCAAGAATCGGTAAGGAAAACATACACCCAACACAATCCACCAAATCAGTATGGAAAACACCTATACACACAGAGATCATGTCCTGAGGCCACCCTTCCAGCTTGTTGTGTGAAGAAAAACCAGGAAGAATCCTATGTGTGAAAAATGAAGAGAGAACCATCCCTCTGCGTGAATATGGGACAAAAAAATGGAGAGAGTGGGAGAGTCGAAGAATCCCTGCCCACATGAAGTGGTGGATTCTGTTGGTGGAGTGTGCATGTGGGAAAACTTGCCACCCACCACTACCCAGCAATAACTACCCCCATCTAATAGCAAAAGTATTTAATGGGTGGTTGACACATGGCTTTTCCCCATAGGCTCAAGGTTTAACAATCCCCCCCTTATCCTTAGGAAAATCATGCCCTTTTCATTATGGTTGCATTGACATAGTTGGTTGGGGTTCATTTAATTAAAAATTCATATTTACATGATACTAAATCCTCAGTGCTTTACAAAATTGAACAAAATTGGATAGAACTGTCCTCAGTGCTTTACAAAATTGAAAAAAATTCTACACTGGTATTGCCTCATTGTTCCATAGAATTGAACAAAAATGGATGTGCCAATCACATGGCATCCTCCAGCTCCCACGTAGCCTCTTCAGGTCCGTAGTGCTCCCATTGCACCTTTACCTACCTTATGGCTCGGTTTTGGAGCATTGTGACCTTCTTGTCGAGGATGCACATTGGCTCGGTTCGGAACTCTCCCTCGGGTTCCACCTGAATCACATCCCAATTTATCACATGGTTAGGATCATGTACATATGTCTTAAACAAAGAAACATGAAAAACATTATGAGCTCTAGTGCTAGCAGGCAATGCAAGTCTATATGCAACTGGTCCTATTCTTTCAAGCACTTCAAACGGCCCACAATATCTTGGTGATAGCTTGGCACAACTTCCAAGCTTCAAAGAACTCTTCCTTTCCCTCACTCTGAGGCAAACATGATCCCCAACACTGAAATCCCTGTTCACCCTATGCTTATCTGCATAGATTTTCTATCTGTCCTGTGCTGCTTTCAGATTCTTCCTGATCTTTACAACCTCTTGCTCCATTTCCTTGAGCAATTATAGACCAAGCACAACCTTGTTCACTGGATTATCCCAAGTCACTGGTGTCCTACACCTTCTTCCATACAAAGCTTCATATGGACTCATCCCCAAGGATGCCTACTATCCATTGTTATAAGAAAACTCTACCAAGTGTAACTAATCTTACCACTTGGTTGGTTTGTCCATCACGTACATGCAGAGCATATCTTCAAGCACCTGATTAACTCTCTTTGTCTGCCCATCTGTCTGAGGATGGTATGCAGTGCTGAAGTTTAGCTTTGTACCCAAATCTGCAAACAACCCCTTCCAAAAATTGGAAGTGAACTTGACATCTCTGTCAGAGACTATTGCCTAAGGCAATCCATGTAATTTGAAAATCTCCCTCATGAATATCTTTGCAATGTCATCAGTCTTATGCGTAGACTTAACCGGTATAAAATGTGTTGCCTTCGTCAACTTGTCTACCACAACCATGATGGAATCATGTTGTCTGCAAGTCATTGGCAATCCTGTAATGAAATCCATGCAAATAACTTCCCATTTCCATTCTGGAACTGGCAAAGGCTGCAACAAACCTATTAGGTGTTGATGCTTAACCTTTACCTACTGACATTTCATGCACCTCAAAATGTATTCAGCCATGTCATTTTTCATTCCTAGCCAAAAGTACTATTTTCTAGCGGTAGCAATCATCTTCTGGTATCCTGGGTGACCAGAATATGGAGTTTGATGGATTTCATCTATAACAAGTCTCCTCAAATCTGCTACATTTGGATTATAAATTCTACCTTTATAGGTAAGAAGTCCATCTTCTTCTAGCTTATATCCCTCATAACTCTTCTCAATACTTTGCTGCTGCAATTTGTCTTTTACCAGCTCATACAATTCATCTCCCATGGCATGATCAACAATCTATTGCCTCAAATCTGACTGGAAAATACTAAGAGATGCCACATGCATTTCTTGCACCATCCTATTGAGTGCATCAACTACCTTATTCTCTTTTCCCTTTATGTGGTTGATTTCAAAATCAAACTCACATAAAAAATCCAGCCATCTCGCTTGCCTAGCATTTAGAGTAGGCTGATCAAATAGATACTTCAGACCACAATGGTCTGTCCTTAGTTCGAATCTTCTACCCATCAATTAATGCCTCCACATCTTGAGGGCATGTACTATGGATGCAAGCTCTAGATCATGAGTGGCATATTTCTTCTCATGCTCCTTCAGCTTTATCGAGTCATAACATATCACGTGGTTGTCTTGCATAAGGACGCCTCCAAGCCCTTTTCTGCATGCATTGGTACACACCACAAAATATTTCTCTGGATCTACAACTTTCAATACTGGTGCACTGACGAGAATATTCTTCAATGACTGGAAGCTTTCTTCACACCTCGATGTCAATTCAAACTTTATCCCCTTCTTTTGCAAAGAAGTGATGGCATGTGCAACCCTGGAGAATCCTTCAATGAATCTCTTGTAGTACCCTGCAAGTCTCATAAAATATCTTACATCTGTCACATTTCTTGGAGTAGGCCAATTCATAATGGCTTCAATATTTTCAAGGTCCACAGATATACCCTCTTCTGAGATAATGTGACCCAAATACTGAATTCTATCCCTATAGAAGTCACACTTGCTCAGTGTCGCATACAGTTGATGCTCCCTGAGAAATTGCAATGTTAATCTCAAATGCTCTTTATTGTCTTCCTCATTCTTAGGATAAACAAGAATGTCATCAAGGAAAACAAGAACAAACTTGATCTGATCCCAGGGGTAAGCCCGGAAAGTCATCGAAGCCGCTCGAAACAATCGGGACCAATAGGACCATTTTTCTAACGTTAGTGCAAGTGAACATGAGCATAATATAAGTGTGTAACATAGAATCATCCACATGAAAATGAAAAATCATTCAAGCACATTAGGGACACAATTTGATTACGGAGTTCACCAGACCTCCTTGCTACGTCTTCAAGCCTACTCCAAAATAGAGTGACCAATCCATTGCAAATATGCACAAATACATAAGATACATCACAACGACATTCACCTGCAGAGTCTTCATCATCTATTCATCTCTACCGCCGCACCATAACTGCCTCCGATGGGTCACATAAGTGCACAAGCTATAGGACTCAATCGAAGACTGCAGAAATCAAGCAAGCAAATGCCTGCCTCCTTTGTCTCGATAAGTTGCCAAACTTGGACATGAAGATATTTTCCTAATGTAGCCAATCACACTCTTTCAACTAACTCTACGAGCCACGAACCTCGAGCGGATCAAAGACTTGCATAATGTTGCAAATCGCACTCTTTCAACTGACTCTACGAGCCACGAACCTCGAGCTACACCACACGATCTTCTACAGGATAGTCTCAATAGATGACAGTATGTTTGCATGACAAGTGCATCAATAAAACCAAAGTCACACTCTTACCAACAAATCCCTTCACCTTTGTCCTTTGGGATGAGAGTGTAGATGGTCGCTACTTGCCTTCAAATGCAAATTGGAATGGTGCCTCCTTGAACTGACTCTGCTTCTTTGTCTCCTACACTGGATCACCTTCGGACATGATGCAACCATGCTTTCTCTTTGATCCGGAACTACAAGGTTGGAGCCTCTCCATGAGCTTCTCCAATGGAGACCCCCAATGGGGCCTCTCAGATGCTTGCTTCCTCTATGGGCTACATCTCTCCAAACTTGAG